>CM053594.1:111704009-111748601 GCA_028646575.1 Pseudocheirus occidentalis
ACATTGAGGCATCAAAGGGCCTGGAATATGATATTCTAAGAGATCAAGGGAGTTAAGATTAAAACCAAGAATCACCTACCCAGCAAAATTGAGTATAATGTTGCAGGGGAAAATATGGTCATTTAGTGAGGTGGAAGACTTTCAAACATTCTTGCTGAAAAAACCAGAACTGAAAAGAAAATTTTACACCCAAATACAAGAAGCATGAGAAGGTAAACATGGAAAAGAAATCATAAGGAACTTATCAAAGTTGAACTATTTACATGCCTACATGGAAAAACAATAATTATAACTTATGTAACTTATTGAATAGGAAGGGACAAAACTTTAAAAGGTGAAATTCTGAGTTAGGAGAGGATTAGAATGAGAGGAGAGAGGGAGAGACAGAATGGGGTTAATCATCTCATACAGAAGAAGCTAGGGATAATTGTTACAATGGAGGGGAAGAATAGGGAGGCAAAAGGGAAAGGATCAACCTTAACTCTCATTGAATTTGGCTTAGGGAAGGAATGACATAAACTCTAAACTGGGTATCTTGCCACACAGGAGAGTAGAGGGGAATGGGGAAATGAGAGGTGGGATGATGGAGGGGAGGGCAAGGGGGAGCAGGTTGCTAGAAGTACACACTTCTGTAAAGGAACAGGGTAGAGAATAGAACAAGGGTGGGAACAGTTAATAATGGGAAGGAGGGACATATAATCAGTCTCTCACAATTATCCATTGTGGAGATGCTCTGTATAACTACACATGTAGAGCTTGTATTGAATTGCTTGTCTTTCCAGTTGGTGTGGGTGATGAGGGAGGAAGGGAAAGAATCTAGAATTTAAAGTTCTAAAATCAAATGTTATAAATATATATGTATTTATTATTATTATTAACTACATGCAACTGGGAATTAAGATGTACAGGCACTGGGGTAGGGTAGTGAATTCCATCCTGCCCTAGTGGAAAGTCAGAGGGGCGATGCGGGAGGACATAGGAGAGAGCAGATTGAGGGAAGGGCTATACAGTGGGATGGCTCTTTTGAGGTGGTGGGTAGGGGAAAGATGGAGAGAAAATTTGTAACTCAAAATTTCGTGGAAATAAGTGATGTAAATAAGAAAATAAATTAATTTAAAATTTTTTAAAATAAATTTTAAAAAAATAAAAAATTGAGTTCCAAATTCCCTCTCTTTTCCCATCCCCCTTCCCTGAAATGGCAAGCAATTTAATATGGGTTATTGATATGCAATCATGCAAAACATATGTCCATACTGGTCCTGTTGTGAAAGAAAACACAGAGCAAAAAAACAAGCAAAAAATAAAATAATGAAAAAGAGTATGTTTTTATCTGCTTTCAGGCTCCCATCAGTTTTTTTTCTAGAAGTGGATAGCATTTTTTATCATGGGTCCCTTGGAATTGTCTTGGATCATTGTATTGCTGGGAATAGCTGAGTCATTCACAGTTGATCTTTGTACAATATTGCTCTCACTGTCTACAATGTTCTCCTGGTTCTCACATCATTGCATCAGTTCATGCTTTTTCTGAAAGCATCCTGCTTGTCATTTCTTACAGCACAATAGTGTTCCATCACAATCATATACCACCACTTTTAAAAATTTGTTTCATCTAGTTCTATGAGGTCTCCTACTAGTGTAGTTTTACTATTTTCCTTGTAACTCAATTTAACTTTTCCTTTTAAGAATTTGGATGCTCTAGTGTTTAGTATTGATGTTATCCTTTAATTGTCTCTGGTACCTTTTAGCAAAATGTAGTTTCCCTGCTTAATTAATAAGATTACTTTTTGCTTTTGCTTTGTCTGAGATCACGATTGTTACCTCTGCTTTTTTACTTTAGCATAATAGTGTCTCCTCCAGTCTTTTCCCTTTACTCTGTGCATGTCTCTATGCTTCAGGTATGTTTCTTGTAAACAATATATTGTTGGGCTCTGGTTTTTAATCCACTCTTCTGTTCACTTCCATTTTATGGGTGAGTTCATCGCATTCAGTTACGATTACTGTATTTTTCCCTCCATCCTATTTCCCCCCTTCTCTCTGTATCTCTCCTTCTCTCACTTTCCCTTCTCTTCTCTCCTTTCCTCTCCACTCCTCTCTCCCCCCTTTCTCAGAATTGTTTTTGTTTCTCACCACCACCTCATGCAGTCCTCCACTTCTTTTATTCCCCTCCCTTCCTCCTTTCCTGTAGGATGATGCATTTATGTACCCAATTGCATGTCTATGTGTTAATCCTTCTGTGAGCTAGTTCTTATGAACTTCCCCGTGCTCCTTTTCACTGTAAAAGCTTTCATGTGAGATAATTTTTTCCCAATATACCTTCCCCCTTCTCCCAATACATCGCTTACTCTTAACCCTTTTTTTGATGTTATCAACAGACAAGCACACTGTCACAGGACTTAAGTGAAAACCAGGTTTATTACAAGAGAAGGGAACATGCACATGGAACCCAAAGGGTTCCCAGTCTTTACAAAAGTTTACATTTTTATGATAGCAGGACACAGGATGAAGGTAATACTAGGAAGGGGTGTAACATGGCCGGAGTGGGGGTGGGGGTGGACCAGTTCAGAAAAGGTGAGAAAAGAGACACGGTCACTCCCCACAGGAACAATGTGATGGCAAAAGCATCATTCTTTTCCTTTGGGAATTGTTAGACTATGAAGATAGGAGAGTCTGCTTATCTGCAAAGGATCCCAGCTGCACAAGCTTTGTCTCAGACTGGCTGGCCCCCATCTTCCCTCTTAAGGACACACAGGGAGTCCAGCTTGGGGTCCAACAACAAATTATGTCAGCTCACAAGGGGCTTCATCCTTGACATATTCAGGGCCTCCTGCATGATCTAAGCCCAGTGTTTCTAGAAAATATGGCAACACAAAAAGACAAGTTCAGGGGACCTTAATAGCTGTTACCACTATCATCCCATCATAGTTGTTAACTCAAGCCCATGCATGCCCTCTGTGTCTAAACTCCTAAAATCTGTAACTTCTTCATAGATGTTAAAAGTGTCATCCTCCCATGTAGGATGTAAACAGTTAAACCTTATTAAATCCTTTTATACTCTTTTCCTGTTTACCTTTTAATGCTTCTCTGAGTCTTGGGTTTGAATGCCACATTTTCTCTTTAGCTTGTGGTCCTTTTATCAGGTATGCTTGAAGGTCTCATACATTTTGATAGGTTTATTTGGAGAAGTTGGAGATCAGGATGTCATGGGGGTTGGAGCATTGAGAGAGCAATACCTTTGTAGAGTTGACCAAATATGACATGACAACAGTGTGATAGATTTCACATGGTAGTATGTAATTAAATTTCAGATAAGTGATATTCATTCAGTAAATATAGTATGCTAGATATTAAGGAATTGCCAAAGTTTGGGTAGGGCATAGACCTTGTCTTCAAAGATTTTTCAGTTTAATATGGAGATACAATACAAACAGGTAACATACTATACCTCATTACATGATAAATATATTAGAGAGTTTTGTAATGTGACATATTTTAAATTTCAAAAGAGAGAAAGATCAGTGTTGGTTATCAGAGAATGATGCTTCATGAGAGGAATGAGATTTGAGTTATATAGGCCTCAAAGGAGAGGGAATCATTTTTGGGTAGCTAGAGAGGATGGAGGAAGATAATTTAGACAGTGGAGGATTTATAAACATACATATAGGAATGCATATGGTATATGTAGGGAATAGTAAGGAAAGAAGTTTCTAGCTAGGGTATGGAAGGTTTGTGTTATTCACAAAAACAAAATTTAGAAAAACTGGTGACTAGATCATGAGATAACTTTGAATGTCAGCATAATTTTTATATATAATAATCTGTTTTCTGAGATGATTTTTTGACAGTGATGATTTTGTATTTGTACAGATGAATCTAATATTTTTTCCTCTCCTTTAAACCCCAAATTCGTTTTGAAACCACCAATTTTCCATTCACATGTTGTTCCCCCTAATAAAATGTAAGCTTGTTGAGGGCAGACACTCTTTTTTGTCTTTTTCAGTACCTGGCACATAGTAGGTATTTAATCAGTGCTTGTTGAAGTGATTTCTGAAATGTGTGGCATAATAACTTTTGATTTCAGAATGTTAGTACTTCAGGAAATTGATTTTAGAAAGAGCCATCATAGATTGCAAGATTTCTCCCTGTATGTAGGGAGTAACTTTGCCTGTAGAGCACTAGACTTGGAATTAGGCAGAACTGAGCTCAATTCCTGCCTTAGACACTTCCTTAGCTGTGTGACCCTGGAAAAGTCACTTACCTTCTTTCAAACGCAGCGTCCTTATCTGTAAAATGGAAATAGTACTGGCCAACCTTAGAGGTTGTTTGTGAGGAACAAATGAGATAATGCATGTAACTATTTTAGCCACCTTTAAAGAACTATATAAATTCTACCTACTACTATTACTGTTATTGTTGTTTGTTAGCTCAGACCTGTGATTTCATTGGTATGGGAGTGTGGGTTCCCAGTGACAATTTCTTCCACTGAGGCACTTCAGTCAACACCTGCTCTACAGTTTATAGATTTAGAGTTGCCTGGGTGTACTAAGAGATGAAATGATTTGTTCTGGGTTACACAAGCCAAACTTGAGCCCAGTTCTTCTTGGCTCTGAGGTTTCCTGATTCTGTCTAGCACACCATGTTGTCTTTTAATGAATTGTCTATATGTCATAATCATTCTCGTGTATATGTCTGTATTCAGTCATTTTTAGTTGTGTCTGATTTGATGCTTCATGACCCCATTTAGGGTTTTCTTGGCAAAGACACTGAAGGAGGAAACGTAGCCAAATAGGGTTAAATGGCGCATCCAGAGTCACACAGTAAGTGTCTGAGACCAGATTTGAACCTAGGTCTTCTTGACTCAAGGCCTGGGCCTCTATCCACTGTGCCACCTAGCTGTCCTGTGTGTGTGTGTGTGTGTGTGTGTGTGTGTGTGTGTGTGTGTGTTTTATGTATACAGCTAATAAAATTGACTTGGTATCTCCAGTGTACATTCTTTCCTCTTCTTGTTTCAGCCATCCTTATTATTTTACTTTAAGAAGGAATTTCAAAGGGGCAGCTAGGTGGCATAGTGAATAGAGCACTGGCCCTGGAGTCAGGAGGACCTGAGTTCAAATCAGACCTCAGACATTTAACACTAACTTTGTGACCGTGGGCAAGTCTCTTAACCCTGGCTGATCTGTCTCTTCTTCAAAAAAAACCCTCTCCCTGCCTTCCCTCTTCCCCCCCAATAAGATGGCATTTCAAGTGAGCATTTTCATTTGGTTGTGGATAGCCCCATGTAATATTGTTACTACTTAGAAAGCAGTAGAGCATGAGAGATGTGAAGTGGACTCATCACTGATATGCTGTATAGGTATGGCTAAGTTATTTAATTTCAGAATCTTAGTTTTATCATTTATAAAATGGGGTGGAAAGACAGTGGAAGGTTCTACAACATGATTTCCGGGTTCCCTTCCAGCCCCTTTAATATTTTATAGTTCTGTTTTATCTCAGTTCCCTGTGATTATTTTGGAATTTTATTTTTCTCTCATTCCCTATCCCCATCAGCATGTCAAAATCATTTATTTTAAATAAATATCAATCAGATTCCTTTAAACAGAGGGTACTTTAAACATCCTGAGTTCCCTTAGGAGATTGTGTCCTTAGCATGCAGAACTACCAGTCTGGAAAATCCCCCTGCCTGTTCTGTCTAACATAGGTTTAGAGAGTTGCCTTGAACCTTTGGTGACAAAACTAGTTATGATTTTTTAGGAAAGACTTGAACCTCAGGTCTTAACTCCAGAGCTAGTTCTATAGGCCCTGAATCTACTACATTGCCATCTCTCATAACTTTTGTCCTTTCTCAGAAGTTCTCTAGCTTTATTGATTTCTCTACATTTCATCTCTTCATTGTGTCTACCATTATCTTCATATTTCCGTTTTTACTGGTATTATTCTAGTGTCCTTATCTGTGAAACAGGGATAATAACCTACCTTGCTTATTTTGTCATAGTTTTGTATGAAGTAATATAGCATTGGATTTAAAGTTTAAAGAAAATTTGCATAGTTTCTTCTGTTTACATTTAGTTCCACAGCAAATAATGGAAACATTTACCACGTATTTCTAGAAATTAATGCAAATTCTAGGAAATAGAACCAAAATTATAAGAACTTATTGGCAGTGTAGAAAATTTATGGTTACATTGAAAATATAAACTTCTCTAAGCTTTCTCTCCATCCTTCAGCTGACATTTTGATCAAATTGGATATACTCTTTAAAAATGGATTTTCTATCATGAATGTTTTAAAATATAACAGAATGTGCTAGCTTATAAAATATGATTCTTCTAATTTAATTTTACAAATAGCTATTTTAGCTTTCTTTACTTTCCTGTGTTCCTTTAATAACTACTTATTGAAAAAAAACTTGCTTCAAAATAATGCATAAAATGAGTTTATAGGATGATTTTTTTTAAAACAAGCAGGACTTAAATGTAGTGTTTAATTTCCTTAGTGGTTTTTGTTTTCCATTTAAAATTTTATAGTGACTTTCAATAGAATTATGCTAATTCTTATTTTTTTTTCTCTACAGAGTATTTGTTTGAACAATCACTTGGAGACTAAAACTGTTTTTGAAGGTTCTTCATCAGAAACTAAAGATTATCTTATATTATGGCCAAATCCTAATGCAGAGAGACAAGAACAATGACTTATCACTAAATATGATGAGGGTTGTGTGTGAACACTGACCCTGATTCAGTTGTAATGAGTATTCTAGACATGAGTTTGCATCGGCAAATGGGGTCAGATCGGGACCTTCAGTCTTCTGCCTCATCTGTGAGTTTGCCTTCTGTCAAAAAGGCACCCAAAAAAAGATCATTTAGGTCATTTCTATTTAGGAAGAAAAAAGACACCAAACGTAAATCAAGAGATCTCAATGGCGGGGTAGATGGAATTGCAAGTATTGAAAGTATACATTCTGAAATGTGTACTGATAAAAACACAGTTTTCTCCACATATACCTCCTCTGACAATGCAACAGCTATCAACAGCAAACAAAATGGAGAATTTATGGAGTGTCCTTTATGCCTTTTGAGGCATTCTAAGGAAAGATTTCCTGATATAATGACATGTCATCATAGATCTTGTGTGGATTGCTTACGACAGTATCTGAGAATTGAAATTTCTGAGAGTAGAGTTAATATCAGATGCCCAGAATGCACCGAACGATTTAATCCCCATGATATTCGCTTGATATTAAGTGATCATATCTTGATGGAAAAATATGAAGAATTTATGCTTAGACGGTGGCTTGTTGCAGACCCTGACTGTAGATGGTGCCCAGCTCCAGACTGTGGGTAAGAAAATACTATTGGGATTTTTTTGTTTCTTTTTTCCTACCTCCCATCCCACTTTTCTGTGGATGAAATTAAAATTGCTGAATAACATGAAATGAAAATATTCACCAAAGAATATAATTTGTTAAGATTTTCTTCCATTTGAAATTAATCAGAGCTTTATTTCAGTAGCTCCAGGGTGTCAAAAGGTAAAAGGTTTAAGGATCCTTGCATAAACAACAGTTAATAATTTGGAAAGAGTTTCAACAGTGAAAGGTAAGGTGGAAAATATAGAAGGAAGATGCTAACATAAAGAAAAGCTTCCTTCTGTCACATGACAAAGTAACAGAATATTTCTAGTTAAATTACTACAAAAGATGGGAGGATGAAGATTATCCAGGTTTTAAAAATTGTCGGCGATGCTACTACTAAGTATATAATATAGTTTCTTTCAGATATAAGCACTTCAAAGTCAAACACTTTGATTTTAAGTGTATTTTAATGTTTCATATAATAGTATGTTGTTTTTTGGTAAGAATGAAAAGAAAACTTAATACTATTAAGTGTGTTGAAATAGCCTATATCACATTAAATATATTTATTATAATTCACTATAAATGAAAAATAAAATCAAGCTTGGCATTTCTTATCTGGGTCTTTGGACCCACCTTTATGTTCAAAGAAATTTTACGTTGAATAGATTTATAGTGAAGTATCATAAAAGCTAATTTGTCTGACACTATCAGATGGAAATTTTTATTAGCTAATTTACTAACTGTGACACCCTATTTGCAGATCCCATTCAGTAACACAGTTTATATGCCATAGAATTCTATGCTTTAGTTTTCTTTCATGTCATTTTTTGTGGCCATGTGTTTACATTAACTAGCAAAAGAGTGATAAATTTTTTGTGTGTTTGCTTTTTTAAAATAAATAACTCCCATATTGAAATATATTTACATACTTTTTTCTGTCAGATACTTAGCATTTATCATGTCCAATGTTTTAAGCACGGGGGAAAAGGGGACAAGGAGATGTTTGAAGTTATTTTAGTATATGTATAAAATATTCCTAGTAATCAGTCAAACATTTTTTAATTGTTTACTGAGACTGTGCTAAGTGCTGGGGATATTTTTTTAAATGCAAAAACATTTGAGAAACTCACTTTCTAATGGGAGACAAAAGATATAAATAACTATGCACATCATAGAATTAACTTACCACATAGATTCATCCTGTGAGAATAACCTCTTGGATTTTAATAGAGAAATTATGTCACTATTAAATTGACACTATAGTGAGTTTTTGTTTTGGTGACATTAAAGAGAAAGAGGATGTGATTGTGCCCTTTATTATGTTTCTCTTTATATTCTCCAACAGTCCCACTCTAGATGGGAGGAAATTTAAGAATACATTTACTGGGGCAGCTAGGTGGCGCAGTGAATAGAGCACCAGCCCTGGAGTCAGGAGGACCTGAGTTCAAATGCGGCTTCAGACACTTGACTCACATACTAGCTGTGTGACTTTGTGCAAGTCACTTTAATCTCAGTTGCCCACCAGAAAGCAGAAAAACAAAACAAACAAGCAAAAAGAATACATTTACCCTAGTGGTAGTTAATGTGAAAGGTAGAAGAAAAATGTGAAAGGTAGAGGAAAATTTTTTTATTTTTTAGAAGAAAGGTAGAGGAAAAATGGGAAAAGAAATGAGAGTAATACAAGATAAATATGAAAAAAAGTCATCATGTTTGATAAAGGAAAGCACAAAAAACTTTGAACAAAATAACACCTTAAAAAAAAACAGAATAGGAAAAGCGGTATAAGAAGAACAAAAATCCACTGAAGAGAACTCCTTAAAACGCAGAATTAGCCTCATGGAAAAAGATTTACAAACATTTACAGAAGAAAAGAACTTCTTAAAAAGTAGAATTGGCCAAATGGAAACGGATATAAATAAGTTCACTGAAGAAAAGACTACCTTAAAAACTAGAATTATGCAAGTGGAAGCTAATGATTCCATGAGACATCAAGAAACAAAATTGAAAGGATAAAAAAAAAAAAGAAAATGTGACATATCTCATTGGAAAAATAACTGACCTGGAAAACAAATGTAAGCAAGATGATTTAAGAATTATTGAACTACCTGAAAGCCATGACCAAAAAAAGAACCTAGACATCCTATTTCTGGAAACTTTAAAGGAAAATTACCCTGATATCCTAGAATGAGAGGGTATGATGGAAATAGGAAGAATCTACCAATCACTTCCTGAAAGAGATCCCAAAAGGAAAACTCCCAGGAATATTATAGCCAAATTACAAAGCACCCTAGCCAAGGAGAAAATATTCCAAGCATCCAGAAAGAAACAGTGCAAATAATCATGGAGCCACAGTCAGGATAATACTAGATTTAGCATCTTCTACATTAAAGGAGCAGAGGGCTTAGAATATGATATTCTGAAGGGCAAAGGATGTAGGATTATAGCCAAGAATCACCTAACCCAGCAACCCAGCAAAATTGAGTATACTTCAGGGGAAAATAGATATTTAAGAAAAAGAGAACTTTCAAGAATTCCTGAGAGCTGAATAGAAATTTTGACATTCAAACAGAAGACTCAGAACCATAAAAAGGTAAACAGGAAAGAAAATCGTAAGGGAATTCAATAAGATTAAACTGTTTACATTCCTAAATGGGAAGATGATACTTATTACTACTAAGAACTTTATCATCATTAGAGCAGTTAGAAACTGTATACAAAGAAGGCAGGAGTGTGAGTTGACTGTAACAGGATGATATCTAAAAAATAAAAATAAGGGGTGAAGAGGGATGCATTGGGAAAGGGGGAAATGAGAGAGGTAGAATGGGGCAAATTAGCTCGTATAAAAGATGTGTGAAAGCTTTTGGGGAGTGGAATGGAGGGGTAGCAAACCTTGAACCTTACTCTCATTAGAAATCTGCTTACTCTATAGGAAAGTAAGGGAGAGGAATTAAGAGAAGTGGAGGTGTGTGGGGGCTGATAGGAAGGCAGATTGGAGGAGGCAGTGGTTAAAAGCAAAGCACTTTTGAGGAGGGATAGGTTAAAAGAGAAGAAATGGGAAAAATAGGATGAATGAAATACACAAGTAATAACTGAAAACATTTTTACATCAAGTTTCTCTGATTAAGGCCTCATTTCTCAAATATATAGAGAACTGGGTTGAATTTATAAGAATACAAGTCATTCCCCAGTTGATGAATGGTCAGAGGATATGAACAGGAAGTTTACAAAGTAACCAAAGCTATCGATAGTCGCATGAAAAAATTCTTTAAAATTTCTGTTGATTAGTGAAATGCAAATTTAAGCAACTCCCAAGTACCATCTCACACATCAGATTTGCAAATGACAGGAAAGGAAAATAACAAATGTTAGCAAGGATGTAGGAAAACTGGGACACTAATGCACTGTTGGTGGTGTGGTGAACTGAACTAATGCGGCGCATTAGTGTCCCAGTATGCAGAGCAATTTGGAACTATGCCCAAAGAGATATAAAATTGTACGCACCCTTTGATCCAGCAATACAACTACCAGTTCTGTATACCAAGGAGATTTTTTTTTAAAGGGAAAAGGACCTATATATGTACAAAAATATTTATAGTGGCTCTTTTTTCCCCCAATTTATTTATTTATTTTTATTGTTTTGCTTTTTGGAGGGCAATTGGGGTTAAGTGACTTGCCCAAGGTCACACATCTAGTAAGTGTTAAGTGCCTGAGATCAAATTTGAACTCAAGACCTCCTGACTCCAGGGCCAGTGCTATATTCAGTGGGCCACCTAGTTGCCACAGGATTTGATTTCTAATAGTAATTAGAAAAACAAATGCCAACTATCTCACTAGTTAAAATAAACATTTGTTTCTAGGGCTTTTTATTTTTGTTTTTCAGAAGTAATGGACAATATAAAGCTGGTTTTTGCTGACATTTTTTCATAGAGGATCTATTCTAGCAGTCACAGTGAATTAGAAAGATGAAAATTTAATACCATAAGTCAGTTGTCAAGTAGTTTGGGCTTTTGGACAAAGATGGAAGGGGGGAGCATGGCGTAATATTTTTTGCTATCTGTTAAGAAAAAAATAGTTGATGGCAACTAGGTGTTCATTGAAGTTGGAGTCTTTTGATTGGGGTAACTAGGCATATAAATTTGTATATTTAATCATTTAAAACTTGTGTATGTTCCTGAGAGCAAATTTTTTGTTACTATTTTTCAGTCATTTCAGTCATGTCCAACTATTCATGACCTCATTTGGGGTTTTCTTGGCAAAGCTCCTGGAGTGGTTTGCCATTTCCTTCTCCAGCTCATTTTAGAGATGAGGAAATGATGACAAACAGGGTTCAGTGACTTGCCCAGGATCATACAACTAGTAAGTGTCTGAGGCCAGATTTTAACTCAGGAAGGTGAGTCTACCTAATTTGAGGCCTGACACTGTATCCACAGTATTAAGAGTGAATCTCATTGACACTTATGAGATTCAGCTGCAGAAATAAAGTAAGCATATATGATTATAAAGTTGTACGTTTATGGCATTTTCTTGAAAATAAGTTATAGAATGGATATCTCTTTAATAGATAAGATAGGTTTAGAAAACACGGAAGTTTTTTTTTCAGGTTTACTTGTTCAGTACAGCTTCTTAAAGGAAATGTTACATATTTGCTAATGTGATAGTCACAGATAAATTCTTACTATTAACCTGTTCATCTTTAGAATTGATGTTTGGAAAAAAACAAACCTAGATGGAAGTGGAATTGGGTGAGAGGTGGGAAGCATGCCACAGTGGAAAAATCCCTAGTTTTAGAGTCAGATGATGGGGATTCAAATGCCAGCTCTTCTACTTAACAGTATTGTGACCTTGAACAAGTCACTTAATCTCTCTGAAATTTAGTTTCCTCATCCTTTTACAGCAGAGAATGGGCCATCCAGAGTTGGGGAAACTGTGGCCTCAAGCTGCATTCCCTACCCCTGGAAACTTATTTCTTACGATTATTTTCCAGATCTGTGTCTGTGATCCTGAGGCTTTAAAGTATGAACATAGGTAGCATCCATTCATTTATCTCTCTTAATAAATAATCATTTAACTTAAACATTTGTTGACGAGCAATTTACTGAAAATGAAAATGGCTGCAGAGGTAAAACTATAATTAAATATTTTTAAAAGATATTTTGAATTTCTCTTGTATTAATGTATATATTTAATCCCCATCGTCTCATCTTGATTCTTTAAGATATGCTGTGATAGCATTTGGCTGTGCCAGTTGTCCAAAATTAACTTGTGGACGTGAAGGCTGTGGAACAGAGTTCTGCTACCATTGTAAACAAATTTGGCACCCAAACCAGACCTGTGATGCTGCCCGGCAGGAGAGAGCCCAGAGCCTACGTCTAAGAACCATACGTTCTTCTTCCATTAGTTATAGCCAAGAGTCTGGAGCAGCAGGTATTTATGCCCCGTTATCTTTAAAATGTTTGGAAGATACATAATTTATTTCAGTAAACAACAGTACAGTCCAAAAGCTTTGGATTCTCTGTTCCCCTTCCAATGTTCAGATTGTTGTGATATGGCATAGGATTTCTGTCCTGAAAATGCTTGAGAAAATTTTGTGTGAGGAAATGTTTTCATTATTTAGAAGTTATGGTTTTAAAAAATTAAAATAATGAATTGTTTTTAAAGAAACAAAATAAGTGCCATGAGAGTTTTATACTTGGTAAATAAGAATAGTCATAAAGTTGTACTCATAATATGCATTGGTCTTTTGGACAGGCTTAACATAAACACTGTTTAATTGAGAGGTGGATTCTGACCATGATACCATTAGTTACGAATTACTATTTTTTTAAACAGAAGTATGTTAATTAATATATATTTTTTTAAAGAGCTAAATTGTACAGGAAAAAGATACTTTACTAACTTTTGAAATACTTTACTTCAGTAATTACAAATGGTGTGTGTGTGTATTTTTTAAACTTGCAATTGTCTCATCTCCACTTGCGGATATTTAAGCATACTTTAGGTTGAAAGTCTAAAAATCCAAATCCATATTTTCAAGTCACAAGTTTGAAATTCTTTGAAGGGTGCATATGTGAATAATGTATTTATCCCTCCATATCCAGTAGGAAAAACATTTTCATAAGCTGTAGAATCCCAAATTCAGATTCTCTGGCCCATTTTAATGTTTATCCTGCAGGTCTTCATAAGAGGCTCATGTTACTTTTAAACTCCTAGCACTTTCATTGTGATTTCAATAAGGCAGATCTATGATGGAAAATATTTTTTACTTGTGCTTTTGGGGAATGAAAATCTTCAAAAGTATTTTGATATTTTCTTGAACTGAAAGGTAAAATGTAACATTTGTCAAGTTGTGTGTACCCAGATATTTTTTCATTATGTGTAATTTGCTTGATTCTGTTCCCGCAATTAAAAAGTATGATAAAAAAAAAACTCAAAGTATTAGTAAAAAAAAAAAAAAGAGAGAGAGAGAGAGACCTGAAGTAGTTGTTGAAGGAAGATAACTAAAAACCAGCTAAACAATTGCTTTTAGGGGCCCACTTTGTGCCCAAAGTCACATGGCTAGTAAGTGTGTCAAGTGTCTGAGGCCGGATTTGAACTCCGGTCCTCCTGATTCCAGGCCGGTGCTCTGTTAACTGCACCACTTAGCTGCCCCAGAAACAATTCTTTTGAGATTATTTTCAGAATGTGTGTATTTTTTTTATTTTGGAGGGAAGGGGAAATACCCTTGGAAACAAATTTTACCCTTTGTGAGTAAACTTAATTCTTAGAAATAGCTAGTAGTAACTCAGTGTCAAATCTGTTGAATAAAACTGTTTAAATTGAGCACTAAATTGAGCACACCAATTCCATATCTTGGCCAAAAATGAGAACTGTTAACTATAAAATAAGAAAACTGGCTTCCTTTTGTGGGAAGCTAGGTGACCTTGAACATAGTTCCAAAAATTCAATAAATATTTTGAGGAATGGCAGTATCATTTGAATAAATCTCTCAAGGTAATAATTTTAAAAGGTCTAACCATGTCACCAAACTTAACCGCCAGTAGTTCCCAATCATTTCCTGCATCAAAGACAAACTATTAGGCATTCAGAGTTCTTCACAACCTAGAAAATCAATGGTCTGAGTTTATACAGTTTATTTTTAAATGACTCCCAATATCAGTAGCAAGCTTTTTCCCATCTCTCAAAATATTTAATCAGTTTCTTTTTTGTAATTCTATTTGATCCTCAACATGTCCGATATCCCATCTCCCTTAAAGAGATTAGTCTTGATCAGTTAGTCTTTATTTAACCTTAGGTTACAAGCCTAACACCTCTCATTCCTTACTCCTTAACCGTATTTAGTAACATCTTTTGCTATCATTCCCCATACCTACCTTTGCATTGAATTCAAGGAGTCTTAAAGTATATGATGATTTAATTTCAGTGGTCTTATTGAGTCTAAATCAGGCTGTTTGTGGCAAGACAAGCTACCAACCACTTTCCTAGCCCTTTTTTAGTACATGACTCAGTGTTCTTCTCCACCCTAATGCCTTATATTTGAGGACTTCAGTATACGTGTCAATATCCCTTCAAACATCCTGGCTTCCCAGTTCATCAGCTTCTTCAGCTTTCTCTTCTGACCTGCATCTTAACTGCCACACAGAGGGACTGTCCTAGCTTTGATCTCATCCTCACTCACAGATGTCCTATGTCCATCATTTAGAACCCTGAAATTCTTCTACGTGACATGACTTCCTAACCTTCCCATCTCTCTATGTGCTTCATCCCTTCTAAACCTCTTTGTTTATCGTTCATGACCACCTGTCATTTTACACCTCCCTGCCATCCTAGTATTGCTTTTGCCTTACTTCCCTTCATAATCTTGATACTGCAGTTAGCCAGTTCAATTTTATTCAATTCTCTACTCTCAAATTCTTTGCCTTCTTGTTCTGCTCCTTATCCGCCTTTAAACCTCAACCCTAGATTACTTTCCACCATTTGTCTACCTTCTTGGCTTCTACTTTATGTTTCTTGAATTCTCGTGGAGGAAGTCACACCACTATGCTGACTGGATCTACCAGATTTCTAATATCTAATCTTTAACCGAGCCTTCACTGCTACACAATAATTCCTTTTCTGTGTTTAAGTATCGTACCTCCCACAATATATGTTCTAAATCTCTT
Organism: Pseudocheirus occidentalis; assembly: GCA_028646575.1. Classification (NCBI taxonomy): domain Eukaryota; kingdom Metazoa; phylum Chordata; class Mammalia; order Diprotodontia; family Pseudocheiridae; genus Pseudocheirus; species Pseudocheirus occidentalis. The sequence goes on from CM053594.1 coordinate 111,719,517, forward strand.
CTCCCCTCAAGCCACTAAGTCTGCACTCTGAGTCCATCAACTCTCTTATCTAGCATGTTTCATTATGATTTTTTTTGAATTGTGGCTTATCTAGGTTCTTAAGTCTTTGAAAGTTGCTTATCTTTACAATATTGTTATTTCTGTATAAATTGTTCTCCTGGTTTTGTTCACTTTGCAACAATTCACAGAACATTTATAAAGTTCCTAATCTGTGCCAGGCTCTAGGGATATAATTAAGAAAAAGACATAGTCCCTTCCAAAGACCTTACAATCTAATAGAAAAAGACAATATACAAAAGGAAGCTGAAAGGGATACGAGAGCCACCAATTGGTACCCAGTCAGATGATACGCTATTCTCTGGAGTTGAAGACAAAACAGAATAGTTGATGGAAAACGGAGTATCAAGAAGGTTGTGAGCCCTCTATAAAGGAAAGCTTTGATGAAAGGAGTTTAGTACTCTGCCTTCTCTGAGGGGAGAGGCAACTGAAGATAAGTTGAGAAAGTATAGAGTATCAAAACTAAACGCTTCCTTTGTGGTCATTTCTTATAACACAATAGTATACCATCACATTCATATATTATCATTTGTTCAACCATTCACTAGTTGATGGGCCTCTTCTCAAAATTTCCAGTTCTTTGCTACTACAGAAAGAGCTGCTGTAAATATCTTTTGTGCATTTGTGTCCTTTTTCTCTTTCTTTGATCTCTCTGAAGTTTAGACCTAGTAGTAGAATGTGATGCATCAAAAGATATGCATAGTTTTAATATTTTTTAGGATAACTCCAAAGTGTTGGACACAAATGGTACATTATTATGTTTCTTTTCCCATAGCTCCTCCAGCATTTGTCATTTTCCTTTTTTGTCATCTTACATACCCTGGTGGGTGTGACTGTGATACTTCAGAGTTGTTTTAATTTCCATTTTTCTATTAGTGATTTAGGGCATTTTTTCATATGCTTATTGAAAGCCTGGATTTTTTCCCCCCCTGAAATCTACCTATTCATATCCTTTGGTCCTTTATCAGTTGAGGAATGACCCTTTTTCTTATAAATTTGACTGTTCTCTATATTTCTTAGAAAATTAAACCTTCATTAGAGAAACTGTGAAAAGGTATGACATGAAAAGGTATTTTTTTCAGTTAGCTTATTCTTAAAACAACTCTGATACCTGTTGTGCTGTGAAAGGTGACCCTGAGTTCTCTAAAAGTTTGCTGAGCAAAGAATCAACTCTGGAAAGACTTTAAGAATACATACAATGATACTCTGTGGTCATGGGGCTAAAAGTTTGTCATCAGATTGACTATGGACTTTTTCTGTGACTTTTTCTACTCAAATTACAAAGATTATACTAAGTCATAGCTTATGGTCTGTTTTGGGGTGAGTACCCACATCAGTCAGCAAAGTTAATTATTGAATTAAGTTCTTAGTATGAAACCTTACCTTCTCTGTAGCTATCCCTAGCACTTCTCTTCATTTTTCCTCATTCCTATTCCTTTTGCTCTTGTGTTACCTGTCATTTTTCTCATACTTTGTGTTTTGAGAAATGCTTGTGGTGTGAAATAGCTTTGTCTTTCAGAAAGGGAGGGAAAAAGTACTTTATAAATTTAAAAAATGTATTGGATAGTGCATCAGTGGAAAAATTTAGGTACATGAGTATTTTCATTCAAATATTAATCAATATGCTATTAGAAATTTTATTGGAGGGGCAGCTAGGTGGCGCAGTGAATAAAGTGCTGGCCCTGGAGTTAGGAGGACCTGAGTTCAATTCCAACCTCAGACACTTACCCCTTACTAGCTGTGTTACCTTGAGCAAGTCACTTAACCCCAATTGATCTGCCTTCCCCCATCCAAAAAGACCAAGAAAGAAAGAAATTTTATCAGGAATGATTATTGATATAATTTGGTATATTTTGCATATTAACAAGTTTTTCTCTTTTTCTTAATAAGCTGATGATATAAAACCATGTCCAAGATGTGCTGCATACATAATAAAGATGAATGATGGAAGTTGCAATCACATGACATGTGCTGTCTGTGGTTGTGAGTTTTGTTGGCTATGTATGAAAGAGATCTCAGATTTACATTATTTAAGGTAAGTTTAAGGTGATAATTATTTCAGACATTTTAAAATTTAGATTTTGAAATATACTTAAAATGATTAATTTTGCTCTAATTCAATAAATGGTAGAATAAGCCAACATCTTTTTAGTGAGATTAATAACAAACAAAATTTCTAGGAAGAGCATTTTTTGTAATGAAATATAACATGACACTAAATAGTGAATGACCATAATCACTCTCTGAGCCTCTGGAAAGCCTTTGAGACTGAAAGTTGTAAATAAGGATGTTTTATTGTATCACAAAGGAGGCCTTATGCTCTGATTGTATTGGATCTTAAAAGTCCTTTTAAAATTTTTTGTATGTAAATTATAACTGCCCACCAAGAGGGTATAATGTGTATATATCTAATATGTGGCTATAAAAGGAATATATTACTGCTTGAGTAATTACTAAAGATTTCTTGTATGGGTGAATACTAAGGACCAATTCCAAATACTATTTTTTTGTTTTAGAAAATCCTTTGGTTGTATAAAAAAAATAACAAAACTTTAACGGAAAATTCCATAACCTATTTGATAGTCACTGCAATAATCTCATCTAATAATTATTCTTGGGTTTTCAAATTATGTTGATTTATTTTTCAATTTGTTTTGTTAGCCCATCAGGATGCACTTTTTGGGGAAAGAAACCTTGGAGCCGTAAGAAGAAAATACTGTGGCAGCTGGGAACGCTCGTTGGTGCTCCTGTAGGAATTGCTTTAATAGCTGGCATTGCTATTCCTGCAATGATTATTGGAATCCCAGTGTATGTTGGACGTAAGGTAAAATGCATGACTCCTTATTTGATATGTCGCTGTTGTTTTTACTTTGTCTTTGAAATAGATCATCTGTAAATGAGCAGTGTATGGGTTTTTTTCTTCAGAATAAACTGTTACTTAGCCATAAGATTATCAGTTTCAAAAGTCTTATACTCATTTTATTCATCAGAAAAATGAAAACTCTGGTAAGCTTTCATGCTAAGACCAGTTTCAGTATTTTAAAAGCCAGAATGCAGTCTTTAAACTTTTTTTTTATCACAATTCTACCCTTTTCAAAAAGCCATCTTGGGGAATAGCAATTCTGAGTGAGTTTATTTATTAAGGTTAATACCTGAAACATCACCTCAACAGACAACAGTCAAAAAAATGGACCTATTATTATTTCACTCCCAGAATCCAGTGTCCAGTCCTTTAAATTCAACCAAACAAATAGTTATTAAGCACACAGCTGGCTCAGTGGGCTTGGTGTCAGGAAGACCTAGATTTGAATCCTGTCTCGTTTACTTGCTAGATATGTGACCCTGGGTAAGTCATTTAACCTTTCTGGGCCTCAGTGTTCTCATCTGTGAAAAATGAGTGAGTTGTACTTGAAGACCTGTAATATACCTTCAGCTAAAAATCAGTAATCCTCTGACCTACTATGTGCAAGGCTCCATGCTGGGTTCTGGAGGTACAAAAAGAAAAATAAAACAATCCAACCTTCAGAAGCTTATATTCTACTGGGGAGCATAGCAAATATACAACACCTACTATGTGCCAGGAATTGTGCTGAGTACTGGGGATACAAAGAAAGGCAAATGACAGTCCCTTTCTTAAGGAACTCACAAGTCTAGTAGAGGAAATCCATCACTTAGGATGAGGAAGATAAGGAAGTTCTCCAGCCAGATGGGAAATGATGTGGCTGCCTTGGGACTCTCCTTAAATGGAGGCTCTAGAAGCAGCTCCCTGGTGTCCATCTTTTCCAGCCAGAGGGAAGGAGGAAGGATCCTTGAGGAAGGGGTTTACTGAGGGAGTATGAATTTTAGAATTTATGTGATTAGTTTTTTCTGCAGGGAAATTTAAGACTTTTAAAATTCAAATATACTTATAAAATCTAAAATAGTTTAATTTTTAAAATTACTATTTTGGCCTAACATGTTAGATGTAAGCTATTACAGAATTAATTACAGAATTGGCGGAGCATAATTAGATGGCAGCATGTCTGAAAAAGATGTAGGGATTCTAATAAAATGAAAGCTCAGTATGAGTCGTCAGTATGGTAGGACAACCAAAAAAGCTAATGCAGTCTTGGGGGCTGCATTAGCCTCTCAATCTGTGTTAAGGACCATAGTTTCCAGGAATAAGAAGGTACCAAAGTGCTCTGTACTTCCCAGACTGTATCTCAAATATTATTGAATTCATTGACAGTAAGTTGGGAAGCAATCTAGAAGGACGGCAAAGGGCCATCCCCATCTAAAAACTGGTTAAAGAAATTGGGACTTTTAGCCTAGACAAAAAGACATTCATGGAGGACATAATATCTTTAATCTACCACTATTTGAAGAAGAATTAGAATTATATTTGCCTGAAGAACAGCTTAGTCATAAAATCTTAGAGTTGGGTGTGACCCTCAGAGGTCATCTAATCTGACCCATACCCATGGGAATACCATTTACAACATTCCCAAAAAATTGTCACCCAGCCTTTACAAATAATCCTCTAATTATGGAAGAACATACTATTTCCCAAAGCCTGTAAACAGTTCCATTTTTGATAGCTCTGATTAGGAAATTATTTTTTTCTTATTTCAAGCCTAAATCTGTTTCTTTATAACTGCCTCCTATTTTTTCTAGTTCTGCTCTTTGGAGCCAAGCCAAATAAATCTAATTTCTCTTGCTATAACAGCCCTTCAGGTGCTTGAGAACAGTGATTATGTTCCCCATAAGTCTTTTCTCTAGACAAAACATCCCATTTGATGTTAACCCTTACTATTCTTATTGCCTTCTTAATGCCTTTCCTGAAATACTGCACAGAAAATGAAATACAGTATCCCAGTTACTGTTTTACCAAGATATATGGCTGTATTTTTTTAAGTAATACCTACATAATACTTGAATTATTCTCAGTTATGTTTTTTAATTCCATGTGTAGGACTTTATACTTACCCCTACTAACTTTAATTTTATTAGATTCAGCTCTTTCTAATTCTGTCATCTAACGTGTTCCTTTCAACTTTGGGTTGTTTGCAAGATTAAGGGACTGTAGTCTCCCTTGTATTGTGTAATGCTTGACTGTTAAGATTACTTATTAATGACTTAATAGAGTTTATAGTCTTTTTCACATAAATTATTACCTTTTTTTAACCAAGGTATAAGTATATATTTATCCTTGTTAAATTTAATGTTGTTAGATTGGACACATTATTTTAGACTGTTGGGATTTTTTTGTTTTTGTTTATTTTGGATCCTTCCCTGCTTTAGTTCATATAACATGCATAACTTTGTATCATAATTATGTACTTCATGACTATTATGCCTTCAGTCTTAGTTTTTCTTATAAGAATGTTGAACAAAATAGAAACCTTTCAAGTACTCCATTAATTATTAGTCCCAGAGTTAGTGTTCAGCCAGTTCAAAATCCACCTCGCTTACTTTTTTTCTAATTTATCCAAAATAATATCTTAAAAGATTTTTGTGTGATGCTTTGCCAAAATGTGTAGCTTTCTTCCAGTCAAAATTGGAAATAAGTCTATCCTGATTTTTTCTTTGTAAAACTAGACTGGTGTATAGTGAGCTCTGAATACCTTTCTAAGTGTTCATAAACCATTCTTTCAACGTAACCCAATTGAGAATTCTACTTGGAATTTCATTTCATGTTAGTTCAGCAAATACCCAATTATGTGTCTGACATAAAAAGTGTGCTGTTACACACAAAGCCTTGCTGCACTCAAGGACCTCACAGTCTATTGGGGGAAGAGAATGAGTAGAAGGCAAATATTCAAAATAACTATGATACAGAGAGGAATGAGATGTGCAGAGGAGAAGTGTAAGCAGAGGGCTGTGAGACATTTGGAGAGGGATTTGAGGATCACTTTTACTTCAAGGTATAAGGAATAGTTTTTCATGGAAGAGGTGGCTTTGGAGTTGAGCCTTGAAGAAAGGGAATGACTTCAGTAGTCTGAGATATCAGTGGGTCAAGGAAAGAGAAAATCTATGATGAAGTATCTTAAGGAGTGAATAGTTCTCAGTGTCAGAAGTTGCAGAGAGGTCAAGGAGAATGAGGACAGAAAAAGGGCTGTTTGATTTGGAAATGGCTATAACATAGTGAGGGGGATGACAGCCATATTGAAAGGGGTTCAGAGTGAAAAAGTGGTGAGGAAGTAGAGCAAAGGAGCAGGGAGCAGTATTTCAGAGTTTGGCATCAAAGGGAGAAGAGGATGACAGATCAATAACTTGAGGTATGTCAGTCAAAGGAAAATTTTTTTTAATGAATAGTAAATAATAATAACATATATAGTGCTTTTAAGATTTACACAGCACTTTGTAGATACATTATTGCATGATATTTTGACAACAACCCTGTCAGGTGGGCACAACAGATATCATTATCCCCAGTTTTACAGATGAGAAAATTGAGAATCTGATTAAATGATGTACCTAGTCACACACCAAGTAAAAGTATCCAAGGCAGAATTCTATCTCCAGTCTTCCCATCTCCAAGCCCAGAGTTCTGATCATTATGCATTGTTATCTCCTTAAGAAGATTCAAGTCTGTTTGTAGGCTAAATAGAAGTTCATTGGCCTATAGTTTGAAGAATTCATCCTTGTCCTTGGTTTGAAAATTGGAATATTTATTCATATTCTGGAGTACCTTTTCTATTCTCTATCATCTTTTTTTCAAAGGTCATTGACAGTGGTTTACTAATCACATATAGAATTATTTTATTACCTTAGAATGTGCATCATTTAGGCCTAGTGATTTGAAGAGCAGCTAGGAGATCATCTTGTGACTTATTTGGGGTTCTAATCCTCAGTACCTGTTTTTGTTATCCTTCCCAATCTGACGGTTAGCTACCAGGTGATAAATTTGACCACAGCAGTTAAACAGTCCTATCCTCTAAAGCAGTGGTTCTCAACCTTCCTAATGCCGCAGCCCCTTAATACAGTTCCTCATGTTATGGTGACCCCAAACATTGCTACTTCATAACTGTAATTTTGCTAAAGTTATGAATCTATCTGATATGCAGGATGTATTTTCATTGTTACAAACTGAACATAACCCACAGATTGAGAACCACTGCTCTAAGGCAGTGGTTCTTAACTTTCCTAATGCCACGACCTTTTAATACAGTTCCTCATGTTGTGACCCCCCCAACCATAAAATTATTTTCGTTGCTACTTCAACTGTGATTTTGCTACTGTTACGAATCATAATGTAAATATCTGATATGCAGGATATATTTTCATTGTTACAAATTGAACATAATTCACAGGTTGAGAACCACTGCTCTGAGGCATGAATAGTTTTCTTCTCTGCATTGGGGAAGGGTATACTCATACTGACAAAATCCCAAATCTTTCGAAGTATTGAAGCATATAGTTGAGAAATATTTAAAATTTAATGGTATTCTTTGACATTTCAAGGTCCCAGCCCACTCTTCTTATACCTTCCCCTGATCAAATCCTTTATAACTTCATATGTATGACTGGTGTTGTTATTATGCAGATTATAACACAATAAAACTTGGTTTATCTTCAGTCACCAAGGCATCACTGCTATCCTTATTTATAAGGTATAAATTTTTCTGAGCACATATAGTAATGCTCTTCCAGCTTTGTTTTCCATAATACTTACTGGCTAGCAGGCTAAGATAAAATGTAAGACTCTCTCCTGAACCCACCTGCCAGCAAAGTACACAGACTATGCTTCCCAGGTTAGTCCCAGTGAGGGGGGGTGATGCTACCCTTATATCCACCTGCATATTTTGACAACCTGAAGGATATTGTCCAAAAGAATTCATCAGGATAAAAATATTACCTATGAGGGTGGCTAGGTGGCACAATGAATAGAGCACCAGCCCTGGAGTCAGGGGGACCTGAATTCAAATGCAGCTTTAGACTCTTAACACTAGCCATATGACCTTGGACAAGTCATGTAACCCCAAGTGCCTTGCCTTCCCCCCTCCAAAAAAAAAAATACTACCTACAGAATGAACACTAGCTTAGAAGGTTGAGGTAGAAGTGAGGTTCAGTGGAGATTGTATTGCTTTAAATATGGTGAAAGCTGTCCATTTTCCTGCCAAATAATCTCCAATTCAAAGTATACTTTGGAGCAAAAAGACTCATTCTCATTCTCATCCAGTGATTCTCTGTTTTGGTACTGTGATAGATCTGTTACATGGTCACACAAATCTAGTCTTTGCCAGCCAGGAGCTGTACTTTAGCTTTTCTATTCCCAGTAGCTGAGCTATAAATTTGGGCCAGGATCCAGAGTTGAGTTGTCATTATCTTTCTTCATGCAAAGGGAGTAGAGGGCACAGTGGCTATCCAGTAATCACTGCATGGCTGCTAGAATGTTTTCTGGAGGTTAGTAAACACGTGAAAGCTTTTTTGGCAATTATCCCATATATGTCTATGTACTAGTTAAAGATCCTAAAATAGTATGAAACCCATAGAGTTTACTTTGAAGTTTTCCAATATTATATTTGAACATCTAGTACCTAGACGTGTTGAAAATAAGCTTAATTTTTCTAATTTGCTGAGTATAAAAATCCTGCTACTCTCTAATCAATAGTTATATGGCTCACTTTTTCTTAGAGATCTCATTAATTAAAAAAAATTAAATACTTAAGAGCAAATAAAATGACTGTATCATAGTGATGGTGGTGGCAGTCAGATTGCAAGGCATTGAAAGTGAAAAAGTAGGTAAGTAGACACAAGGAGCACAGACTAGGATAGTTAACACATGTTGAGTCATGTTTATAAATTACTTTTTGTAAAATATTAATTAGGGATAAAGTAAACATTTGTGAAAATGCCAAGAGAGCTTAGATTTACCTTGTATTAGAGATAATCTTTTTTTATTATAAAAATGAGGAAATATTTCAACTTTTTAGCAAGTTTAGAGCTATTCTATCTATATTGAATATGCAATGTATCTCTTCTCCAACCATTTCTCTTTTCTACTCAAGATTCATAATCGATATGAAGGCAAGGATATTTCAAAACACAAACGGAATTTGGCCATAGCAGGTGGTGTAACATTGTCTGTAATAGTATCTCCGGTCGTAGCTGCAGTAACTGTAGGTAAGCAAATACTGAACACCTTCAGATACCTCAAACATCATTTTCCTTAGTTTTAAGGAAATCTATAAAATAAGGAATTTTGAAGTTAATGTTAAATATGAAAGGTTCAGTTTGAAAGTGATAGATTTGTGGTTAAGGAATATTACTTTTTGATATTTAGTGTAGAGACTGAAACTTAATTCCAGGGCAAATAGTTAAATTTTTAGTGGAATTAGTTATTTTTGTATACATATTCAAGTTTGAACTCTGGCACTTTTATTTTGTACTCATCATCCCTTAAAAATGCTTTCCAGATCTCATTTTTTTTCAGTGTTTTATTTTTTGTTTCATAATGACATTTAATTTAAATTCTCTTTTTTTTAAGGCATTGGTGTTCCTATTATGTTGGCTTATGTTTATGGAGTCGTTCCAATATCTCTGTGTCGAAGTGGAGGTTGTGGAGTGTCAGCAGGCAATGGAAAGGGAGTCAGGATCGAATTTGATGATGAAAATGATATAAATATTGGTGGAACAAATATAGCAGTAGGTAAGCCTTTTAACCAAAGGAAGCATATTACCTGACAGTAAATGCATCAAAATGATCCAATATGATCTAGAGTCATAAGATGTGGGTTTAAATCCTGGCTTTGCCGTTTACTCTCCCATTTGCCTAAGGACAAGGCACTTAACCTTTTAGCATTGACTTTCTCATCTGTAAAATCTAGAGTATTGAATAAAATGAACTCAAAGATCTCTTTCAGGTCTAAATCAGAGATTCTGTAATCATGAATGATAGAATCCTTTTGTATTTATTTGGACCAGTTTGAATGTAGGCCTGTTTTCTAAGTAAAAGTAATTATAAAGTTAAACCTCCTAGGAAAGGAGCATGACGTATAGTCTCAAGTTTACATGTTTTCTAGACTTCCATATTCAATTCATCAGGCCATTATTAAGCACCAAGTATGTGCCAAGTGTAAAGATGAGAAGACAAAACAGCTTCTTCCCTCAGGTAGCTTATATTCAACTAGATATCACACATCACACTATCATATTGAACTTGGAGTTCATTAAAACTCACAGATCTTTTTCAGATCAACTGATAACTAGCTATGCCTTTCCCCACATTGTACTTCTAAAGTTGATTTTTTTTAATTTGTGGGTATTTCTGAATCCTGACCATCATTGTCATTCGGGAATTTTTTCTCCCAGATTTGTATTATCTACAACTCTTAAAAGCATGCTCTCTGTTATTTATTCAGGTCATTAATAAAAATATTAAGTAGCATAAAACCATTAATGACTATTAGATAGGTCTCTCCTTTCAGTCACCTTCAAACCCACCTAATCATCAGTTCTACATATCTCTTTTTCAAAGAGCACTGTGAGAAACATTTATCAAATGTATTTTCCTTCTCTTTCAATTGAATGGCAGTGTTACAGTGCTAAAAAAAGAAGGCAAGATTAGTGTGGTATAACCTCTCCTTGATGAAACCATTTTGTTTTGTAATGTTTTTTGCAGTGTAAGACTTTTGTAATCAGCACTTCCTTTCTAGGTATTCCCTAACCATCTTTTTGAATTGAAGTCATACTCATTGGCCTATAGCTTGAGGACTCTTATTCTTGTTCTGAATAATTATTTTTTTTTAGAGGACAGCATTTAAAGGACAGTTCTTCTCTAGTCCTTTGGTACTTCTGTCTCCGTAGTCATTGTCTAAGCAGTCACATCTGCTACTTTTAGGCCCAAGAATGTAATTAATATTGGGCAGATAACCTGAATTCCTCGGAGACAGCTAATTGTTCTTCATACTTCATCAGAAAAATAAGAATCAAAATAAGATTCAGCAGCTCTTTCGTCTCTTCATCAGCAATACAACCCATCTGTATCACTGATCTCTCTTCAGACCTCATTATCCTTGGCATTTTTGAAGCATTTAACACTATAAATCTCTACCCCTTCGTTGATCATGTCTCATCCCTAGGTTTTTGTACTATTTCTCTTTTTTTCCTCTTACAGGTCTATTTCTGCTTTTCTGGTCTTTTTTTGGATCTCCTCAAGTACTTTTCTTTCTATTCTGTTGGGAATATTCTACTAAAGCCTTGTCCCTTGCTCTTAATTTCTTATCTATGCCTTCTGCTGTCATAATCAAATCTGTTACTTTGGTAGAATATTCCCCTGCACTTGAGGTCCAGTCCCACACTGAAATCTTGCACTTTTTTATATGAATACATTTCCTAAATGAGAGCAATAATCTGTACTTGGATCTCCTGCTATTAACTTCAACTCAGTATTTTCAAAACCAAACTAACCTTCTACCCCATAAAACTTGGTATTTCTAACTTTACTGTTTCTGTTCATAGCACCGCCATTTTCCCAGTCACCTAGGCTTTAAAATGTCAGTCATCTTTAGATCTTTGTTCCTCCTCCCCTCCCCCCCAAGCTCATAATTTCTTAAATTCTGTCAGTTGTGTCTCTGTAGTCTGTAGTCACGAGTGGTCATCCCCATGGCCTTCTCACTTGCATCACCTCAGAATAGCAGTAAGTTAATCAGATACACTAAAAAAAACCTAATTCTTAAAAGGGTAAGAAATTTTCACAGGGGAAACTTCACAGAAAAGCCAATGGAAATAAACAAAATAGAAAACCTTTTATAATGAGTTAATACTGTGGGGTAAAATAAATAAAAGAGAAGTCTCTTGCGTAAAGAAAATAACAGTACTACAGGTATAACAGCTGTAGACACCCCCTTCCAGAAGAAGAACGATGGTAAGAACCATCCAGGGAGTTTTAAAAGCTCAATGAGAGAATTAAAGGAAAATAAAAGGGATAGAAATTAGATCTTTTAAAGAAAGCTTTATCATTCCTTCTTTACCTAGACAAATTAATAAACTTTCTACCTTATGTTATTTTATCAAGTGTAGTGTAAATATCTATAGTTGTGTGTTTCATGTAGACATGAATCTTTCAGAAATAAATTGAATTATAATGTTTAGGTCAAAACCAGTCAAGTCTTTTGAGAGATTTAGTAAGATCTTATCTCGTGGCATTTTCTTGATTATATGTTCAGTCATTATTCATTAGTTGTGCATACTGCCTCCATCTCTCTTAACTTGGAATTTCACTTTTACCTTGAAATTTTCAGCAGTCAAAATCAAATTCATTTCAGTTTTTTGAAAATGTTTTTATTTATAGATGCAACTTCAGTAGCAGAAGCACGCCATAACCCTAGCATAGGTGAAGGCAGTGTTGGTGGACTGACTGGTAGTCTGAGTGCTAGTGGAAGCCACATGGATCGAATAGGAGCCATTCGGGACAACTTAAGTGAAACAGCCAGCACTATGGCGCTAGCCGGAGCTAGTATAACAGGGAGTCTATCAGGAAGTGCAATGGTCAACTGTTTTAACCGGTAAGAGATGTTCTTTACACTGTGATAACCATGGTAAGCTGGTTGTGGAATCATTAGAGCCTAAGGCATTATAACCTGTGGGTTATAATTTGCTAATTAGTATGATTCCCATAGATACAATTTGTCAAGGTTTTAAAAAAATAATTCTAATTGGAAAAAATTTTAATTTTTTAATTTAAAAATTAATTTTAACTAATTTTAATTAATAAAAAAGATTTTAATCTGACCCTTTTATAGATCAGAAAAGAGTAATACTGTTTTTGTGTTCTAAGTATTAGAAGCTAGAAATACAGCATTACTACATTTCCAGTTTCTCAGAGCAGAAGCATTTATGTCATAGGTGTTATAAATTTAGTAAGGGAAATTTTATATTCTAAGTTAGTATTGAATACCTAACACTGAATTAGCCTATTTTATTGTATCTTCATTCTCAGTAATTGAGTAAATATTTATACAGTAATTGAAATAACAAAGTATGAAGAATTTTCTAGCTATCTTACCTTTTCTTCTCTTTGATTCTGCACGGCGAATTCAGTATTCATTATTTGTGGCTTGCCATTATTTATTAGCTATACTCATATGTAAATTTAGAAGTATTGTGAGTGTTAAAAGGTAATATAGAATAAATTAAAGATCCTATGTTATATAACTCTTATCAAAGTTCTTGTTCTTTAATACAAATATTTTTTGCTACAGAATATGTCTTTTGGATCTTTATATCTCATTTGTAAAATAATATACAATTCATTTGGTCACTTTTAGCTTAGGATATTTTGGCTCACTTTCTGCACAATGTTATTCAAAATTGATTTTAAGTGGAGTTACTTTGAAACAGAAAGATTACAAAGTTCTAGAGTCTGAAAATTAGAATAGAATAAGTTAAAATTCTTCCAAGATTTATTTCATGTTGCAATAAGTAAATATCCTGCTCAGCATATTAGCTCATTATTACCATCAGGTCTAAACTGATGGTACAGTATTGTTGTGTTTCAGTTGACTTTAAGTAACCAAATAAGAAGATTTGCCCTTTTAAGCCAGAACTTTGAAAATTAATTTTGTAATTGTTTCTATAGTAGCCATTCTCATTTACAGGGCTGAATATTTTTCTTCCACAAAAGAGTACTAATTTTTAACATATAATAGTACTGGCATTACATATAATTTTGAATTTTTCTTATTTGTATTTTTTTTTCCCACCTCCCCAAGGTTGGAAGTACAAGCGGATGTACAGAAAGAACGGTACAGTCTAAGTGGAGAATCTGGCACAGTCAGTTTGGGAACAGTTAGTGATAATGCCAGTACAAAAGCAATGGCAGGATCCATCCTAAATTCCTACATCCCATTGGACAAGTAAGGAAAAATTTAGTTAAAATTAAGAATAAATTTATTAAAGATTAATGTTAAGAGAATCAAGTCAAATGATCAGTTTGCATAGTGATTCTAATCAGCAAATTTCTCACTTTGGAACAGAAATAATATAATATATAATAAATGTGTAATATTTATTATATAATAATATAATAAAGTTATGTAATAAAATTGCCAGAGCAAAAAAAATTTTTTTTAAGGAGTATAGGGAACAAATCTTTTTTCTTTTTTTTAAAGACAGTTGTGGTTGTAGCAAAGAAGTGGATGTTCTACAATCTTGATACTGTTGATTAGGAAGAAAGTAGGGTTTGGATATCTGGGTGGTACAATGGATAGAATGCTGGGCCTGGAATCAGGAAGATTCATCTTATTAGCTGTGTGACCCCAGGCAAGTCCCTTTACTTTGTTTCCCTCAGTTTCCTCATCTGTAAAATGAATTGGTGAAGGAAATGGCAAACCACTCCAATGTCATTGCCAAGGAAATCCCAAATGGGGTCACAAGTAGTCAGACACAACTGAAAAATGACTGAATGAGACGTTGGAAGAGAAAAGGCCTTATTTAAAGCCAGTAGCTTTTATAATACTTTTGGGGAAAAATTTTAATTTAAAAAAAAAATAGACCTTTGGTACCAGCCAAGTAAAGGTAATAGAAGTAACAAAAAAACAACAACAAAAACCCTTATTTCAGTTTAGCTGTTTCTGAATAAAATTTTGGCATTTCTTATACAACTCTGAAGTGACTTTTAACCATTATTATCAAATTCTTACAGCTAATTTATTAATTTCTCTTGGCTTTAAATCAGATGTTTATATACGTTGTGAATTTTATGTTTCAGAGAAAGTAATAGTATGGAGGTACAAGTCGATATTGAATCCAAACCAGCCAAATTCCGACACAACAGTGGAAGCAGTAGTGTGGAGGACGGCAGTGGTGCTCTTGGCCGTGGCCATGCTAGCGGTTCATCTGGTGTCGTGCCAGAAGGTAAATCCAGTGCCACCAAGTGGTCCAAAGAAACAGCAAGCAAAAAACCTAAAGGAAAACTGAGGAAGAAGAGTAGCATGAAGATAAATGAGACCAGAGAGGACATGGATGCACAGCTGTTAGAGCAACAGAGCACGAACTCCAGTGAATTTGACTCGCCATCTCTCAGTGACAGTGTTCCCTCTGTAGCTGACTCCCACTCAAGTCATTTTTCTGAATTCAGTTGCTCTGACTTGGAAAGCATGAAAACTTCTTGTAGTCATGGCTCCAATGATTATCATGCACGTTTTGCTACTGTTAGCATTCTTCCTGAGGTAGAGAATGACCGCCTGGAAAACTGTCCCCATCCAAATGGCATTCCTGTGCTGACCACCCCTGCTGAAGTTCCACCATTAAGTTATATTGCTGAAGAGTGTGGGAGCAGTGTGACAACAGCTAGTGTAGATCTCTGTTTTGGCGGGGGACTAAAGGAAACAAATAACAATGATTCGCAACAGGTTATGGAATTAAATGCTACAATTCAGACTGAAATTTAGGCCTGTAAGTGCTGCAAGATATTTACCACTGAACAGCCCTATCTGGAGCTGGTTGAACTACCTGTGACTACTGTAAGTTTCAAGTTACCAGCAGAAGCCAGGTTTCATAGTAATGATGCAGTTAGATTTTATGTGTAACAAGGCAAAATGCTTCATGTGGATCTTAATCATCAAACTTTGTGAAGTGAAATGAAGCTTTAAAAGTGCATTACAACAGGACAATAAACCATAAGATGAAAGCTTATGTTTTGTGTGTTTGCCACAAAACTTTGCTTTAAAGTACATACTTGTGTATTCAGATAGAAATTTGGCTTAATTTATAATGGATATATAAAATACTAATGTAGTTCTACAACATTGTCATGAAAACTTGAGACTTTCTGATAAATGGGTAGTGGCAATTTATTGAAAACCACTAAGGGATATTGTTTAAAAGAAACGTGAGTCTCCCAGGATCCTTGCAGATTATTCTACGATAGCTGATGTCCTTTATAACATTTCTACTCATAACTGGGCACAATTTTTTTTTCCCTTCTGGGATAAATCATATGCAATGTCACTATACAGAGCTTAATGCAGCCCATTTACTACTGTTTGGATACTTGTACACTTTGAGCAATGTTCTGGCAATTTTTGCACAACTTTGAAATAGAGGAACATGGTACGTGGTATATCTTGTATAATGTTTATATCACCTTGCTAGAAAGGTATAATGGTAATTAAGTAGACAGAAACAATGATAAGATATATACAGAATGTAAAATAAGACTCCATTGGTTTATAAGCATTTTAAAGAAACAGTTCCTTTTTTCATCAAGGGGAAGAAAGTGCCCCATTGATTCTTGGTGCCTTTGGAATAGACTGGGTTTTAAGTGCCTGGTTGTTTGAGGATTTTACTCTGTTGTTTTCCAGAACATCCTCTTTGGCCACCTTGGATTATAAAGAAAAAAAATACAGAACCTGGAATGACTGTGGTAGATAGGGAACCCGTCATTCTTATTGCTGCTGCTGATGAAAAAGTATTAGCCTACCAAAGACTCACTCAGGCTTTAGTGGACAACTTTTACATAACAGCAGTTTGCAAAACACATACCCATCTCCAGTCACTGAATCAAAACATAGTGCAGTGCTTGCACAGGTATAAAAGGCAGATTTCCGGTATGGCCAGCTTAATTCCTTTTAAGTTTTGCTTTACAAAAGAAGGTGACTCTGGCCAAAATGCACCCATGCATTGTTAACTTTCCTGCCTAATTCACTAAAATGCAAAGCAAGTGATTCTGAAAAAATAGTAAAAATGTTCTCTTCTATGTTTCTTGTAAGTATTGCCATTATGGTGCTACTGAGTTTTGGTTTGGTTAAAAAGAGAAATGCCATGGGCTGCAGTCCTTTTCCATGACTCTTCCTTCCCAGTTCCATTAATATGCTTATAACACTAGTGCCAGTTATGTTATTTGATAATGCTTGTTATGATATTTGTATATTTGTTTGCAATCCAGTTTTGCTCAATAATATGCGTGTAAACAGCATACCTGAAATAAATGTAAGTACTAATATTTTATTGTCTTTTGATTTGTGCATAACCTTCTTTTATAAGAACAAGAATATTCATTTACTGTGTAGTTTTCATAAAGATTGTCAGCTATCAAGATATTTCTAATTCTGAGCCCAAAATTATGATCTGATCTCAGCAAGGAGCTGGCCAAAAGGATACAGGTGAAAGTAAAACTGTTAAACATCATAGGCCCGAGTACAGAGTGGGGCACTCAGCTGGAGGTCTGTTTCCATGCTGACATCAATCTGCAAATAGTTATTTTGGGGTCCAGTCAATTGACTAGTTTCAGATGTACAATGTGCTAGCATCTTGCATTCATGTTTTTCACAAGGGTAACATGAAAGGCCATATCAAGTACATTGCTAAAATATAGGTAAACAAAACATTTACTCAGTCTACTGTTTTAATACATCAGTAAATGTAGTAAGGTTAGTATGGCATGACAGGTTCTTTCCTGTCCTATTGAAACATTTATCTTTCTCTAATTCTGCAATGCTTCTCCAATCCTCCACAGCCTCTAAAAGGCCCCTGACAATGGCTTACCAATTGCATTTGACAATTGCCCATATTCTAAAGTGAAGTTCTTCTGGACTAGGTGACCAGACCTCATGACAGACCATGAATTGTGCTTTTTTTAATGTCTCCTTAATTTGAGTATTAGCTCCCTTTTGTACATATTTATTCTTTCTGAGGTACTATGTCTCTTTCCTCTGAACTAACTAAAATTTGAGATTGGATGTCATGGGACAGGAGGAACAAGGGAATCATTTACCCAATTGTCTAGCCTTTTTTTTTTTTTATTGGCAGCAATCCGGGTTAAGTGACTTGCCCGGGGTCACACAGCTAGTAAGTGTCAGATAGGATTTGAATTCAATTCCTCCTGACTCTGGGGCCATCTAGCTGCCCCTAGCATTCTTTCTTACCAAATAATGAACAACTGTTAACCTTTTGTCTCAGAGACAATGAAAAATGAACTTGAGACTTTTGTTATCATAAAATATCAGCACTGTATTCAGCGTTGACAACTGCACCCCAGCAGAAGAAATAATCACTTGCCCTTCTTGGATCTCTTCCAACCTCTCTGTGTCTATAAAGTGAGATGTGCTTTGCCAGTGGTAGTTGTAAATGTTACTGGCTGAAAATTAACTAATACCCAATACTGTTTATCCCTGAGGTTTTTGTTTGTTTGGTTTTTGCTACTGGATGACATTTCTGCAGTCATTAGGTGCCACTTGATAAGTATATACTCTCAGGCTTCATTGTGTATTGGGATTTCAGTTCTGCAGTCTGCTGGGCCTTGGAAATATATATGTGTAGTGAATATCTTGGGAAGACATTTAAAGTAGTGGCATGTGACTGGTATTCCAGCAGTTCTCCAAATCGATCTTAGCAGACCAATTTTATTGTTAGATTCCCAACCTTTTCTGTCAAACGTCTGACTTAAATTCTATTTTAAATCGTGAAAGTTTTAACTTCTTTTGTTATATGTTACTATACTTTCATAATGTTTGCCAGCCTGTTATTTTACTGCCCTCCATATAATTTAATTGCTGCTTATTTTCCCCTTCTAAATATACTTGCCCCATCCCATCTCATTTCAACCTAGCCTGTGGCAAATCTTTCTGAAGCACATTTTAAAAGGATTTCTTAGTATTGGTGTATATATGCCTGTGACTTTTAAATGCTTGTCTTCCTTTTAGTTGCCTTTTTAAAGTTTTTCTGTAGTATGTTATATATATATTGCTCATGCTGTTTTCTCAATTTGTAGTTTTCCTTGAAATTGCTATACTATGAACAGACTCCTTAGATCTGTTACATAAAAACATTCTGTATGTAACAACTCTTGTGGAATAGCCCATCATTTAAAAGGTTTACAAAACACTTTTCTCATTTTTTGAGGATGGTAGTACAAACTCCATTTTACTGATGAGAAAACAAAGGCTTTTAGAATTTAAGGGACTTACTTGCCCAGGTGAGGTTGCACTGCTAGTAAGTCTCTTAAATCAGAATTTGAACCCAGGACTCCTAACAAATAGAGCCTGTACTCTTTCCGTTACACCGTGATGGCTCTCAGGAAAGAAACATGAATGTGCAGGGACATCATCGTCATAGTCTCTGAGAACTTGTCAAATCTACTGATAATCATTTTTTGCATCTTTCCTGGAATTTATTCCATTCATTCAGAATTTATTCTTAGATCTGGTCTTAACAGCTTCCTGGTGTTTTTGTTTAATTTCAATTTGTCTCAATGTTTGAGCCTACCTTGACCTTGAAACTTGAAGATCCACAGTTAATAAATCTCCTGTAAGCCAAAGCTGACTGGTTGTAAGTTTCTTTGATCCCTATCCTGTCTCCTGGGTAGGCCAAGCATTGAATAAAACTTTTTTGTACATATAATAACTGGTCAATATCAGCTTTTATTTTGTCACAAAAAGTTAGGCTTTTAGCATTTTGTAAAATTATCACAAAGCTACCTAGTCTTATCTTAAATGGGAGGAATTGTTCTCTTGCCAGGCAAGTATAAAACATCCCTTGTGCTGTTTACCTAATGACAAATCCTGCTTCTTAACCATTGATGCTGTCTCCTTGTGAGGGGGGAATGAGTAGATAGAACCAAGGACTTAAGCCACTTCAAAATAACCTGTGACTAGCCCAAGCCGCTCAGTAGCATATTTGTTATACCTTCCTTGAGGACAAAAACCATGCTTTTTAGTTTTCTATCGCCCACAGTCCTGAGGACTACAATATAAAGCTTTTAAAATGGATGGACTTGAAAAGCAAAGGGATAAAGGACAAATGCTTGGGTTAGAAGGAGGCCACAGTTGTGCTGTGATGATGATGGTTCTCTGAATACACTGTCAAGTCACTTCAAAGTATCGTGCCTTAAAATGAGTTATTCAAAATGTACAGCAGAAGAACAATAAAGGTACTTTAACAAGGTTTTGAGTTACTCTTATTGGGAGAAACCACTCCATTATAACTTGTGAATGTATAATACATGCCTCACAGAGACGGTATAGGTATTGTTTTTCCCCTTAAAAAGATTTTATTCTTTCAACTAATTAATCTCGTTTTGGATCCTTTATTTTGGCACGACATTACACGAGATTATTTTGCTATTAGCCAGTGAAATGTTTGCATATTGCATTCATTATCTATTGATTAAAGATCATAGGTTCTTATATTTGGTGACAGAAAAGACAAGATCTTAGAGTCATTTAGGTCAATGACCTCATTTTTCAGATGAGGAAACAGGACAACAGACATTAAAATGACTTTTCTCCAGGTAACACAAAGACCAGGGTTCCAAATCCAAGTCCTTCAGCTCCAGTTTCACTGCTCTTTTCCCATACCTGGCTGCTCTAAATCCACGCACATAAATACACAATTGTAAGATGTTTGTCATCACACATTTATGAGTTTAGTTGAAAGGATTTGGAATGTGTGGAGACCCTTTTTAGTGCTGATTGTACCAAATGAATTCAATCAACAGACTGACTTTAGTGGAAATGTGTGTATTCCCTTCATTCTAAATGCTAACACAGTGATGAGAGGCCATGTGTAGGTCAGTGGAACCAAGCTTGGAATCAAAAAGCCCCAAGCTCAAGTCCAGCACATATAGGCTGTATAGCCATGAGCAAGTCACTTAACACTAGAAGGACCAAATACATTATTACACGAAAATTTGCTTGGTCCTTTGAAGTATTCTTAGCCTCTCAAGGGCCTAGAGTGCTCTCTAAGACCCTTAAGTTACTGTACTGCTGCTCAAGGGAGTTTCCACACTAGGATTTTCCCACATTGATCAGATCACGGATCTGAAGCAAAAACAAAAAAAGAGACCACTGGTATTTTCAAACCATTTCACCATAATGAGCTATTTCTCAGGTGATTCCCAGACCCCAGTTACCTCATCTGTAAAATGAGCAGGTTGAACTAAAAAAGCTCTCTTTCAGCTCTTCATGATGGCCAGATTATAACTTAGCAAAGAAAGAATTGGCACTGGTAGGTTGATTTGACATTGCAAGGCAGTGTGGTTTCCATCCCGGAGAAAATGTCCTTAACTTCTTAATCCAGGGCTACTTCAGATGATTTTGTTGGGGGGGGGGCATTGGAGGGGGTGAAGAGTGTCCAGGCAGCATCTGAGTAGAATGGGTCAGTGTTCTTAGGATTTTTCTCCCCTGTTCAGTTCTTAGAAAGAAAAAAAAAAGTGAGAAACTATGGTACAGCATCACAGATTTAAAGTTGGAAAGGACCTTATTGGTCATCTAACACAATCTCATTTTGCAGGTGAGGAAGAAGAGATGGAAAAAGGTTACGTGAATAGCCCAAGACCACATACATTAAGTGGCAGAGCCAGGTTCAAACCTGGTTTTTTGCCTGAAATTTCAGACACTTCATGGAACCTGTAATTTTTTTTCCTTTTTTTTTTTGTTTTGGTAATTGACTTCCTTAATTATTAAAAAAAAATCTATAAAGTGACACAGGAGGTGCTTTTAAACATCATCTAATTGAATTGTAGCACAAAGTTGTGTTTTCTTTTTGTCAGTGGAGTAAACTAGGTGTGGTAAAGTTATCAAAAAAAGACACTGGAGTGACCCTTGTCATTAAACCTGGAAGACTGGTATTGGGGGCTCCCTATGCTACTAGGCCTGTGCCAGACTGATTACACAAGGTCAGAAGCAGCATTTATATGCAAAACTAATTGGCCTACTTTATTTTAGGATAAATCCCAAGGGAGAATAAACCTGCTAACATAGGAAACTTCTACTTACTGGGTCAGCACTTGCTAAAGAATGTGAACTTTGGATCTTTTAAAAAGAAAGGACCTGCTTGGTTCATTTGTCTACTCCATACTGCTGGTAAATGGGCAGAGAGGAGCAGGACACTGTAGTGTTTCTATGGTTCCTTTGCTTTCCGTGAAACATTAGCCCCAAGCTTTGGGACAGGGGCCTTTTCTTTGGGAATTCCCTTTCCTAATTGCTCTCTTACTGAATGCAGACTTTCTTCAGTACTTGGAGAGCTCCCATTCATCCTTCCCCTGCAACTGTGAGGTAAATGATACTCATTTTCATTCATCAACTAGGACCTGCCCTGGTTTGTATGGGAAAATAACAAAAGACTAGCTGCTAAAATGGTTTATCTTTCTGCCCAAATATTTCTGTATATGCTGTTTTGCCAGCTCAGGCCCGAGGATCTTGAAAGAAAGGAAGTAAGAGCTGTTGGTAAGTTAGGAAAACTCAGAACAAAAGAATGGCTTGTTTTCTTGGTGTTCGTAAAGCAGGATCTAAGAGTCTTTGACTAAGGATCTTGTTCCAGATCAAATAGCACCAGCCGCTGAAATGAAACTGTCTCCGTACCTAGTAGCTTATAAGTTTAACTATATGTGTGTGGGGGGGTGTGTATATATTTTCATATATATAGACACATATGTGTGTACATATATACATACACACACATCTAAAATTCCATGTTCTATGATCTTTCAGGGAAAGAGAACTCATCAGCCTCTTATTTTTAGATATCTTTGTTTCATTAAATATTTCATGGTGTCATTTTTTAAAATTTTGAATTCCAAGTTCAGTTATATGTGTGAAGTCATGCAAAAGAAAATAAAGACAGAAAGTGAAAAAAATATGCTTCATTCTTAAGAGTCCATCAGTTCTCTCTGGAGGGAGATGACATTTTTCATCACGGGTGCTTTGGTTTGTCTTGAGTCATTGTCTTGATCAGAGTAGCAAAGTTTTTCTGCAGTTGATCATCTTTACAATACTATTGTTACTGTGTACAACGTTCTCTGGGCTCTGCTCACTTCACTTTGCATCAGTTTATGCAAGACTCTCAAGGTTTTGGGTTTTTTTTTTTAAACCATCCTGCTTGTCACTTCTTATAGCACAATAGTATCCCATCAAAATGGCATACCACAACTTGTTTAGTCATTCTCCAATTAATGGGCATCCCCTCGATTTCCAATTCTTTGCCACCACAATAAGAACTGTTATAGATGTTTTTTTAATATATAGGTCCTTTTACCTTTTCTTTGATCTCTTTGGAATACAGACGTAGTAGTGGTATTGCTGGTCCAAAGAGTATGTGCAGTTTTATAGCCCTTTAAGCATAGTTCCAGATTGCCCTGCATGATGAGCAGTTCACACCTCCACCGACAGTGTTCCAGTCTTCCTACATCTGTATTTGTCCTTTTCCTTTACTGTCATTTTAACCAATCTGCTAAGTATGAGGTGGTACCTCAAAGTTGTTTTAATTTGCACTTCTCTATTCAACAGTAATTTTAGAGAATATGTTTCAAATGACTATGGATAGTTTTGCTTTCTTTGAAAACTGCCTGTTCATATTCTTTGATGATGTATCAATTAAGGAAGGACTATCACCCTCTATTACTAATTTTGGGGGAGATCCGGACCTGTTACTTCACCACTGCAGGGAATTCCCAGTGTGGAGATTCCTTCTGCATTTACACATCTCTACTCTTAAGAGACTCGACTGAAGTATGGAGTAGTTAAGGGCTTGCAAAGGTTATCTAAGAGCAGGCTGTGTGCCAGAGACATTGTGAAGGCAGTTCTTCCTAGTATTTATATTGAATAGTCAGAATTATTAAAAGAAAAATAAGAGAAATTCTGAAAGAAAAATTCATTTGTGGGTTACATTGGGGTATGTGAAAATCTCAGCATTTTGGTTTGGTTTTTGAACCTTCCTCACCCCCACCTCCCCAGCTGCCCTGAGGAAAATTGCAGTGAACTTCGTTGATCATAATAGCTTGCATTTTAAACTTCTTTGCACTTTAAGGTTTGTAAAATGTTTCACATATGTCATTTCAATTGATGCTCACAACAACCCTTTGAGGTAGGTGTTAATATTGTTCTCATTTTGAAAGCAACCAGGTGGTAGAGTAGATAGCCAGATCGAGGGGACTTGGAGTCAGGAAGATCTGAGTTCAAATCTGTTCTCAGACACTTAATAACTGTGTGACCCTGGGCAAGTCACTTAAACTTTCTATGCTTCAGTTTCATCATCAGTAAAGTAGTGATAATAGTAGCACCTGCCTCACATAATTGTTTTGAAGATCAAATAAGTTCAAATATATAAAGCACTTAGCAAACCTCAGAATGTTCATACAGATGGGGGCCGCTGGGTGGCGCAGTGGATAGAGCATTGGCCTGGGAGTCAGGAGGATCTGAGTTCAAATCCAGCCTCAGACACACATTAGCTGTGTTACCCTGAGCAAGTCACTTAACCCCAATTGCCTCAAAAATAAAAAAAGAAAAGAAAGAGAAATGTTACGCAGATAATTGGCTCAATAGCTTTTAAAAAAATTTTTTTATAAGTAATGATTTTTATAAATGAGTATATTGAGGCTGAGAGGGTCCAGGGTCAATATATATATATCTGAGGCAGGATTTGAACTCAGGTTTTGTTCTTCCTGACTCTAGCACTGCACCACCTACCTATGTCTTCCTCCCCAACATGTACCATGTTAAGTAATTTTTGCCTGATCTGGCTTTCTACTCTGCAGTACAGCTT
The DNA here is from genome assembly GCA_028646575.1 of Pseudocheirus occidentalis. Lineage (NCBI taxonomy): Eukaryota > Metazoa > Chordata > Mammalia > Diprotodontia > Pseudocheiridae > Pseudocheirus > Pseudocheirus occidentalis. The sequence continues at coordinate 111,744,036 of CM053594.1, forward strand.
CAACAGGAGCATAGAACAGAAGGAAAGAACCAACAAAGATTCTCAAATATTGGGCAGCGATGACCGAGCAATACCCAGGCAGGCTGCAGTCAATAGTCAAGACAAGATTTGTGAGCCTGACCTCCCTAACCGAGCATGTCCCAGCAACAAAAGAAGGTAACAGGATAATTGTAGAGGCACCATTGGCAGGTCCTCATTCATTTTGCTTTTAGTCCTCATTTCTTCCCCTTTGGTCTTAGCAACAGGTAACTTTCTCAGAGTTCTCTAGTTTCAAAAATAAAGTGGGGGGGGGGGGGAGACTAATTTTTCCTAATATACCAAAACTTCCTCTTTTTGGATTATAGCTTAAAAGTCTTCAATCCTATTTTTAAAATTACTTAAAGCTCCATCCTTTCTAAAGGGAAACTTTTTCTTTCTAATATAGTAAAATGACAAAAAGAATGGGACTGCACCTGTGATTTCATTTGAATTGGAAACTCTTGGAGGAGCAAACTTTAATGCAGGTGTTCTCTTTCTCTGGAAAAAGTTGCCTAGAATATTGAGGTTAAGTGACTTGCCCTAGGGTTCTGAAAATGGTTTAATTTCCTACCACCACAAAAAAGAAAAAGAAAATCATAGCCCCTATATTTGATTCAACACCCTATATGTGCTAGCTGAACAGATAGATGTTGTTTATTTAATCTATATTTGAGAAAGAAAATACTTTCTATTTTATCATCAGCCTGTGGCCAGGCAGAAGAACTCTTTGCATGAGTTTTCCACAAACCAGCTGGAGTGATTTGTTGGAAGGACTTGAAGGGCACAAGCAGAAATGGGATGGGAGGAGGAAGATGAGGAGGAAATCTTACTCCATTATTTAGGCAGAGATTTTTTTTTTGGGCTTTTTGGAGGGCAGTTGTGGTTAAGTGACTTGCGCAAGGTCATATGGCTAGTTTTTTTTGTATTAAGTGTCTGAGGCCGGATTTAAACTCAGGTCCTCCTGACTCCAGGTTCCCAGGCTCTATTCACTGGGCCACCTAGCCACCCCAAGGCAGAGATTTTTGATCCAGGATTATAATGGAGTGAATCTGGAAATTGCCTTCTTGCCCACTCTTAATTCTATCACATTTCTCTCATTCTGGGGCTGTGGCCAACCTACAAAGTTCACTTAATCCTCTTGTACAGGTGGGTAAACTGAAGTTGAGACAGGTCACCTAGCCACTAATCAGCGCCAGGACCAGATGTGTTTTACAGCTTTGGACTCACCACTTCTCTGAGTTTTGTCACCAATAAACCACTAAAAGGAAAAAAGAAAATCAACTCAAATAGTATTTTGAAACCCTTGCTCCTAGCTTCCATTGGGCTCCAAAAGGGAACTGCAGAGGAGAGCCCATGGGTAAGTGTCTATTAATAAAAAGAAACATACGGTTCCTCTTTGTCATTGGCCTGTGCTCCTGCCTCCTTTAGACCCAGCTCAGACAACGCATCCAGGAACCTTGTCTGATTAGCCTTGTCCAGTTTCTGTTCACTCTCAGCCCCTTTAGCATGCATTGATTCAAAATAATAAAATATAATAGATGTTTTATATTATATTTTATTATCCTTATTTTTTGCTATCAATTTGTTTCTTTTTCTGTCATTCATCTTTTCAAGTGGACTATACAGAAACTGTGAAGAGAGCTTACATATATATGTATATGTGAAAAGCTTTTATGTATGTATATATACATATATCTGTGTGTATATGTATATGTGTATCAGTATATGAAATAGTTATGCCCCACAATATCTCACACACAAAATACATTAATAATAGAATCATAGAAGAAGAATAGAAAAGAATAGAATAATAGAATCATGGAAGAAGAATTAGCCCAACCCCCTCCTTTTACACCTGAGGAAATAGACCTCGAGAGTCACAAGAATCAAGCTGGCAAAGCTGGCATTTAAAACCGGGGCTTTTGATTCCGTATGCAGCATGTACTGTACCGTTGTACCACTGTGCCATTCTGATGCCCTCAGTAATGAGTGACAATCACTATTAGATGATTGTTTCTTGTGTATTTAGCACCAAACTTCTGAAGGTAGACAAGCTTCCTTCTGTGAGAGAAACAACTGGCCTAATCTCCAGAAACCCCAAGTGCCATTTTTTTTTTGAGGGGGGGTGGAGGTATAGACATTTCAGATCTGCTTAACTTACTGTCACCAGTCTTTGTACTGCAGTTGGGAGAAGCAGTGATGAGCAAAAAAAATAAGTTAGGTGGACTGAGGAAAATGGGATATTTCAACACCTTAGAAATAAATAGTATCTCATTTGGGATATTTTCTCCATGCTGCTCGACCTGTGGAGAAATTTTTTGTGGTTGTAATATGACTCATTACCAGGAGATGGCACCAGAAAGCTTCATTCATTGTCCTGGAGACTATGGTAATCTTATTGGAGGTGTACCATGGGACAACTTTTCCAGCTGGGTAAGTATGGTGTTTTTGCTTAAGGCTTTAGGATTTTTAAAGGGCTTCCACATCCTTTTCTAAGAGCAAAATGGAATTCCCCTTTAACAGACAAGATAGAGGAACGAAATTTGGGTCTTGTTAATTTTTAAAAGACAGCTGTAACAAGATGTCTTTCTTGCTGTTAAATTCTTTACCTTTCCTCAATTTTTCTCATGCAGTTCAACTCTACAAGCTAAGTTCTTTGATTTGCAGCAAGTAAACACTTCTTGCAAGCAGAAAATTAGCTCAAATGGGTATTTTTTTGGTGGCATTCTACTTTGTTAATGAATATCCCAATAACTATTCAACTCTATGAATTCATATTCATGTGATTCATAATTAGCAGGGTCCTCCACCAATATATGTATGCTTCCAAGTGAGTTTTGTAGAGCTCTTTTATCTTCTAAACTAACAAACCAGAAAAGCCACGTGGCCCTGAACCAGGACCTGACCTTACAAATTTCTGTTTATCCCTATCACAGTGCAGTTGACAGGAAGCATTTAAGAAATAAATGCCTTACTCCCCACATCCACTACTACCTCAATATTTCTTGCATTTGTCTCTTCGTTGTCACTCATACTGCCATAACCCTAGTTCAAGCCCTCATTGCCTGGTGTTTCCCAGATTTGCCCTGCACTCATGCTCCTCCATGTATTTGCACACACCAGTCCCATCTCTAAAACAGACTTGCTTCATTGTCAAAAGACTCCCATCCAAAGAGAGCAAATCGGGGGAGGGAGGGGCTTTACAGTGGGATCTCTGTTTTGGGGTTGGGGGTAGGAGAAAGACGGGGAGAAAATTTGTAACTCAAAATCTCGTGGTAATGAATGATGTAAACATGAAAATAAATTTTTAAAAAATTAATTAAAAAAAAAGACTCCCATCTGCCAAAGTTTAAGATCAGGTGTCACCTTCTACTTCTCTGACACCACTCAGCAAGAGGAGATCTCTTTCCCAATCTGTTTTGTCTCTCTCATGTACTTACTCACCCTAACCTTTGTTTTCGTCAACATATTTCATCTCCTACTAAATTGCAAGCTCCCTGAGGGCAAGGACGATGTCTTATTTCATTCTTTGCGTCCCAGACTCCTTGGAGATTGTGCCTTGTGCTTGCTAGTGCTTAATAAATGCTGAACTGAATTACTGACTGACATGCATTGCTTATTCATCATCAGATACCTTTCTAATAGATATTTGTTCATTGAGAAGCAAGCTCTTTGAGAGGGGGATATGCTATGAACTCTTCAGAATAGCCAGTGTTTATAATATATCACTCTGTTTTCCAAGAGCTTTATAAATATTATCTCATCTGATCCTCACAACAGCCTGTGATGGCAGTTCTATTAACATCTCCATTTTACAGATGGGGAAACTGAGATTGAGAATGGTTATTTGCCCAGGGTTACACAGCTAGTAAAGCTCAAAAGAAAATTCAAACTCAGGTGGTGTTGGCTCTATTTGCTGCACCACCTAGTCACCTACAGACTTGGGCTATTAGGAAACTGGGGTATTGTTGGCAAAGTCATAATCAGAGGGAGGGAAGAAATTACAAAGTCATACATTTCCCTCCTTTGAAGTTATTAGATCTCAAATCCATTAAGCATTAGAATAAACAGTTGTAAACAATCCTGAAATCCTATAATGCAGGGGGCAGCTGGGTGACGCAGTGAATAGAGCACCGGCCCTGGAGTCAGGAGGACCTGAGTTTAAATCCGGTCTCAGACACTTAACACAAAAACTAGCCGTGTGACCTTGGGTAAGTCACTTAACCCCAACTGCCCTCCAAAAAGCAAAGAAAAAGAAAAAAAAGAAATCCTTTAATGCCATGCACAAGCAGATTCCCAAAAGAATGCTACTGTGAATAGTTTTTGTGGTTCGGATTACACAACATAGTGAACACTCCATTTATTCCATTACAAATCAAGGCAAATATTCACAATATAATATTCACAACATTACATCTTTTCACAGAAAGTCACAATATAGTGTTTATAACAGCTTAACATTAGAATGGCCACACAGTTTTCACTACAGTGGTCACAATATTTAGAACAAGGAACAGAAGAAGAATCGCCTGGTTTCCCTAAGGGGGA
>CM053594.1:111749101-111775508 GCA_028646575.1 Pseudocheirus occidentalis
CCTCTCCTCTCCCCTGCATTTTATGGATTATTTCATGGTTAATGTGTTAGGAAAATACATATGATCAGAATTAATGTTTTGTTATAAAGTATTTTGTGCAGAAGTGTATTTTTAGCAATCTCTAGCAAAAGATTACAGATTTTTACTAGCTGTGTGACCTTGGGCAAGTCACTCAACCCCAATTACCCTGCCTTCCCCCCTCTAAAAAATACCCCCCTCAAAATTAATTTTTGGTGGAGAGGGAATGTAGCCCCCTATTTTCCATAGGTTCAATATGTCAAACATTCACATTTTTTGCTTTTATGCCCTTTTCTAGGAACGTTAGCCCTGCCAGAGTTGAGGACTGGCTGTAATTGAATTGGAATGAATGAATTCTCCAAAGAGAAGGTCTATAAAAGGAAGAGAACAAGAACTAGAACAAAACCTAAGGAGATACTTGTGCTTGGGGGTGGGAAGAGGATAATGAATGAGAAATGGAGGCATAGGAGAACTGAGAGCTATGCTACAGAACAGAGAGAGAAGAGAATATACAGGAAGAGAGGGAGCAGTCAGCAATTTTTTAAAAACTGCATAGAAAAAAGGTGAGAAATACAAAAAGGTCATATTTGGCAGTTAAAATGCCATTAGTAGGGGCAGCTAGGTGGCACAGTGAACAGAGCACCGGCCCTGGAGTCAGGAGGACCTGAGTTCAAATCCAGCCTCAGACACTTGACACATTTACTAGCTGTGAACGTGGGCAAGTCACTTAACCCTAATTGCCTTGCCTTCCCCCCTCCAAAAGAAAATGCCATTAGTAAACTTTGAAAAAGACAACTGCTATAGAGCTGTGGAATCAGAAGCCAAGAGGTTGAGTAGCAAATGTGTGAAGAACTAGGGGTCGTAGGTGTATAAGCTACTCTTTCCAGGTGTAAGAGCAGTTATTAGGGAGTGATCTGATATGCTGCTGCCTCCAGGCACCTGTGTGTGCCACCTGGGGCTTGAAGGACTTGGTTTGTGATAGCACAAGATCTTTTGGTCACTGGGACTGGGGCATGAAGGAGGGAGTTGCTGCTTAAGAGGGATTTGGCCCCTAAATCAGAAAAAGCTGCCCACTCAGTAGAACTCAAAGGAAGGAGCCCATTGCCACAATTCTCTCTTCCTGTCTACCTAGCATGTGTGAACTTGTCAGTATTTTTGTTATGGGTGACAGATACAGCTAATTATTAAACTATGGCAGCAGCATCTGTGCTGACCTAACAATCACATTTTGAGAGTGAATCTCAAAATCCTAAGCTGCCTCTACTGCTCTGGATTTTTTTTTTTTTCCTGAGCAAACAGGGCTCTTCAAATGCATATTTACAGCCTTGGGAGGAAATGGTGACTCTGAGGGGTCTAGAGCTCCTGACCCACCCACTGCCCACTCCCATCCTCCATTCAGTTTGAGTGTTCTTTGTATCCACTACAGTCTTTTTGGAGTAGATGACCATTAACAAGAGGAGACCAACCTCAACTTCTCTGGCTCAGAGGGAGCTAATTCAGAGCTGAGGTGAAGGTAAAATGCTTGTTCAGCAATCACAAAATGCTTTTGGACATCTTTAAGTATCAACTTCCTGGGAGAAATATAACAATAGTTACAAGTTCCTGCTGCTTATGTATGTCAATTTTTCATTAAGTAATTTTTGTGTATACAGAGGAAACAGCTGTCCTATACCTGCCATTGTACATGGAAGTCCTTTCTACTCCCTCATTTTGGGGAGATCTTAGAATAAGCCCATTCTAAACTAAAGTGACTTTCCTCAGGGCTCTGGGATGGAGTTAAGGGGATATAAAGAACCTTAGAGTATAAGAATGAACTTCACCCCCTCTCTCCAGAGGCCAAGTTCCCTCCAGGACTGAACCTGCTCTCTGTGCATGGGACAGAAGATGAGGCCCCAATACTGGTTCTGTATATTGTTACACTGGAGGCAACAGTTAAAAGATAGGTTCACATAGGATGATAACTTGAAGGGTTTGCAGGGTTAATAGAATTCAACAAGTATTTATGTATTTACTATGTGTCAGGTAGAGGTAGCCAAGTGACTCAATGGACAGAGTGATGAGTTTGGAGTCAGAAAGACCTTAGTTCAAATATGGCCTCAGATACTTAACTAGCTGTGTGATCCTGGACAAGTCACTTAACCTCTGTTTTCCTTAGTCCTGCAAAGAAGAAATGGCAGATAACTTCAGTATCTGCCAAGAAAACCCCATAGTCAGTATTGATGCGGTATGGTCCATGGAATTATGAAGAGATGGACCTAACTGAATGACTGAATAACAACAACATGTAGCAGGCACGACGATGGGTGCCAAGGGACAAAAAGACAAAATAAAAGTCCTTGCCCTCAAAACATCTTACAGTCTACTGGTTTAAGGATGGGGAAAGACCTGAACATGCTTCTAGGCTTTAGGAAAGGACCCAGCAAACAGAGACACTGAAATGAGCGCATGATTCAAGAGGTTAAAGCTTGTAGAGGAGATGGGGCTGTCCCATATCATCTCCTGAGACCAGAGGAAACCAAAAGAATGGCTGATGATGTAAACAGGTCTTGAATGATGGAGAAGGGGATAATGACAGTGCTCATGACAGATAGCCTCAGTCTTCTAAGAAGCAAGGGAAGCTGAGGTAGAATTGTAGACTCGAGAAGAAAACTTGCAACAGCTTGATGAGAGAGAAATTAAAAGCAAGAGGGCAGGGTTAGGTTAGACAAGATTAAATTGTTGTGGACTCAAACCACCCTGATGATTAGATTTTTAGACTAAAGAATTTTGAAAATGGTTCTGAGCTTTCTTTTATAAATTTGAAACTCTGTCCCATTTCTCTGCATAGGAAACTGTTTTATAGGCATTCTTAATGAAGATTCTTTAATTTCTGCAATGATTTTCATGACTGAGAGATCCTATGGTACTTCTTTGCCAACAAAAGACTAAATTATGTTCAGTAGCATAAGTAAATTTCGTTATCATTATTTGAAAGTTTTTAAGTCCATAAATACCATAAAGTAACTGAATTAGCTAAAATATTTAATTAACCTGGAAACCTCACTCTTCTACTGTGCTTGACAGAAAGTAGGCACTTGATAGATGTTGATTGAACTGAATAATAAGAAAGCTTGCTGTAGACAACATGCAGAATAACTCAAATTCCAAACCACTGTCAAAAGGAACACATTCTTTGAGGAATAGACAGAAAACAAGTCTTTCAAGAAGGACCAGGTCAAAGGTTCATACCACTAATAATTATCAAATGGAATAAGATAGTCAGATAAAACCTTTGGTAGTTATGCATGCCGTAGTCCTGTTTGGGCTCCCTAACAGCTTCTAAAATCTGGACGTGTGACCAAACAAATTGCAAAATCTGCACTAAGACTAAAGAAATTAGGATACAGAGCAGCCAAATTCAAGTGAATTGTTCAGGCAGCACATCAGCAAACGCAAATTACAAAATAAAAAGCCAACCAGAAAAAAAAAAGGGTCTTGGGTGGGTGCTTTTAAAAATTGTTTTTATATTTTAAGTTGTAGCCTTACTCTCATCCACCATTTCATATGAAACATGGTTTTCTAACCTTGAAAGCAGCAGATACAACTGGCAGTCACTAAAGAAGACAGATTCTTTGGTATGATTTATATACATTTTTTTTCTTTCATTGTACAGCTCTCTGATTATAGTATCACAAATAATTTTTCTAAGTTACTAAATAAATATAATAGTAAATTAATCAAAACGTGAATGATTGTGCTCCCATTTTAATGAGTTCTATGAATAACTCATTTATTGACTGTTTTACTTTATATTTCAAAGGAAGAGATGTTCTTTTTTAAAAGCTAAGAGGTAGAATGCTTCTTATACATTTTCAATTTATGCAGTTCTCAAGTAAAACTACAGCTAGGCACAGTGAATAGGTTAAGAGTTAAAAAGTCAGTATAATATTTTTTCTATAAATTTTTTTTGCTATCATTCTGGTTTTTAAAATAATACTAGAAAATACATATGTGGACACAGTGACAACCTTTTCAAAGACAAACAAAGCAAATTTGAATATAACTCTGTCATGGATAGTCCTTCTCTACGGTGTGGAAGGTGATGCTGGGATCACAAGGATTATGCCAAAGTCTCCAGCACATTCTACCAAGCTGAGACAGTTTCAGTACAAAATGGCAATGTATGGGTTCCACTGTGTACTTTCCAAAGACCAAACAAACTATATTTGGAGAGAGAGGTTCAAGTTCACTTGAAGTCTGGCCACCAGGTAATGGATTTTTCGGTCAATTAGACAGTCTCAGTTGAAGAGGAGTTACAGTCTGTAATGGTTCCAGGATGGCTCAGAAGTACAGAAACATTGCTTTTTTGAAGTTCACTATTTATTACCATCTATTCTCGTTAGACAAATGAAAAATGAAATTACCCCCCCCAAAAAAAGATGGAGGAAATAGGACAGAAGACAATGCAGTATTAAGAGTATTATTTCCTGAATAAATTGAGTTCAGTGTCTTTTAAGAGGTCTTCCCTGCACCAGTTACACCATTTACCAGTAGAGAACTGGCTTCCCAGGTTATATGAAATACCATTCCTTTAATGCTATGGTACAACTGAGAGAAACTTTCATACTAAGAAGACCCAAAGTCTTTACTTTCAAAACTGCAATAAGGAAGTAAATGTGGTCAGATTTTCAAACAAAAAGAAAAGGGGAACTTAAGTGAATAATAGTAAAATGTGGCTGAAAAATATGCAAATATTTGGTTGAGACAATTCAAAGAAAAGAGTAAGACCGGGTGGTTTTTGCAAAATGACTCTTTTGTTTCTGTTTTCATAAGCACAAAGCACCCTGCTTTTTAAGGTATCTAAGTAAAACTACAGGACTTCTTCATAATATGAATATTTTGATTAAGACTGATTACTGTTAGATATAAATAAGAAACTATTGCTATGACAGTTGAAATGACAGTGTGCAACAAACACCATTGGGAAAAAAATCACGTCCAATATTGGACAACAGACCCCTTTGAGAAAGGCAAATTATTGCTTCCCATAATTGCTTTGAAAAACAGTAAAAGGATCGTTCTTTCATAAGCCTGAAAAGCCTGATTATCTAGAATTCACATTTCATCTTTATCTAAATATGGGTCATTTATTTTATAACCACATATCTCCCACCTCCCCATAGTACTAAAGTACAAGATGTCCCCAAAGCATTAGAGCTTACTGAAGCTTAAGCTGCACTAAGATTTTTGGGACACCCGGTATTTCTTTAACTGTATCCATTTCATCTTTATATCATCAGTATAAAAATAGGTTTTGTGTATTTCATGGCAATAAATGAAGATGACACAGTAGTCAGATTTTCATGGAATTAAATTTTAAAAATCAACCAAGTAAATATATTTTTCTTACACTTTAAAAGGTCCCGTTTTTCAGAGTAGAAGAGAATGCAAATTTAGCTCAACTGTTTTACCAAAGGAATGACTGAAAGGAAAGATGGAAACTATAAAAAGTGAATGTGCTTAAATATGCTCAAAATGAATCAATATCAAAGTCAAATCATTAAATAAAAAGATGTTAAGTCTCTAGGGAAGACAATATATACAGTTAGTTAGAAGGTGAGCAGCAGATTGTAGAGCATGTGTACACAATCGTTTGCAAATCCTCATTAGTGCAGACAAAGATGGCACCTTTCAAAGCCCAACTTTATCCATCCAACCAGGCAGTTTATAGCCCCAGCCCACAACTATTCACAGGACCCACTCATGGATGGAGAAATCTGGGGGGGGGGGAGGGAATCTTGGCTTAGAGCCCATAATGCTTTTTCAAGTTCTGAAAGTCCTCTGAAGTAAACGCATGGTTTGATTTGTCTGAAAGGGCCTCCAATAGCTGTTCCGTCTGTTCTTTTTGTCCTTTGCTAAGCAGCGTCAACATCATCTGAAAGATAAAGACATGTACCTGATAACAACAGCACAGTCAGCTAGTATTTTAAAGATCAAAGCAGTATCAATCCTGAAATACGAACTTCCTCAGAAAACCCATCAATTTGCATAAAGAGTAAGACATTTCGCAGTAACTTACCATAAATCTTTCTGCTTTACTTAGATGTAAAAGATGCTCATAGACCAATGTGGGATCACTGTCAAGAAGGTGATTCTTTAGAGACTGGACGAGGAGGAGGAAAGTGTCCCCTTCCAGTTTGTTACTCAGCAATGCTGGTAAATCTTTTGGGTCTGTGATAGCTAAGAGCTTTGCACAGGCTTCTTCGTCCTTCCTCACGTTTATGGCATTTAGAATTTGCCCAAATTCATAGGCATTGGCAGGTTTGGAGATGTGGAGTTTTTCCAGACTCATTGCCGGAGCTTTCTCCAAGTTGTGGCAGGGAACTGAGACACTGTCTGGAGAACCACCTTCAGGCTGTTCCTCACTGCTCTCTGTTACCTTCATGATGGAAAGAATTTAATTTTGACACTGAGTTACATGATACATCAACAGCTACATGTATTAGCTCAACTGGAATTTCCCAAACTAGTGTTTAAATTAAATATACTTTACAGAAACATGAATTTACAAAAATAAAAAAAGCAGAGCCAATATATTTCAGCAGTAGAAAGACCTTAGAGAGACTAGTTGAAGCTACTGGTTTTGCAGCCCTTTGCCTAAAGTCTCACAGGCAGGAGAGGAGCTGGGATGGACTAGAACTTGGTTCTCAAAACTCCCAGTCTACAACTATGTCTTTTGCTCCCAACATTGACTTCGCAAAATGGTCCTTCAAATAATAAGCTCCCTTCTTAGAGCATTTAAAATATTATATAGTCTATTAAAGCTGACTTGTATGATACTTTAGGAACACAACTAAATTAATGACAACTAGGACAACCACTTCTTTTGCTTTATTGCTCTAGACATGACAGGTAAGATCTGGTAGAGGGGTGGGGTGTATGTGTATATACATATACATATACATATACATGTACATATACATGTACATATACATATACATGTACATATACACGTACATATACATATACATGTACATATACACATACATGTACATATACATGTACGTGTATGCACAGATATAAATATGTATGATATATTTATATATGTATATATAATATGTATGCATATATCTATATATGTATATATAGATACACACACATATATGCATAGATAGATGCTACTGAAATACTTCAGACCAGCGGTTCTCAACCTGTGGGTTATGATTTGTAACAATGAAAATACATCCTGAATATCAGATATTTGCATTACGAGTCTTAACAGTAGCAAAATTACAGTTTAGAAGTAGCAACGAAAATAATTTTGTGGTTGGGGGTCACCACAACGTGAGGAGGAACTGTATTAAAGGGTCACAGCATTAGGAAGGTTGAGAACCACTGCTTTAGAGAATAGTAATCATAGACAAGAAGTTCTCAACCTTCCTTTTCCTAGAAAAATAAATCACAAGACTAATTTGATGATTTTCAGAGGCATTCCCCTTGGTTACTTCATTTAGGAAATAGTTATTTGGTACCTAGGGGCCATCTCCAGTCATCCTGATCCATATCTAGTCACTGGACTCATGGCTCCAGAGGAGAAAGTGAAGCTGGTGATTTTGCACAAGCTTCCCTCACTTAAATCCAATTCACTTACAAGTCATGGCGTCACCTCCTTCATGTCACGGTCCTCGTCAAGAATGAAGGATATGAAGCCACATATTAGATACCTAACTGTGCAAAGCACTGCTGGGCACCAAAAAGACAGATGAAGTTTAGTAAGATTGTTCCTGCCCTCATGGAGACTACAGTCTATGAGGAGAATAAGCGCAAACATAGAGAGCTATGACATACATTATGTGATAAACTCTTTGTAAAGGAACAAGACAAAGTGTTGTATGAAGTCTAAGAAGAAAGGCTGTTCCCCATACCATGGGTGAGGCAGGAGGGGAAGATCAAAGAAAGCCCATGGAAGAAACAGGGCTTGAATTGGGCTTTCGAGAACAGGTTGATCTCTTTGTGGGGTGGAGCTACCAGGTTTGGCTGGGGCCAAGAGGGCATGAAAGGGAGTAATGTGAGAAAAGCTCTGCAGAGGTTGGGGGTGCCACACTGTGGAAGACCTGGGACCTCAGGCCTTAGGTGCCACCTTCAGTCAGGTGTCCTGGACGATGATGTCCAAGCAGAGAAGAGACAGGACCAGATTAAGGTGGGGTAGGAAGTAAAGGCTGGAAGCTGTGCTGGAAGCGCCCACGGCAGTTCTCCAAGTGGCTGGTGGGAGGTGGCTGTGGGGACACTGAGGGAGCCCATCCTTACTTCTTTATAGTCCCCTGTTCCTGTCACAGACTTCACTAAGGCCAAATCAAGACTAGAAAGGATTAAGCAGCAGTAATAGAATTTTAGGTTAGCTGAAATAGAGAAGGTTGGACTCTTTCTGTGGTAGCCCCAGAACTTCAGGTGCTGGGATGTAGGCCTGAGGAGTTCAGAGTTAAGCTTCAAAGAGGTCTGAGGTGGCCCAAGTTTATCCCAAGTCTGCTTCCAGGGCCATCAGGAGGAGGATGTCAATCAGTTCAGGCTGGGGCCTCCAAGCTCAGCCTGGGAGGAAACCATCACCTCCCCCCTCCTCTCCCCCAAATGACACTTTATAAACTCAAAGTTACTTTTATAATTAGAATACCTCTTCAATTTTTATTTTCCTTCTTTCCTTTTCTTGACTGTGCAGTGGTGTTTCATCTTTGTTATTAAGAAATACGGTTATCTCTTTAAGCTCTTTCTTTGCTTCAGAAATATTTGGGTCTATTAGGAGAACTTTGTTGAGATCATTAAAACTTTCCTGGTAATTCTGAAATTCAAAGTGGAGGAGGGAAGGGAGAAGAAATAATTCTGTAAATCATGTAGAAACTGGCATGGGTTAGGAAACTATGCGTAATATTCAATTTTATACACTTAAGTAGGAGGTTCAGAGGCCTGCCCCTCATCCCAGCTCCCAAGGCAGTAAATCTTCCACTTCAAAAGACTCATAAATTTAGGTGTGTGAGGCCAAAGTATTACATAGTATAACCTGGTGGTGAATTAGGTGTGTTTATTATACAAAAAGATTTGCTTTATAAAAATCTCCCAGAGTTCAAATAAAGATGTATAAAAGCCATGATGTTATTTGTAGGCAATTTCATAGAAATATGCTTTTTTTAAAAAAAAGTATGATACAAATGCAAGACATTTTCATATGTTTTTTCACAGTCTGTATTTTTTATATCCAAACTCTGATATATGTGTATATGTGTGCATGTGTAGATATGCACATATATGAATTTTTTCTGGTTTGACTTCTTAAATTCTATCTGGTGTTTAATTTATGGGTTATAATATAACAATATAACATAATACTGCCTGAGCTACATGAATTTAACTTCAATAACTTCAAAGTCATCATCTTTTCAGAATTCAAATTCACTTCTCTTAATGGACATAAATATGTAAACGTGTATTTTAAGATCTTTTACAATAATATTGTTTTCGATAATTACATTTGTAAAACACATAGACACACATAGTCTTTTTAAAGTTTTTGGTTTTTTTTTTTTTCTTTTTGGAGGGCACGGCAATTGGGGTTAAGTGTCTTGTCCAAAGTCACACGGCTAATAAGTGTTAAGTGTCTGAGGCCATATTTGAACTCAGGTCCTCCTGACTCCAGGGCTGGTGCTCTATTCACTGCACCACCTAGGCGCCCCATCTTATTAAAGTTTTAAGCTTATGATTTTTGGGACGTTGTAGTTATAAAAGCTAAAACAGCAATTATTTTGTAATAAGTCATTGTCTGGTTGCTTTTTTATCTTGCTAAAAAAAAAAAAAGTGCAGATATTCATGTACCTCCTGCTTCTAAGGAACTGTCCCATGTGCTCTTGGACCAGGAAAAATTAAGTATACTAGATGAGACAGGACAATCCATTTGGAAAATTAAATATTGAACTGGTGTCAAGGTGGTAAATCACCTACCACTAAATCCCAACACCAAAGTTAAAGGGCACCCAAGACATTTACACATTTATGTCTATTATGAGAAAGTGAATTTGAATTCTAAAAAGATACTGACTTTGAAGTTACGGAAGTTAAATTCATGTAGCCCAGACACTGTTGTTAACACTAGCCCATAAATTAAACAGTTAGAATATAAGAAGTCAAACCAGAAAAACACATTATGGTCATATAACTCAAAAAATTAAGAAAAGACTAACAAGACGATTTATAGTCATTCATCCTAAGAGAGTACAAATTTCTGTTCTTTAAGTACCTTCAAGCAGCGGCCTTCCCTGGGGAAACCAAACATGCAATTCATTTCAAATTTAGCTAACAAAACAATTAAGTGCCTCCTTTTACAAAATCCCCCTTCCTCCCCCTTCTCCTTACTCCCCACACTGGTAAACCTTCACTTAGCATTTAAAATAGACCATATCTGTACTTTTTTCAGTCCTGGGAACTGTAGCTGTGGAAACTAGCTCCATGGATATATAGATATAGGCATCAACCTAACCGTAACTTTGAATCTCAGACAATTGCTTTGGGGGCAATGTGTCAGTCACAGAGCTAGTATGTGTCAGAGGCAAAACTTAAACCCAGGTTTCCTGACTCCAAAGCCATCTCTCTATCCACTAACCCATACTGCCTCTTATTAGTGTGAATAATATGTTTAAAAGGCATCTTGTACCTGGACATTCATCCATGTTAGTAAAGAGGTGTTTTTCCTGATGGTGATGAAGTATGGAGTTAAAGGTGGGAGCAGAAACAAGAGTAGAGATTATTTACTTTTCCCATTGTTCACTGGTAATTGTACTCTCTCCCAGCTCTTTTTATGCCTGCCTTTAAGAAGTATACCAAATCTAAGCTTTGGAGAGAGCCCAACCTAATATAAGCCCTAGCTGCAAATTCCCATTTTGGGTAGTTTTATTATTATAAAGTATATTATTATATACTTTATATATTATTATATATTATTTTATTATATATAATATAACATATAATATTATATATTATTAGAAAGTATATTATATACTAATAAAATATATTAGTACTATTATTATAACCCACCCGAGCATATTTTGACTATTGTGCTTACCAAAACCTACACATGATTCTCATGCTGAAAGCAAAAACTTAGTTCTACCTTCCCTATTATCTTGGAGTCTCTAAATTCAGATTAGTATTCTGCCCTGGACAGAAACAAGAGTTGAGAACTTGACCCAAAGTCAGATTTTTATCTACACAAATCAGTGGCCATAGCCATAGCGAAGGATTTTTAAAGGAGGATGATTGGAAAGTTTTAGAAGGAAACAAGAAAGATATTGAAGTTTTAACTGAAAACTAAACCAGGCCTCATACACATATTTGTTCCAAATAGTTCTACTATGCCAAATCATTTAAAATAAGCACATACATATAGTGAGTGGCATTTGGAAAACAAAGAACAGAAAGGTCACTTAGACCTTCAAGTAGAAATTTGTTTTAAAAAAAAGTGGCAAGAATGGGGACACTGAGAGTAAAACTCCATTAAACACAAACTTTCTGTGGGAGACCCTGGAGATGTGAGTTGTCACAGTTCCCCAGAATTCATATAATTTCTGCAAATGTAATCTCTGAGAACACTGTCAATTTAAATAATCTAGAAATAGAACTATTATCAAGACTTCAATCTTTTGACATGTTCCTAGTTTTTGTTTGTTATTTAACAGTTTTCTGTTTTTAGGTAGATATATTGTAATATCACAACTTCCACACAGAGTGAATGCAAAGGAAAAAAGTGTAAAATAAAACAAAAATCCATCTTTCTTTTATGTTGCTTTAAGATGGGCTATAAACTTGTTACCTCACCTTTTTCACCAACACATGCCCAATTATATTGGTGATTCCACTTAGAGCCTTAGATGTGCTCAAGTTACTCTCTCTACCAAAGAGAGATGTTTTCCAATCTCTTCTTCCTCCTCTTTGACTTTCCTCTGTGTGTCTTTGTCTCTTTCAATCTCATGTCATACTAGTGGCACCTATGGACGTTACTTAGTAATGTTGGTGGTTCTCAGTAACAATGTGCTGACCCTTGTTAGATGTGCTTCCGTTAAGTACGATAGGAACGAATTCAGAATAAACTAAAATCTCTATCTATAAAATCATAGGATATTAGAGTTAGAAGGCACTGATCATTAAATCCAAATCTGCCATTTTTATAGATGAAGCACAGAGATGTCAAACTGCCTTGTTCAAGGTCCCAAAGCTAGTTAATATGGAGGCAGTAGACTCAAAGTCTCTGGATTTATAATTCATAGTAAACTGCAACTGATTCTTTTCACCTCCAGGATTAAATATAAACTCCTGTGTTTGGTAATTGGAGCTCTTTATGAATTGGCTGAAATTGACCCAGCCAACTTGACTGTACATTACTGCTCTCCATGAACTCTATGGCCAGTCAGACTGGCTTTCTTCTGTCCCTTCTACATGACTTTCCATTTCCCTCCCCCTGTCTTTGCCTCATGCCTCACATGTAGGCCCTCCTCATTTCAAAGTCTCAGAGGCCTTAGCTACTTTCAGGTCTTTAAGCTTTTCCTGATTCTCCATACTGCTGGTACTTTCTCTGCTGTGACAGCAAAGAAAGTACCAGCAGTATGGAGAATCAGGAAGAGGTATTTATTTTGATATTTATTTTGTATATACATTTTTGTGTATTTACATATGTACGTATTTATTTCCTAAATACAATATTTATCTCCTTCCTCCCTTCTTTTATACCCCAAGTGCGTGGCACAGAGCACACACTTAATAAAATGCTTTTTGGTCAACTGATAATTTAATTCTTTTTTTCTCTCCATTAGAAACTATGTTATTTCATCTTTCCCATGTTTTTGTTAATAGAAGCCACTTGATTTGTTTTGAAATAATTCTGTCTGGACATGCATGGGATGATAAGTTTTGAGTTAGAAGGGCCTTCAAATGTCATCTCCTCTGACTTCCACATGTTATAGAAGCATGAAGCTGAGGGAAATTCAACAACTTTCCAGAGATCACAGAGACAGCAGCAAAGAGCGGGTGAGGGTTCTAACCAGTTCCTCTGACTCTCTCCGCCATGCCACACTGTCTCCCGATACATATTCTTTCCCCCTTTTCTTACCTTTAGTCCTTTGTGAGCAAGACCTCTCCTATAGAAAGCTTTAACATTAGCCTCTTCTATCTCAAGGGCTCGGTCACAGTCCTGTTTTGCCTCTTCAAACTGGCATAGCTTCAAGTAACAAAGAGCCCTAGTACAATAAGGTAGGGAACATAGCATCACAGAAGGCAGTGACTCTCAAATATCTTCACACTTCACAACTATGAATGCTAAAGAGAAGCCAGAAGTCAGTGACCTGAGGCTTCTGTGTGGGAGCTGCTGGTACATTATTAGAAACTTGACTTTTTCATAGTCACTGAAGAATAAGACCTAGTGGTTCTTCAATGGATGAAAAAAAAAAACCACAAACACAGTGAACAGTTACCATCTGAAGAACTAATCTGAAAAGGCTTAGGGAAGTAAAACAAATTCTCCCCATCACTCCACGACAATTTTAACTGTCATGATTACCTTGCTTTTAAGAAACTCAATAATTATGCTCTGTCTCATCTAGGACACTCGTCTAGATGAACAGAACTAGAGAGGTGTGAAAGAATACCATAGAAGAACTACTAACAGGAGAAACAAGGATTTTTGTGAACCTGGTAACAACTGCCAGAAGTTTTGTGACTCCCAAAGGAGAAACATTGAGTTAGACCAATTTATATTATTAAATAGAGGCAGCTAGGTAGTGCAGCCAATAGAATGCCAGGCCTCTGGCATCAGGAATACCCGAGTTAAAATCTGATCTCACATACTTATTCGCTGTGTGACCCTGGGCAAGTCACTTAACCCAGTTTGTCTCAGTTTCCTCATCTGTAAAATGAGCTGGAGAAGAAAACAGCAAACCACTCCAGTATCTCTGCCAAGAAAATCCCAAATGTGAACAGGAAAAGTTGGACAATAATGAAACAACTGAACTTGTTATTAAACCCAGAGTCACAAAAAGCAATAATGGCAACTTCTTCTACAGGGATCTGCTGTCAGCATTAACCCAGTAAAAAAAATCCCATTAGAGGTTATGGGTCAGACCCAAATTTACCTGTTTGTGTATATGACACATTCACTGTGATTTATGTCCAAACATTTACTGTATTTGTCAAGAGCTTCTTTATATTTCCCTTTCTTCACAAATTGATTTCCTTCTTCCTTAAGGGCTGCAAACATGTCTTCATGTCTTTCACCTATGTGAGAGGAAAAAGGGAATCTTTTCATACAGGTAACTCTAAGGTCCTAGCATTCACAGACCTAGTCCAAGTTAACCCAAATGCTGTGGCTCTCTTCATGTGAGTGTCAATGCTACATGGGAAAAAAATACTGGCTATGATAAAGTACAGTAATTTAGCAGTGAAGACTCCCATGAATTCTTAAGATTAAGTACCAGGGCAGACTTTAAAATTCATTTGGTGTGTTTGTATCACTTAATTTTTCTCCACTGAGCATTTAGGGAGGCCTAAGTCACCACAGGGTGACAGAGGCAGAGAGAACATTAAGAGGTTTGGGAAAGGTCAATGCTACCCCAGACGTGATTGTTAACACAAGCACCCCAAGGTCATAGCAACTGCTTCAACCATGTTCTGTAACATCTCCCCACACCATCTGGTGCAGCGTCAAGACAATGCTCAAATACAGAGCCTTACCCAAGTTCTTGAGGAGTTGGAATCTTTAATAAGTTTAATTTTAAATGTCATTCACAGATTGTCTATCTCACCTACAACCTGAACTACTAAAGTTTAGGCCAATTACATTGCTTTTCATGCACAATGTACTCTTTTTTCAGAACCTGTCACAAAATTTTAAAATAGTAGCTATAAATAAAATAGTAATTTGCTTCCTGGGGCCAAAGAACTGAAGGTCGCAACTACTACAAGAACATTCACTTCTCATTACCAGAAACATTAAAAAAAAAATTACGGTTTAAAGATTAGAATTCATCAAGACCCCACAAACTTACAACGTGCTAAAGAAAACCACGATTTTTAAAAAGAACAACAATAATTTAGACTTTCTACTACGTTTGGCATAGCTACTAGAAAGGAAGGGTGTCATAGTGTGCCTCAGTGCCAGGAAGACCTCTTCTGACACATACATGCTGTATAACCCTGGACAGGTCACTTTAAACCTCAGTGCGCTAGGTAGCTCTGTAAGACGGCAAGTTACAGAGAAGGTGGGGATCTGCAGAGGTAGAGTTTCTTTAGCAAGGAGGAGTTCTCTGCACCAATGACATCATGGGTTCAGTACCTATCCTTCTAGAAATAGTGGTTCAGACATTTGCGATGCACACATCCATTTTTTTTCCTTCAGTACAAAGTGGCCCTGGTTCAATGCATTTCAAAATTTTCTTCAAGGACCACACCTCACACCCTCACGTTTTAATGAGATGGCTCATTGAGCACTAGCTCGCTCGCTCTCTCTCTCTCTATCTCTCTGTCTCTCTCTCTCTCCTCCCTCTCTTTATTTTCCCTTCTCTCCCTCTCTCCTCATTTCAGATCTCACTTTATCTATTGGCTCCTTCTTCTACTAGGTCCAGGTTTCTTCCAACCAAAAAAAATATCATTCACTAGACATTGCCATCATCTTGAACTTCTTTTCATAGCCAAACTCCTAGGGAAAATCACCTATATACTCACTTTTAAAGCCTAGCAATCCAGTTTCCAATTCTGTCACTTGAATGAAACTATACTTTCCAAGGTTGTTACTGAGCTTCTGAGTAACCTATTCAATGGCCTTTTATTAGTGCTGACCCTCCCTGACACCTCTGTTAACACCTGACACTGCTGACCCCTCCTTCTGTCTGGATACTCTCTCCTGGGGTGTTTCTGATGTTTCTCCATCTGCTTGTCTGACTACTCCTCAATTGTCTGCTGGATCATCTACATCCTGTCCCCTATGCACAGGCTTCTTGTGTCGGGCCTTCTTTGGTGATCTCATCAACTCCCATAGGCTTAATGACCTCTGGCAGGGATGCCTTTTCTACATATCTATGTTTTCTCTCTCCTGATCTCCTGTCCAGCATTTCCAACTGTCTGCTGCTTCCTATTGTCACTAGGATAAAATACAAATGACATTGCCTGGCAGATGAGGCTCTAACCCATAGATCCAGACTCATTTCACATTCCAACCAAGTTGGTCAATTTGCTCTGACCCCTGTACATGGCATCCCACTTAACCTCTGTTTGCCTCAGTTTCTTCATCTGTAAAATGCAATAGTAAGAGCACCTAAGATCAAATGAGAAAATAGTTGTAGAATATTAGAACAGTGCCTGGCACACAGTAGGCACCTAGAAGTCCTTTGGTCTATCTTTGATAACAGCAAATCTTTATCCCTTGACTTTGGAAACATCCAAGAGTCATCTGGAATCAAATCTGGAAACAAGCTTTGAGTAAAATAAATAAATAAAAAATAAACCCTGGCTATGAAGTAATTAGCCTGATTTTTGTATATCTTGTAACTGTGATTTTTTTCCCCCCAGGATTCTCTACCAAAGATTTGTATTTAGACTGAGGACACAATAATGATAATAATAACAAAAGTGAACTCCAATAAGGAAAGTGAGCTAAGCCACTAAACCCCTAACTAAGACAGGACTCAGTGGTTTAAGGAACCATGGTTCCTTAACTTAACCATAACTAGAGAGAGGAAAATAGTGCCTTGATTTCCAAAAAAGGATAGACAGTAGATACTTCAGACTGCAGATTAATGAGGGTAATGTTGATTCCTAGTAAACCACGGGAGAGATTATTAAAATGCATACCTAAAAACACCTTACACAAGCTAGTTATTATTTTTATGTATTCCAAAAATGTCCTGCCCAACATCATCATCATTGTTCATTCAGCCTCCTAAGGTGATTGATTTGAAGGAGGAGAATTAAATGGTTATACGAATATAAATACTATGACACGCATTTTAAAACAATCCTTCCAATCATGTAACTGCCCCTCCTACAAGGGCTGATTTTGGATTTATGTAATACCAGGAATATAGTGAAGAGCAACATCTCAATGAAATGTGTTGTTCTGGCTTGCACCGAGGGATGGGCGAGGTCCTACAATGACACAGGGCTCGCATACCTGTGACATCTGATTCCTGATGGTGCCCGGACTTGGTGGTTCCGTTCTGGGTTGGCTGTGCTGCAGGACTTCTTCCATCTAATCTATGTAACTGAACTGAAAAGGGAACAGCCGGAATTGGTGGGAGTTTTTCCCTCCAAGTTGGGCCATCTTGATCTATTAAAGTTCTTGTTATTCTAAAAAGAAAAAAAGGTGTTTCCATATAATTTGCCTCTTTAATATTACATAAGACTTTACTCCACAATAAAACTGACAAATGCTTTGTAACTTATGATGCCTTTTGATTTGTTCCCTTGGGCAAAACACATAAACTATCAGGCTTAAGCTATTATTTTCAGTTGCTGTTGCCATCTAAGTACACGACAGACTAAAGAGATTTCAAATGTTGCAGCGAGTGCTAAACTATTAAACAAAATTAATATAATTTTCATTAAAATAAAAATATTTTCTCACTGTTACTGATTTGGCCACAGGTACATTTAAAAGCTTATTTTTAAAGAAGTGAATTATAAGACTGTTATTTAGTAGACCCAGAGGAAGGTTTTCGTTAACATTGAATTATTATATAAATTAGCCAAGTTTTATTCTTAAAAATAACAAATTCCGCACCAACAGCTTTAGAGCCTAATTGTTTAGTAAGTAGTTTAAAATAATAAAACTGTTATGAGATAAACATTACACAATATTCATTTCCTCTTAAAACATTTTGATAATGATATTCTTACCTTGTATTTTTAATCTCCAAAATTATCCTAGCTCTATTATTTATATACATTTACAAAGCACACAAAATAGAGGATGATACACTCCCATAACACACTTTCCACTTGGCATTTACTAGTGACCATAAGAAAAATATTAACATACTTAAAAAAATTTGAATATATGATTAAAATTCATCATCTTTGGGCTTCTTTAAAATAAATTGGAAGACCTCCCAATTAAGATTACAAAACAAAATGGTACCCCCTTTAAGAATAATCCATTTCTAACCATAGTTTAGCAATAATAGTTGCTGCCCACCTAACATTAATGTGATTTATTAAGAATTAGTGGGATTTACTTGAGTTACTTCAGATTGTCAGCTTCATGTCGGTTTCTGTATCAGAGGTCTTGTATTTACTTGTGTTTACACATACATTTCAGTGTGCAAAATAAATAAAAAACCATTTCAGGTGGAAAAGGAGCTTTAGAGAAAGAATTTGCAAGCAAAAAAAAAAAATGAATTACCAGCAAAGAAGAAGGAAGAAGCAGCTGAAAAAAGGTGAGGTGTTGTCAGGGAGTATATAGCTATGTGCAGGGAAATCTAAAAACATGAGATGCCTAGAGAGGGAGAGAGGAATATAGTTAGGACAAAAATAAGAGGAGCATGTATTTTTTAAAAATAAAGTTACTGATGTTCAGTTTTCCATTACTGAAACTTATTATAGAAAAAGGAAACAATTTCATCTGTAATCGGGCATGTACACTTTCACCTTTATATACAGCCAAGTGAGACAAGTCCTTTAATAGGATCACAAAAATTATATAGGCACAAAGAATAAAGCCTCCGAGACTTCCTAAACAGTAAGTAAAAAGGAAATTGTTTTTAAAGGGGGCCCTCATTGATATAAAGAAATACTGGGAAAAAAATGTAGAGATACTGAAAAAATAAAAGTAGAGATTCTGTATATCCCCCTCTCTAATCCATCCTGCCCATCACTGTCTGACAAAAACCAAAACTCCACTTTCCTCATGTCCATTTCCTGCTTCAGAACTTGGTAGTGTGGTATGATGGAAGGAGTGAGCACCAGCCTAGGATCCCGGCTCTGACTCTTATTAACCACATGACCATGGACAAGTCATTTGCCATCTCTGTCACTATCTCTAATATTCAACTTCCTCCTCTTTAAAAGAGGACTAATAATTTTTAGCCCTACCCATCTCCTAGAGCTGTTGTAAGGAAAACACTTTTTAACCTGAAAATGCTAAATAAATGAGTCCCCTAACCACTTTTTAAAAGGAGAAACTAATTTTTATTTACCTCAGAATAGAACCAAGCATGGAATGTAATAACTGGCAATGAGTCCCTCCCTAAATAAAAAACTCTGGAGAAGTAAGTATCAGGTGTGGTAGGCACAATGAACCTCTCATAAAATTGCCCTCTGCTGGAAAATTGACAGACCTGGAAAAGACCTTCAGAATCATTCAGACCTATCCTTCTCCCTCATCAGATGAAGAAACTAGGCCCCAGAGAGCCCAGGATCACCCAACAAAGTGAGTAACAGAGAAGGCCTAGAATCAGGTCTCTGGGCTCCCAGATCAGTGTTCTTTCCACCATCCTACAACAGAATAAGGTCTAAACTTAGTATCAGGGCATTCAAAGACATCCATAAGTTGGCCTTCTCTTACTGACAAGACCTTATTTCCTATGACTTAACATTAGTCTCCAGCCTGTCCCTCAAATATCTAGTACTCATTCCTCCCTCTATGTTCTTCTTATGTTCCTCCTGCCTAGAAATCTTTCTATGCTCCTCTCCGACTACACAATTCCTGGCCATCTTTGGAGGGCTTCTCTCCTCTATGAAATCTATCCCAACAACTCTGACCCAAAATGATCTCTTCCCCCATAGACCACATTTTTTGGTACCTGATTATATTGTATCTTGTATTTTCCCTAAATTATTAAATATGTTTAAAATATCTGCTCAATTAACTTGTAAATTCCTTGTAAGTAGGGATTAAGTAATAGAGTTCTCTTATGTACCCCACAATGGGGTATATAATATGGCACATAACAGACACTCAGTGAATAATGAACTGACCAGAATTCTAAATAAGTTCAGGAAAATTGTGGCAGCCTGGATACAGAGCTGGTATTGGAATTGGGAACATCTAAGTTCAGGTCTTGCCTTGGTCACATATAATTTGTGTGACCATGGACAAATCCCATAACATCTTAGTGCTCTGAGTTCCTAACTTACAGCCAAGTTGTTGATATATGTGGGTGGAAAGTTTGCACACTACAAGTTCCCTATGTGGGTAAAATCACAGGTCTGGACACCATCCCTCAAAGACAGAATTTGAAACACCACAAAATAATCAGATTGTCGTTTTCATTCCAAGCAATTTTATAAGGCCTAGCCAGATCACCACATTAAAATCAATCAATCAAACAAACAAACAAACAAAAAAACCAACACACAGTTCATTTTCCCTCAGGAACACAGATGTGTTATTAAATAAATATTAGCATTCTTTACTATTTCAACATTAGGAACTGCTACTCATCCCCAAGAAGTATCTTTCACAAACCATAATGCCATCAAACTCACAGTGTGGGCAGAAAGACATTAAACTGAAAAGAAATACATATACTTGTAGTAGCAGATGAAGTACCTGCAGAGTAGTGAATCACAAACACCTTTTCTATCACCACAGCAAATAAAGTTGAAGACTCAATGTTTTGACTAGAGATCCGAATCCATTCCCAGGAATAACCCTTCTGATCAGGTCTGTCTGGTTATTCTCACTGACTTAACCTGGTCATCTAACTTGGGTCAACAATTCCCAACTTGCCAGCCAAGGAATGACTGCGAGGGTTCCACATCCGCACGCCACGCAAAGGAAATTTGGTCTTTAGTTACGACTGAATATGCGCTGTGACTTGATACAGTCATAGCTTAGCACACAGTGAGTGCTTGATACATGTTTACTGTTGGACGGACTGATAGTAAATGCCCAAATATACCTGCCGCACTGAGTGAATAATATCTCACATACATCACTATTTTTTTAAATGTATAAGGATGCTACTGTGATTACTAACATGAAAGATAATGTTAAAGTGTTACTGAATTTCTAACAACACTCTGTCGTTGTGTATTTTCTCATTCTGTGGATGTTCTAATTCCCATTGGCTGTTAAAGCCCTTCATAGCCTGGCCCCTTCCTACCTTTCCAATCTTCTTACCTGTAACTTTCCTCCATGTATCATGCGATCCAGCAATCCAGCGGCACTGGCCTCCCTGCTGCTTCTTGCACAGGCTCCTCCATCTCCTGACTTCCTTGTGACTGGCTGTCCCCACTGCCCACAACATTCCCCTTCCTCATCTGTACCTCTTAGCCCCTCTGGCTTCCTTCAGGACTTAGTTCAAGTCCTTCTGACTGTTAGTCCTCTCTGAAATAATCTCTAATTTACCCCAAAGAGCCATATAGCTTGTATATTCATAGTTTTTTGCATGTTATTTTTCCCATAATACTTTGAATTCCTTGAGGCAGGGGCAGTATTTTTACCTTTTTTGTATGTGATACAGTGGGCATTTAGTAAATGCTTGTTAATTTGACTAATAGTATAACTACTATCATGTGGTGGTGGGAAGATCTATGAGATTGTTAGGCATTAAAGAGAAAAAATACTGATGTAGATGAGAAACCACAAGAATATTTAAAGGCATTTGTGATTATATCCGTACAGGATTTAATCAGAAAACAGATATATTATTTGCTGTCCCCTCCCCACCCAAAAAAAAAATGTACCAGCGAAGACTTAACTTTTGAAATGGATTGTGAATACAGGATCACTGAAGATGGCAAAAGTAGAAAGTAAATTAAAAGAGATCAAAAGAAAGTCAGTAACCAAGTCCCAGGTAGAGACTGATTTTTATTAATGCAGAAAAAAGAAGTTGGAGTAGTAATAGTAAATTACTGTGATTTCAACTATTCTCAGCAATCATAAAGTTATTTTACTTTCCTTAAAAAATTATTAAGTCTAAAATTCTGTGATATCCAACATGGAGTATCAATTAAAAGCAATTAAATTTAATTAAAAATGTACTAGCCTTTCTGCAAAGAACAAAAATTAGCTTACCTGTTAATGCTGTCATTTGCTGCCTGTATTTTGTTGTCTATCTGCAATACTGTTTTATAATCTACATATGCTTTTCGATACTGTTCCATGGTTTCATATGCTATTGCTCGTCTCAAGAGAGGTTTTATAGAAAATGGATGAAGTTCCAGGGCCCTAAATGAAAAGGAAAAATTACAAGATGTGAGTTAAAATATTTTCCATTTTCAAAAATGAAATTCAAAGTGATAATACAATGTAGAATCATATGTTCTCAAAAGGTCCCCATATTGCAGTTTCCTCTTAGTGGCCTGATGGACTAGCAGAAGAGCTAAGGCAGAACAAGTAATTAATAGCTAAACACAAAATGGAATTTACAGAGATGTTATTTAGAAGCCAGTTCAAAATCACATGCTCCGCCATTTCATTTATTCTTTCATTGTTTCACATTTGTCAGTTTTACCCCTCAATCTGCCACCTTGCCTAGGTGTTAGAAATCAGCTGTGTCCAGCATCCAGTGAAGGCCAGGAAGGAAACGAACAGCTCAGACCAACAGATCTAAGGCCCCACCACGCAGAGGGCACTGCACTGCACATGAGGGAGATATGAAACTTGGCTTTCACGAAGTTTATGAGTCTTCTAAGTAGACAAGTGCCCAGGTAAACCTATAAGCTACAATAAAACTATAAGCTACACAATAAACCACAATTGGATTAAAGAGCTGCAAAATAAATGCTCCATCACCAAGAAGACTATGGAAGTCATAAAAATTACAAAGCAGTATGTTAACAAGCACAGAAACATAACCACACACTGAACAAATAATAGGGCTGGAGAGGCTCTGCAGAGAGGCAGGAGGGGATTCTGGGAAGCCTTTTCCTGCAGCTGAGTTTAGAGTCAGACCCTAAAGGTGGTCATGAAGAGGATTGTTCCTGGTCAGATAAATATATGCTTCTAAATCATGGTGGAGAAAAGACTGTAAGGTTCTTGAGGAGAAAGACTTTCAAATTTTGTTAATGTATTCCCAGAACACAGCATGTACACAGGGCCTGGTACAAAGTGAATAATCCATCACAGCTCGCTGTTGTCGAATGAATGAAAGAACTATTCATTTATGTATGTGAGTACAGTTAAAGCTTTACTAAAGGTTCAGGTCAGTTGAAGGCGTAAGAAGAGGCAACTGAAGAAAGAAGGGGAAAGGAGTGACTGGTGGTGGACACTGAACACCATCTATCTTAGGGAGAAAGTGTTTGTGGGGTAGCTGTGTGATCTTGGACAAGCCACTTAACCCCATATTTGCTTTAGTTTCCTAATCTGTAAAATGGGGGCAATGACTGCACCTATGTCTCAGGGCTGTTGTGACAATTAAATAATACAATAATTGTGAAGTGCTTAGTACAGTGCCTGGCACATATAAGCACTTTATATCTGTGACTATGATGATGATGTGGTAGGCTGCCAAAGATTTCCATGATTCCGGTGTCACCCATTAGTCAAAAAAGACATACCTTCAATCCAAAATATCCATGCTAAACACAAGATGAAATCAAATCAAGACACATACCAGAATAAACACTTGGGTCATCCTAGACTGGTTTCCTGGCTTGGGGTTAATGGTCTCCATTACAAAAAAAGCATTTGGAAAGAATGGATTATAGAATACACAAACCCATCCTTCTGACATCTACTCTAATCAGCAGAGCTAGATCCCTTGCCCTTCTTTCTAAGGACTCTCCCTGCCTGAACCAATCTTACTTCACAAGATAGCACATTATCTCCTACTAAACCAATAACCATTCAAGGAGCTTACTGTTTATTAGATGATTTGTACACAAATAATACAAGATAGAGTATGATAGGAGTAAAAGACAGGTTAAAAAATCTTGAGGATAATTTCTAGAGGAAGAGACCCTTTCACCTGTGGGAGTAGAGAGGGGGAAGAATCAGGGAATGGTTCACAGAACAGGCATCAATCGGCATAGGACCCTGAAGATTTTTTTTAATAGAATTTTATTTTTTCCAAATTATATGCAAAGACACTTTTTAGCATTCATTTTATAAGATTTAGAGTTCCTAATTTTCCCCCTCCTTTTCTCCCCTTTCCTTTTCCTGAGATGGTAAACAATTTGATGAGGTTATATATGTGCAATCATGTAAAACAAATTTCCATAATAGTCACAGTTGTGAAAGAAGAAACAGACCAAAAGGAAAAAAAAAACAAGAAAAAATGAAGTGAAAAATAGCATGCTTTGATCTGCATTCAGACGCCATCAATTCTTTCTCTGAATGTGGACAGCATTTTCCATCACAAGTCTTTGTGACTGCCTTGGATCACTTTATTGCTGAGAAGAGTTAAGTTATGCATAGATGGTCATCACATAATGTTGCTGTTCCTTTGTACATTTTCCTGGTTCTGTTCATTTCACTTTGCATCAGTTCATACAAGTTTTTTGGGTTTTTCTGAAATCTGCCTGCTCATCATTTCTTATTGCATAAGGGTATTCCATTACATTCATATACAACAACTTATTCAACCATTTCCTAAATGATGGACATCATCTCAATTTGCATTTTTTCTTACCACAAAAAGAGCTACTATAAATATTTTTTGTACATGTAGGTCCTTTTCCCTTTTTCATGATCTCTTTGGAATACAGAGCTAGTAGCAGCATTGTTGGGTCAAAGGATATGTACAGTTTGGTTGCCCATAGTTCTAAATTGCTCACCAGAGTGGTTGGATCAGTTCACAACTCCAACAACAGTGCCTTAGCATCCCAATTTTCCCACAACCTCTCCACCATTTATCATTTTTCTTTTTTGTGATATTAGCCCATCTGACAAGTAGGAGGTGGTACCTCAAGAGTTGTTTTAATTTGCATGTTTCTAATTAAAAGCTATTTAGAACACTACTTCATATGACTATAGATAGCTATGATTTCTTTATCTGAAACTACCTGTTTGTTTCCTTTAACCATTCATCAACTGAGGAATAGGAAGAAGATTTCAAGAGCAAGAATGAGATGGGATGAATTCCAGGTGTAGGAACTACCTGTACAAACATATAAAGATGAGAGCCAGCAAACAGAGATTATGCAACAGCTAATGATCCAGTCTGGCTGGATCACAGGATATGTGAAGGAGGGTAATAGGACAGAAAGGTGGAAAGGGAAACTGGAAAAAGATTGTGAAAAGCCTAAAATGTCTTAGATGTATTATAAACTATGGCCAGTTGGTGGCTTCTACAGGTTTTTAAGAAGGGAAACATCGGGGCCAGACGTTCTGCTTTAGGAAGATTATTATGGCGGCTTCATAAAAGACAGGCTGGAGAAGGGAAGAGACAAGAGGCAGCAAGACAAGTCAGGAAACCATCACAATAGTCCAGGCAAGAAGTGATACAGACCTGCATAGGGTGATATAAAGTGAAAGTAATCCGAAGAAGGAAGGCACTAGGATTAAGGGAGATGAGGAAATGAAAATCAAATTAAATCTGAGGTTCCATCTTACAACCTGAGATCTGATTAGCAGAGTTGACAAAAATAAAATAAAATGACAAATGCTGGAAAGGCTGAGGAGAAGCAGTTATGTTAATATATTTGTGGCTGGAGCTATGAACTAATTTAGTTATTGAAAAGGTAATTTGGAACTATATCCCCCAAACTGCTCAGATGTGCACTTTTTGAGCCAGTGGCACAACTACTAATTCTATAATCCAGAGACATCAAAAGAGGAAAAGGATCCTTCAGTATAAAAGTATTTATAACAGCTCTTTTTGTGGTGGAAAAGAACTGGAAACTAACTGAGGAATAGCTGACCAAATTATGATATATGAACATAATGGAATACTATTATTCTATAAGAAATAATGAATTCAATTTAATTCAATTCAATAAACATTTAAGTACCTACTATGTGCCAGGCAGTGTACTAAGGACTGAGGATACAAAAGGAGGCAAGAGACAGTCCCTGCCCTCAGAGAGCTTACAATCAAATGGGGGAACAAAATGCAAACAAATTAATACAAAACAAGTAAGAACTAATTAAAGGAGGGAAAGCACTAGAATTAAGGAGGGTTAAGGAAGACTTCCTTCAGAAAGTGGGATTTTACTTGGTACTTAAGGGAAGTGAGGGAGATTAGTAGTTGGAGCAGAGGAGGAAAAGCATTCCAGGTATGGGGGGTGTAACGCCATGCACAAGCAGATTCCCAAAAGAACGCTACTGTGAACAGCTTTCAAAGTTCGGATTACACAGTAATAGTGAATGCTTTGTTTATTCCATTACAAATCAAGGCAAACATTCAATCAATTCACAATATAATAATTAGTCTTCCACTCATGGGGCAAATCATTCAATCAATTCACAATACAATAATCAATCTTCCACTCATGGGGCAAC
>CM053594.1:111784480-111837040 GCA_028646575.1 Pseudocheirus occidentalis
GGGAGGGAGGAAGGAAGGGAGGGAGGAAAGGAGGGAAGGAGGGAAGAAGAAAGGAAGGAATGAAGGAAGGAAAGGAAGGAATGAAGGAAGGAAAGGAAGGACGGAAGGAGGGAGGAAGGAAGGGAGGGAGGGAGGGAGGGAAGAAGGGAGGAAGGAAGGGAGGAAGGAAGAAAGGAAGGAGAGAAGAGTTTATTCAGTCTTCCGGGTGCTTCACACTGTGCTAAGCACTTTACAACTTCACCTCATTCGATCCTAGCAACAACCCTGAGAGGCAGATATTATTATCACCATTTTACATTGAAGGAGACTGAGGCAAAGCAAGGAGACGCGACACGACTTGCCCTGGGTCACACAATTAGTAAGCTCCTGATGTGATATTTGTTCTCAGGTATTCGACTTCAGGCCCAGCGCTCCATCCACACTGCAGCATCTAGCTTTCATTTACTGAGGATTTTTTTTAAAGAAATACTTTATAAAAAAAAAACTCCTATAAAGCGAATTTCTATCTTATAATGACTCACATATATAGCATTTTAAGATTTATCAAG
This sequence comes from Pseudocheirus occidentalis, assembly GCA_028646575.1. Classification (NCBI taxonomy): domain Eukaryota; kingdom Metazoa; phylum Chordata; class Mammalia; order Diprotodontia; family Pseudocheiridae; genus Pseudocheirus; species Pseudocheirus occidentalis. The sequence goes on from CM053594.1 coordinate 111,785,029, forward strand.
ACTCCCCATCACAGCCTTGTATAGTAGTGTTACCCTCATTTTCCGAAGGCCCATTGGATCAGAGTCACATGTGTCAGATCCAGGTTTTGAACCCAGTTCATTGGGGTATGGCAGAAAAAACCCAGCTTTGGGAGTCAAGGGTGATACACTGCTTCGTGTCTAGCTCTGCCTCCTGCAAGCTGTATAACCTTGGGTGATCTATTTAACTTCTCCCTGCCAGCTTTTTATCTGGAATTCTATGTTCCTCTACATTCAATTCAAGTTTGCTAGTCTTTCATTGCCTCTCCTTGGGATCCCTATTTTTGGAAATAGAACTTTCTCCACATTGTTTCTCTTTGAGATCTTGTATTTTTAAAAGCACAACTTTTTAAAGAGGCAAAAAGTATCTTCATTGATTCATCCAGTTTAAGGATGCCTATGAGGCTATCCACACAATCTTTTTTTTTTTTCATTTTCTAGTCAATTCCTCTATCTGCTACTAAGCAAATGGTCATAAAACCCTCATTTTAGACTGAAATTTTTGTTTTACTTGCAAATTATGGTGTTAAAATGGAACAATCACAATTTCATCTAAAAAATCTGATTTTCAGGAGTGAAAGCAAGTAATTGAAAGAGGAACAAAACTGGGGAGGTTTGGAAGAATTGGAAAAAGTAAAAAAAAAATTCATTTGAAGAGTGATCTGAAAAGTAATTTTCAAAACAAAAAAGTATGGCTGAAAGTGTGGGGAAGCTCATGTCCTTTTCCATACAAACTGAAAAATGTAGCCAGCCTAAATTCTTTAAATGGTATTTTTTTTCATAGAACAATTGAAGAAATGATATTTTACTTTTATCTCCACTGTCATTTTCATGTTCTCCACTTCTTTTTCCATCTTCATCCTCTGAATCCTCTACTTCCTGAATAACCATTCTCTTCCCTTTGGTTTTAGGAGCAGATTCAGGCTGAGACTTGTTCATGTCTTTTTCAACTTCTGACAAGATTTTCTGTAATGTGATCTTCATGTTAGGAAAATGTTTTACAGTAATAAAAGAAAAGCATTTTCAAGTTTTAAAAGTCAACAAAGAGAATCTCATTAAGCCCAGTAAGTAGTATCAAAAAATATCATAGTTGTAAGAGGCCTTAAGGGTCATCAACTCCAAACCCCTCCATGAAGCATGAATCCCTTCCCTGACATCTCTGCCAAGCAGCCAGTCAGCCAGTTTTTGTTTAAATACTTTTACTGTCAAAGAATTCATTCCCTAACGGAGAAGGCTATCCTACTTAGGTGCAGTTTAAACTGCAAGAAAGTTATATTGAGCCACAAATACACCTCTCTTTAACTTCTGCCCATTTGGTCCTGATTATGACCTCTGCAGCAACAAAGAATGAATATGAAAAAAAAAAGTAAAAAGAGAACAAGGGCGAAGAGATTCGAAGCTAATTCCTCCTCCACATGACAGCCCTTCAAATATTTGAAAATAGCTATCATATCTCCTTAAGTCTTTTTTATAAGTTAAAAATTCTTAAGCTTCTTCAACCACTCTTTGTCCAACATAATTACTAGATGCTAAGCCATGCACATAACCCTCCTCTAGACTCCATCCAGTCCATCAATGTTTTTTTTTAAATGCAAGCAGCCAGAACTGAACCCAGTGTTCCAGATGTTGTCTGTTCTATGTAATGGAACACATGCATAGTGTGACATAAACCAACACTTTACCATAATGTTATGGGTTTGGGGGATCTGATTTCATTGGCATAGGGACATCGCAGCAAGGAAACACCCCTCCTCCCCAATTTTGCCTTTGATAACCCAGAGAGTATCTGGTGGTGATAGTGGTAACTGAAAGATTAAATGCTTTGCCCATGATCATATAGTCAGGGTGGCTAAAGAGGTAGGATTTGAACCCAGGTCTTCCTGATGACAAGACTGGTTAGCTACATACCACACCATGCTCTCTTATTGTAAGAACAACATTAATACATTATAAATATAACTTCACAGAATCTTGATGTAAAGTCTCTAGTGATTCGACCAATCAGATGATCTATAAACATGAATTATCTAATAAACCCAAAGAGAGTTAACTCCCACAGGGATCATCTGTTTACCATCCCCTTTAACGGTGTCTTGCCTAACGGTGTCTGCCTTCTACAGAATTTTTCTGAATCAAATTAATGACATTGCATGGGAATATTCCTCTACTTCTATTAATACAGTCTAATACTTAATTAAGAGGAAGCTAGATGGCTCAGTGAATAAAGTGGTGGGTCTAGAATCAAGAAGACCTGTGTTCAAATCTGGTCTCAGTCACTGACTATCTGTTTGACCCTGGGGCAAGTCATTTAACCTTTGCCTTAATCTAGTGGAGAAGGAAATGGCAAACCACTCCAGTATCTTTGCCAAGGAAAACTTCACAAACAGTATTGGTGTGCTGTGGTTCACATGGCATGACTGAACAACAACAATGTTTTATTAGCCTTTTTAGCAACTGTGTCATGTTTTTACTCATATGGAGCTTGAACCTAATCAAAATCACTGGGGGGCATCTTTATTTCAACTGCTGTTAGGATAGATCTTTATCATCTCATACTAGAATAGCTGATTTTTTTAAACCTAAGTGTCAAACTTTGCATCTTTCATATTATTAGTCTAGATTCATTGTTATAGTCCATTAAGATTTTTAATTTCAGATTCTGCCATATCCAGTTTATTAGCTTTCTTCCAGCCTCTATGTAATCTAAAAATTGGTTTTTTTCTTCTAAATAGCTGAAGTAAATATTGAGTGGAACAGTTAGTCAACAGATAATTATTAGGAGCTTACTCATGCTAGGGACTACTATGCAAAGTACTGATAGAGAGCAGGACCAAGGACAGAGCCATGGGCTGGACAAAGGGTGGAGCCCTGGTACCAGATTTCCTGTCTTTTCTCCCCAAATCCTAGGATTACAGAATTATAGCAACTGATTATCTAGTCCTCAAACAAGGACACTGAGGCCCCAGGAGGTCGGCTTATGTATACATGGAACCACAGCCAGTGATAAAGCCAGGACTAAAAATCAGGTCTCTTCACCTATGGTCCAGTTGGTTCTCTTTGTAATTAACTACACTGAAGTATCATCAGATCCTACATTTGAAATTACAAGAGACTTTGGATGCCAGATGTCCAATTTCCTCATTTTACAAATGTGAAAACTAAAGTACAGAGAAATTAAGTGGCCTACTCGGACTCACACAGTGTCTGAGGTGGGACTAGAACCCATCTCTTTCTGACTCCAAGTCCTGTGCCCCATTCACAATATCAATAGGAGTTTTGACTGGAGGTTAAGAAAATGGGTAATTTGCAGGCACTGGGCTCTTTGGCAAGTTGAGTAGGCTACAGTTGGACATTTAAGTCAATGTGGGAGACTGAGCATCTAGGATCCTACATAAGCAGAATATGAAGGAAGGGTACAAAAAGAGAAGTCTAATGATTATTAAGAAAAGCTTAATTGGGGCAGCTAGGTGGCGCAGTGAATAGAGCACCGGCCCTGGAGTCAGGAGCACCTGAGTTCAAATCCGGCCTCAGACACTTAACACACACACAAAAAAAACTAGCCGTGTGACCTCGGGCAAGTCACTTAACCCCAACTGCCCTCCAAAAAGCAAAAAAAAACAAAAAACAAAAAACAAAGAAAAGCTTAATCTCTTCCATACTTCCTAGCTCTGCAGCCCTGGGCACTTAAACTGTCTGCCTCAGTTTCCTCAACTAGGGAAAATAATAGCACCTACCTCCCACAGTTGTGAAGATCAAGTGAAATAATACTTGTAAAGCACTTAGCACAGCGCCTGGCACATAGTGGGTGCTTAATAAATGCCTGTTTCCATCTAATATGCTAGTCTATAATTAGCCTTGAGGTGAGAGGGGATGGTCTCTTTTTTGGATCTTCTTGCATAAGAACTTAGGTAAAGGAAGGTAAAATATAGGAGTTAGAGAGGACTTGTCCATTGATATTAAAATGAAAATTTATTCTAAAATGGTATTACCTATATCAAGAAAGAGGAAACATAGAACCCCTCTCTTTCTGCCACTACAGCAACTGCCAAGTTTCTCTATGTATGAAGTTCCTTTTACTTTGTGAGAATGAGAGTTAATTTCACACAATCACAGAATCATAAAAAATTAAGAGAAGGAATCTCACAGGTCTTCTGTCTCAATCAATGAATGAACATTTATCAAGCACCTACAATGTGTCAGGCACTGTGCTAAGTGCTGGGGATACAAAAAGAGGCAAAAAGATAGCCCCTGCACTCAAGAAGCTTAGATTCTAATGGAAAGAGAAACCCCTCTATGTCTGTTTTGTAGTGGGCCTCCTTCGGTCCCTCTTTTCAGTTTAGGAATGAAAGGAGATGCTCTGAAGTCATTTGGTTAGCAAAAGGAGACCTGCTTATCCATAGCAGGAGAGTGCCATTCAACAAGGATCGGCTTTGAGGACACGCCTGGTCAGCTGGGCAAAGTGTCCCTCCCTCCCTATTGCCCATTAGTCCCTACCAGCCAGGCAGCACCTTATTGCTGGAGGTCCTTGTGACCGTTTTGTATTTAAGTGATTAGGAAGTGATATCAGCGGCCTAAGCTTTTAGTCTCAAGGGCCAAGTAAGTCTTGAGGACGGCTTTGATGCCTTTTAAGGAAAAACTAGCCTACCTTATATGGGAGCAGAGGGCTAGCATATTCTCAGCCTGACAAGCTATCATTTAGCATTTGCTTTGAAAATGACCCCTGAGGGGAAATACACTACCTCCACCATGGTCCATTCTCCTTTTGGATCTCTCTAATCATTAGGAACTTTCCCTTTGTGTTGAATTGAAATCTGTCTCTGCAAATTCCACCTATTGCTTTTACTTTTGTCCTCTGGGACTAAGCAAAATAAGTCTTCCTTCTTCCAGAAGGAGTCATTCAAATACTTGAAAGCTCCTCTGGCCCTCTCAAGTCTTGTCTAGGCTTGTAGCTCCTTCAGTCATTCTTCCTTGGGTCCCCTTTAGCATCCTGACTGTTCTTCTGTAGAGGCAGGAGGACCTGAGTTCAGTTCTAGCCTCAGATGCTCACTATCTGTGTGATCCCGAGCAAGTCACTTTTCTCAATAGCACCTAACTTGCAGGCTTTTGATTAAATGAGATATTTGTAAAGCACTTGGCACAGCAGATGCTATATAATTGCTTATTCCTTTTTCCTTCTCCCTCATTATTGGGATACCACATGCCACCAGGAGTGAAAAGAAGCTTAGTTCAGCTCCCCAAAGTGTCTTCCTTTCTAGCTTAGAGGTAAAGTGCATCAGCTCCACCATAATGAAGGTGGGAATAATAATGCTAGTAACACATAGACCCTCATCCAAACAGGAGACAAGGAAATGCTGTGATGTAATATCCCATAATTGGACAATGCAGGCAGTAAACGCTTTTGTTTTTGTCATAGAATCAACCTGCCTTTGCTCTATCTGGGCCATGTGGTTTCTTCCATTGATGACTCCAAAGTCACATCAGCTTCTCTTTAAAAGACTGAACTACCACAGGAAAGAAAACTCCATCCTTCTGCAATGATCAAGAAATGCTTTGGTGCCTGATCACAAACTCAACCTCTATTTTCTTTAGGACATGAGAAGTCCCGTCAGTAAAATGGGCTTTACTGGGAAACTTCTGTACTAGCCTAAGTATATCTGAAGGTCAAACCCAACTTTACAAAGGACATTTTCCAAAGGAACATCCCCTTTTTTGACCCTCTTTAATGCAGAGATCTGCTCCAGAGTTCTCGTCATGTCTCAAGGAAGAGTATTAGAAGCAGGAGCACAAGTGAGGCCTTGTTTCTCCTCTACAGTTTGAATTGGGATAACCTCAAAGCAGAAGTCAAGGCTGATGGGTTTAGGGTGCCATTTAGGACTCTGCGTGTGGCTCACAGGAGCCATCTCCATTCCTTCACAGTGCAGCTTGGTTTTTCAGTCAGGTTTTCTGATCAATTAAACTACAAAGAAACAAGCTGAGAGCTAGAACATTCCAAAATCTGATCCTGGGATGCTTCCCCAGCTAATATGTGCTCAGGAGATTTAACTCTCCTGGTCCTGAGCCAAACCAAGGTCATCCCTTGTATTCGCCTGAACACCTTTATCAGTTCTGCCAAAACAACTTTCTCTTATGTCACTTTCAAAAAGCTGATGTTATAGTATGATTTATATGGAAGTTTAGTGGTGAAGTCAATAGGCCACTGGACTTGGAATCAGAAAGATTTGAATTCAAATTCAGCTCTAGACACTTATTAGCTGTCTAACTTTACAAACCTTAAAGCACTATAAAAATGTTCACTGTCATTGCAGTTGTTACTGCTGCTGCTATTTCAGCACAGTCCAGCAAGTTATCAGGAATCTCACACCAAATACTTTCTATCATGCGGCTCACTCACTATCGGCATGAGCCACTCTCCATTTTCTTCCCTGCACCCTCTTTCAGGTTACTTGCAATTACTCAAAGAAAGGCTTTGCTAGCAAACTCCTGGTTGCACAGTCCTCACTTTGGAAGTAGTGTATGGCAAGGCCTCTCTTCTGCTTCTGCTTCTGCTTCTAATACTACTACTTGTAAATCCTTAGCTGTAAATCCCTATGAGAGAAGGAGTGGCATCTCTTTTAGCTTGAAAACCATTTTTCAAAGGCAAAGCCTTCATGCATCAGATTCTATGGTGATGACTCTCAAATCTGCTTACACTGCCCCAATTTCTCTGCTGACCTCCAATTTCACATCTCTGCCTTTCAGACATTTCATGTCCAAGAGACATTTCAGTAAAACATCCAAAGCAGAACTCATCTCTCCCCCTAAATCCTCCCTAACTCCTACCTTCTCTAAGAAGGTAGAAGGTAACATCATCTTTTCAGTACCCCAGACTCACAACCTAGGAGTCAGCCCAGATTCTTCACTCTCTCTCACTCCCCATATCCAACCTGTTGCCAAGGTCTGTCCATTCTACCTATGCAGCATCTCTCCAACATGCCCCCTCTCCAACAGGCCCTCATCCCTTGGTTACTGCAATAGCTGTTGACGGGTCTTCCTGTTTCAAGCCTCTCTTCACTCCACTCCATCCTCCATTCAGCCACCAACTCATCAATTTTCCTAACTCATCAATCTGACCATATAACACCCCCTCACCAACTCTACCCCTCAATAAATTGCAGGGGCTCCTTACCTCCTCTAGGATCAAACACAAAATGCTCTGGCTTGCCATTTGAAGCCTTTTATAACCTGGTCCCCTCCTACCTTTCCAGTCTTCTTACAACTCATTCTCACATGTACTCTTCCATCCCGTGAAGCTGACATTCTGGCTGTTCCATGAATGAGACATTTCATCAACCGACGCCAGGCACTTTTCATTGGCTGTCTCCCATTGCCTGAAATGCCCTCTTCCTCATCTATGCCTACTGGTTTCCTTTATGTCCCAGCTAAAACTCTACCTTCCAAAGAAAGCCTTTTCCAACCTCTCTTCATCCTAATGCCTTTCTTCTCTTAATTACTTCCAATTTATCCTTTATATAGCTTGCTTTACATTTATTTGTTTGCATGTTAGATTGCGAGCTCCTGAGAGCAGGATTAGCTTTTGTCTCTTTTTTATTCCCAGCACCGAGTACAGTGGCTGGCACATAGTAGGTGCTTATTAAATGTTTATTGACTAAACTATCAGAGAAAAAAAACCTTAAAAACTTTCTTCCCCTACAGAAAATCTGTCAGTTCTATCAGCCTTAGCTTTAATAAGTACTTCCTTTTCAAATAGTGATTCCTTATTCCAGACACCCAGCTCTTTGAAACAGTGAAGAGCCCCAGCTAACTCGTGCCAGATGGCTTACATCTTTTTTTTCTTTTAAGTTTAATGTATTTTAATAGCAAACTTATAGGAACAGAAGACAGACATTAAAAACATACACTTACATACATGTAAGATGACTCAGAAAAGTATAGTGAATGAATGGAATGTACTGCATAAAAATGTATGCACCATAAAAAAATTAAACACCACTAATTGCCATCAATAAGAAATTTACTTATTTTTCAAAGTCCATATGCTTGTATGCCCAGAAAAATGTAACAGATTTATCTATAATTATTATAAAGTTCGACGACTGAAATACTCATTTAAATATTTTTTACTGCCTTAAGGCTTTATGTCATTGCATTTATATTCAAAATTCACATACAAATGAAAACAGAAAAAATTGTCAATACCTGATTCTATCCCCTATTTTTCCATTCAAAATCGTATACTTAGGTGCCTTTTGACCCCACTGGAAAAAATATTTAACATTCAAAACTACTGATAAGAGGAAGAAGATTTTTTTCTATATCGAGAATAAAGACTGTTTCCCCTAATAGAGGAGTTGTAAGCTCCTCTCCACACATGTGGTGTGCAGGCTGGATATCTTTTGGCATGACTCTGACATGTCTGGCATGGACAGTACGTTGGTTGGTGTCCTCAGACAGACCAACCAGACAGGCCTCCCCTTGGCTACAAGGCCCCACTGCTGCACTTTGCAAGTGCAGATCTGGTTTGAAGTCTGGAGCAATTTCACACACCCAACACCAGAGGGGAAATGTCTCAATCAGAAGTGAAATCCCAAAGGTCAGATTTCCCAGACAGCCCCAGTCCCCGGCCTCTAGATTCCTCTAGTACAAGATGCTGCTTCCTGGGTGTTCAAGCACCAGGGCATTTACTACTACTTGGTGTGGTATGAGCCATGTCCCTAAAAATGTCTCCTTATGGCAACCCTAGTATTAGAGAGTGACAGAAAGGGTGGCTTCTTTTCTTTACCCTTTACTTCCTTCTCACTAAGGGGTTGGGTGTAGGGATGGTCGCCGTCAGAACCCTCAGTCTGATTTAGGACTGATGTTCCTAGTGACCTCCTGATAAAAGGCTGACTGCTCAACTGAACCCAGTGGATATCAGTCTAGAGCAGCGGCTCTCAACCCGTGGGTCATGACCCCTTTGGAGGTGGAACGACCCTTTCACAGGGGTCACCTAAGGCCCTGGGAAAACACATTATTTCCCATGGTCTTAGGAACGGAGACACGGCTCCTCTGTCCGTCTCCACGCGGGTCTGCTCACATGCAGATATGCCCACATGCCAGTATTAAAGGGTCATGGCATTAGGAAGGTTGAAAAGTGCTGGTCTAGAGGCTGCCCTTTTAACAAGCTGCCATGGGCCCTCTAGATTCAAGAAACCCAGTTTTCTTGACTCAGAGATTCTTTTAGCTTCCCATTCAATTGAGTGAGAAGGAGGAGAGGCTAGTCCAGACAACAAGGTTATTTTTTCCTTCCTACCTGAGCTCATCCCCACCTACAATACGTGTGTATACACATACATACATGTATGCTGTCAGGAAGCCATTGGACCTCCACTTGATGAATTTCTGTTTGATGAAATGAGCCTGTGTCCATCAGCCTGTTTCAGTTCATCTAGTTCTTGTAGAAATGTATCATCCTCTGGCATTGCCTAATCCGGCCGTGTTTGTGATACTTTGGACTGGGTACCCATTTCCTGGAGCTATCGTAAACCTGACCCTATGTTCCTCAAGCTCTTTCTTCCAGGAAGCTTCTGGGTCACTTAGCTTTCATTGCAGAAAACTTTGTTAGAAGAGGAGGGAGGGAACAAGCATTTATTTACCACCTTCTATGTTCTGGGTGCCTTACAAACATCTCATTTAATCTTCACAACAACTTTGAGAGAAGATGCTACTATTATCCCCATTTTTCGGTTGAGGAAACTGAGACAGATAAAGGTTAAGTGACTTGCTCAAGGTCAAACATCCAATACAAATCTGAGGCTGTATTTGAGGTGTTCCCAACTCCGGGTCCAGCACCCTGAAATCTGAGCAATTCCAGAGGTTTGTGCTTATCTATCCTAATTTATAAGGCTCAATTGGACAGTTGAGGACAGAAAAGACACAAATCCCTCTTATCCTAACTGGGGCCTCTGGGAATAAGTGAAAATTCTTTCCAATCATGAGGAATTCCTGTGCTCAAACCACCTATGAGACTCACCAAAGGCCATATCTAATTAATTGTGTCTCTTGAACTAATAGGTCATCTCAAAGAACGTGCCAACTGAGCGCACTGGCTGGAGAATGGTCCAAACTGACTATTGTTTTAGGCAAAGAAGATGCACATACACATTGACTTTGGACTGGACCTGTGCTTACGTTGGCACAGGGAGCTCTCAGCAAGGAGGTGGCAGAAGCAGCAGAGAATGGCAGGTGGCCTCAAAGTCAGGAAGACCCAAGTCCTGCTCATGCCCCTGCCACATACGAACTGCCCGACCCTGGCCAGTCACTTAACTGCTTGGTGACGTAAGCAACTCTCTAGAATGTGAACTGTCATATCATGTAAAAGAACAGAGACTGTAGGATGATAATAGATCTAGGGAAACTGGGTGTCTCAGTGGATAGAGTGCTAAACCTAGAGTCAAAAGACCCGAGTTCAAATCTAGCCTGGGACACTTCCTAACTGACTGGCCAAGTCCCTTAACCTCTGTTTACCTCAGTTTCTCCATCTGTAAAATAAGATAACCATTATAGAGTGTTTAGTGCAGTGTCTGACACATACTCAGGGCTATTATATATTATAATTAAGGTTATAATCTTATAATATAAATATGATATTATAAATATATAATATATAAATATAATAAATATAAATAAATATAAACTTATAATCTTAGCTATTACTGGCTATTATTAGTCTCCCTGCCTCATTATACAGATGAAGAAAATAGGCCTAGAGAAGTGAAATGATTTGCCTTAGGCCATCCCAGGTGTGGGGGAGCTAAAATCTGAAGCCAGATCTTCTGACTGCAAATAGAGTATTCCCTCCTCGACAGATGGCCTGCAAGAAACTATTAGCACCACCTGAAAAGCAGCTCCAACAACGTGTCCCTTGCTGACAAGTTAATAGTTTGCAGGGCTGTATGTGCACATATTTATTATACACATACATATTGCATCATTAAAAAAAAAAAAACCTAAGAGGCCGCTAGGTGGCTCAGTGAATACAGCACTAGCCCTGGAATCAGGAGGATCTGAGTTCAAATGCAGCTTTGGACACTTGACACAAAACTAGCTGTGGGACCTTGGGCAAGTCACTTAACTCCAATTGCCCTACCTTCCCCCTCAAAAAAAAGCAAAAAACAAACAAATAAGTAAAAACCTAAGCATGCATTTTCATTCTACTTCCAAAAAGATATTGATATTCTGTCCTACTTGTGATGCCTTTCAAATACAGAATCTAGCCCTCAGCCTAAGTTTATTTGCTAAGGATATTATCCATTAGCTTTGTGACATTTTAATGCAATTTAGGAACGTAAGTGAAAGAAGCAAGCAGGAAATCGTTTTCCTTACCTTTGCTATAACATTGTCTGGTTCGATATTTAGCACTTTCTTCAAATCCTCTATTGCTTCGTGGTACTTGTTTTGGTGTTTATATGCAGTGGCACGTCGCATAAAAGCTGCAAATTTGCAAAAATATTTCCTTCAACACTTAAACTGTAGATGGTCACGGCTTATTTTGCAATTGCAGGAAGAATGCAAATAGCACAAAACTGTTCATTAAGTAATTACTAAGGTATATAGACACTAAACAAGTGCCATTTTTCCAGTCTTAATTTCTTTTTTAATCTTTCAATAGTAACAAAAAGCAAGGACAGGAAAATTTTAGAATATCCAAATTCTAGTTTTAGTTTATTTCATATTAATATCTCCCTCAGTGTACGGTACCATCCGTGAAATTCGCATTGTTGATTCCAAAGGAGTCAGTAAAAGGTATTTCTGAGACATCAGGAAAGAATCCTTTGGATTACATGGTTGTAGAAGTCAGCTATATCTAGGGGTGGGCACTTTTCTAAACCAAGCTTAATATTAGAGATAGTGATAGCACCACTGGTTTAAAACTCCATGCACTGAACAGCACACTGTTGACTCCAGTAGACCCAAGAGAGAGCTCATGTCATAATAATAACAATGCCAGTTCTCATTTCCATAGCACTCTACGGTTGGGAAAGAGCTTTCTTCATATCAGCTTTGGAAGGTAAGTGGTATAAGCAATATTTCCTCCATTTTACAGAGGGGGTAACACTCTCTGAGGTGAAATAACTGGCCCACAGTTACGTATCTAAAATAGGACAAGAATAGGTTCTCTGATTCCAAGTCCACCATATCTTCCATTGTACCAAACTGACTATAAAAATTATTAACTTAATAGCTTAATGTGTCACAGCTTTAGTAGAACTGGTCGATTTCTTTGTTAGAAGTCACTTAGTCTAACCTCAGGAAGCAGTGTGGAGTAGTGGATAGAACACCAAACTTCGAGTCAGGAACCTGGGTTCAAATCCTGCGTCAGACACATACTAGCTGCAATACTAAGCAAATTATTTAAAGTACTCTGGGCCTTAGCTCCTTCATCTATAAAATGAGGGAGGAGATGGACTTGACCCATGGCCTCTATGGTCTTCCGTCACTCAATCGATGAGCCTATGAATTCCCTCATGTTACATATGATGAAACTCAGATTGAGAGCCTGCAAATAACTCAACCCAGGTCACACTGGAAGTCAGTTAGGGTTTGAGTTGAGATTCTCTGACACCAAATCTGGTTCTTTTTCTAATTAAGGAAACTTACACGAAGGAGATAAGTCAAAATTAGACATTACAGGGGGTGGCTAGGTGGCACAGTAAATAGAGCACCAGCCCTGGAATCAGAAAGACCCCAGTTCACATCCTACCTCAGACACTTAACACTTACTATCCATGTGACCCTGGGCAAATCACTTAACCCCAATTGTCCTGCCCTCCTCCCTCCAACAGAAAAAAAAGCAAAATTAGACATTACAAATAGACTCCACTGAAATTAATTTTTGTGACTCATTTTACCCTTTAAATTTCCAGGTTCCAACTCTAACACTTTTTCACAATCCTGAAGAGCATTATCCCAGTTCTTTAGTTTGATTTCTGCTTGAGCTCTGTTGTTATACGCAGCCACCGTGGAAGATACCGATATGCTCCTGTAATAGTAAAGAGAATCTATTTACCAAAAGAGCTTCACTTGTTAGACATCAAAAGTACATGTGTATGGTCATATGTATACATATGATAGCTCAGATAAAACTGTAAAGCAGTCTAAATAGATAAAAGCTGATAAAATGAAAAAGAATATAAGCAAAAATACTCTCATGCAAGTAAGTTTTCAACGAAATTTAAAACATATTTGAGCACTAAAGCTTAGACCTGAATATAGAGGGAACAGAGGACTACTTGAACCACCCAAGACAGCCAATTGACAATCCATTCAGTAGACCACAAATGCCAAGCAGATTGTAGATTACTATGAAAGCAATTTTCTAGTACAGAAAGTAAAAGAATAATTTAGAACAAATAACCTTCTTGTTTTCATTTCTCTGCTAATAGAAAATAATCTGGAAGTGGCTGTAAATCTTTGAAGTAATGATCATAATTTAAGACCCATAGGGACAGAGAAGAGAAGCCAACAGGATTAAGAAAATGAATTCTAAGAACGAGAATTTTATGAGCTTCAGGGTAGGAGTGGGAAGGATCCAGCAGGGACAAAAACTAAGAAACAAAAGGGCCCCACAAATCTGGCTGCTGTTCAGAGAAAGTCATATGATGCTCTGGAACAAATTATACATGTGTATAGGAAGAATAAGGATAACAAGAGATTCAAGATAGCTATAACTCTGAGAAGGAGAATTACAGGCAGAAACAGGAAAGTAATAAAAGGTGAAAATAAGTTCAGATTACTAATGTAAGTATAAAAGCACTGCACAGCTAAGCCAAGATGAGAGGATCCCAACCTGAAAAGAGATGTTGCTTGTGGTGGCCATTAACACATTTTATTTAAATATATCCTTGAAAAGAGAGGGGATTCAGAAATGTCATTGCCATAATAGTCAAGGGCCTCCACTAAAGCCCTGCGTGCTCTTCCATCGGCTCAACCAAGGTCCTACTAAGCTGAAACATTTAAAGTACGATGGCTCCAGAAACAGAATCAGTCTGGTAATGGAGGACCAGCCTAGCTAAGAGCAGAGAGGCTCTGGGTGGCAGCTGCCGAGAAGCACTGGCTGGAAGAGATGTGTGGGGCCCTGGAAGAGATCAGGGCATCACTGGCTACCTAGGTGATGACCACCAAGACAGTGGTGTTTTTATGTCCATGGTGGTAGCTGTATACCCACGCCCTGCCTGCCTGGCCAGAAGCTGTGATGACCATCGTTGTCAGCAGCAGAGCAGGATAACTGATGCGCATTATAAGGTTCATGCTCTCCAAAACCAATTAAATCTTATGCTATTGAACCTTAAGGCCCCAAGGCCTTTTCATCCCCCTGTAACCAAACCCTGTCTATATGTGTTATTTCTGCCTCTTAGAATGTGACAACCCACCCCTTCCCACACCCATTAAGAGTAGGAACTGCCTCAATTTCCTAGTTGTATCTCCAGTATCTAGCACTGTGCTTAGCATATAATAAGTGTTTAATACATGTTGTTTGCCTCCATTCATTCTGAGGCTTGTTTATTATGCAGATTCTCTACACAGTTTATAGAAGGACAGGAATAAGAATCTCACAGGATGAAAAGGCATGGGTGGTTGCAATCTGCATTGGAGGAAGAATTACTTATATTAGTGAAAACAAAGGAATATAGACAAGAAGATAAAATTAGTGGTGAAATATCTGAACTGAAAAAGGGCAACTGGAATACACATCTTTAAAATAAAAAAAGAAAAAACCCAACATGGTCCAATTCTTCCTTGTTACCAAAGACAGTCACTGCCGAATGGGAGTTGGGAATGCTAGGATCAAATCTTTACTACCAGCCCAGTGTTTTAATGAACTAAATCAGAGGCAGTGTGGTACAATGTTAGTCAGTCAATAAACATTTATAAAGCACCTACTACGTCCTAGGCACCATGCTAAGTGCTGGGGCTACAAAAAAGAGGCAAACCATAGTTCCCATCCTCAAGAAGCTTACAGTCTAACGGGGGAGTGAACAAGTAAATAAATATGTACAATAAGAAGGCTGCATATGATAAATAGTGAATAATGAAGAGAGGTAAGATGCTGTGATTAAGAGGGCTTGGGAAAGGTTTCCTTACAACAATGGAGTTAAACTCAAAGAGTAAGAAGGTCACTACACCGTACCTGAGGATCCCTGAGGCCACATATTGACACAGAAAACCACACACTGTCATTATTTATGTTCTACTGTATTTTAATTTATTTTGAAAATATTTCCCAATTACATTTTAATTTTGTTCAAGTCACACTCAGGAATGACACGGGTGGTGGCACCTCTGCTATAGAGGATGGGATTTGAATTGGAACTTAACTTCCTTTAAAGGAAGACCTGGAAGCCAACAGAGAAAGATGAAAAGAAGGCTGAGCCCTGAGGCAGAGGACTTGGGTTCCAATCCTGCTTGCTATGCTGACTACTTGTGTGATCTTAAGAAAATTACTTAACCCTCCAGGTCTCAGTTTCCTCATCTGTAAAATGAAAGGTAGCCAAGATTGCTTCTGAGGTCCCTTCCAGCTCCAGCCTATGACTCTACAGCTAATCTATAACATTTATATAGCCCTCTGATAGTTTGTGGGCAGCTAAGTGTTGCAGCAGGTAAAATGCTGGGCCTGGAGTCAGGAAGATTCATATTCCTGAGTTCAAATACGGCCTCAGACACTTCCCAGCTGTGTGACCCTGGGCAAGTCACTTAACTCTGTGCCTCAGCTTCTTCATCTGTAAAATGAGCTGGAGAAGGAAATGGCTAACCACTCCAGTATCTTTACCAAGAAACCTCCAAATGGGGTCAGGAAGAGTTGGACATGGCTGAAAAATGACTGAACAGAAACAATAACTGATGATTTGCAAAGTGCCTTATTTATATTGTCTCACGTGACCCTCACAGCATCCCTGTGGGGTAGGGGCTATTATTATCCCCATCCTGTAGATGTGGAAACTGAGGCACAGAGTGGCTAAGTAACATGTAAAGTGCCACACAAGCTACTACATTTCTGTGGCAGGATTTTATTTTGGAGCTTCCTAAATCCAACCCTATGTCAGAAAATTTTCAAAGTGATCTCCTTAATTATGTCCATCCTGGCACCTCATATAATACATGAGAGATATTTAGAATAAAATCAAATTCTCTATTAAAATCAACACACTCCCAAAGAATGGGATCTTATGTTCAATATCCATATCAGTGAGCTGTATGAATGAAAAAAATATATCCCACTTAGAAAAATAAAAACTTGGGGTGGCTAGGTGGTGCAGTGAGTAGAGCACCAGCCCTGGAGTCAGGAGGACCTGAGTTCAAATCCCACCTCAGACACTTAACACTTACTAGCTGTGTGACCTTGGGCAAGTCACTTTACCCCCAATTTCTCAGTCTCCCCTTCCTCAAAAAAAAAAAAAGAAAAAGAAAAACCAAGACCAACTTACCTGGTATAATACGTGACAGCCTCTTCATAATCACCTGAACTGAAAGCTTCATTACCTTTTTCTTTTTCACGAGTAGCTAAGAAATTTTTTTCTTTGTCACTCAGACCTAGAAAAGAACATCTTTGCTGCATATAAAAAGGGCTAAAAACTTAATAACAAAACTAAGAGAATTTAATTTTTAAAATAGGAACCAAAACCTTTACAATCACAAAGTTTTCTTTAAGAAATAGTTTTATCATTCTAAGTGTCTTGTGCTGAATTCATTCTGAGGGTTTTTTGGTTGATGTTGAGTAACATTAATCTTCTTTGCATCCTAAAGTGAACTAAAGAACGATTACGTCACGTTTCAAATCTGTTTCATATGTGAATGGCCAACAAAGGAACTGAGGGGCTTTGGAGAAGAAAGAATTTTAGAAGGAGGATAAACAGTTGGATAGATGGGGAGAAAAACTGGATTTATTTTAATTCATACAACCTAAATATAAATAAATCATTTTTTAATGGCAAGTGCCTGTGATAAGATAGGGTTTGGGTGGAATGGGAAAAATAGCTTCCGGGGAGGGGGGAATTTACAAACGTTCCAACAATTTTAAAATTGTATTTTTGAGCATTTAAAGATGTCATCCAGTTTATTATCAAAGGTCAACATAATACGAAAGAAATTTCAAAACCTAATTACCATATGTTGCAATTACCTATTGTATCAATATTCTTCTCAATTTTAAGTGAATGTGACTTGATATTTGGTGTAGCATTTTCTTTATAATCTTCATCGATCTTTAAACATTCTTTTTCCACATCAAATCTTAAATGAAAGAAAAAGTAAAATGACTTTTATAATGGAACATATGGAAGACTTCAAAAGAACAAAGGAAAGTTTAATTATTGCTATATTAATGTGTCCTTCAGTGTGCCTTTGAGAACCTATTCAAACAACAAATATGCATTTAAATATCGCATTAAACTAGATAAATTTGGTCTCCATATGTTGGTTTAGGTTTTATGTGGTGCTTTACACAAATGACATTCCACCTTCCTTCCCTGTGCCTTTCCAGAGGCTGTCCCCATGCTTGACATACTCCCTCCTTACCATCCCTTCTTAGAATCCCTAATTCTTCTTAAAAATCAGCTCAATTGCCGCCTGCTCTACGAGGCCTTTTCTCATCTCCAGCTTTCTCCTCCCTACCTCCTGCCACCACCTCATGTGTCTTTCATATAGAGGTATATCAAAATTAACACAAGGTTTTTAACCTTAGTACACGTTGGATGGAACGTAAGCTCTCTGAAGGCAGGGCCTATTTCATTGTTGCCCTCTACTTACTTAGCACAGTGACTGGCACACAGTAGATACTTAATGAATGCTTGTTGATTGACTGATCTTGTTTGCTTTATTCGTAGTTAGTACCTATGGTTAATTACTTCAGATTCTTATTTTAGAGAGGCCAGAAGAGTTAAGCAAGTGACTTGCCCAGGGTCATACAGCTATTAAGTTTCAGAGCCAGGATTTGACCCAGGTCTCTCCCACCTTCAAGTTCAGCATTCTTTTCACAATACCACACTGCTTCTCAATATAGGCTTATGTTACAAATGATCCTTGCTATAGTCTTTTTCTTTCATTTAATTTTAAAAAATTATTTACTTTTAGTTTACAACATTCAGTTCCACAAGTTTTTGAGTTCCAAATTTTCTCCTCCTCCTGCATCCCCTGCCATGGCGGCATGGAGTCTGATACAGGTTCTACAAATACCTTCACATTAAACATTAGTGAAGTTGTAAAGAAGAATGATAACCAATGGAGTGAACGAGAAAGAAGGAATAGAACAAAACAAAACGAAAAAGAGAGAGAGCAGGTAGTTTGCTTCACTCTGCATTCAGACTTCATAATTCTTTCTCTGGATGCAGACAGCATTTTCCATCCTGAGTTCTTTGGAGCTGTCGTATAACCTGGTATTGCTGAGAAGAGCCCAGTCTGTCAAAGTCAGTCATCGTAGATACAATGTGCTTGCAATTGTATACAATGATCTTCCTTGCTATAGTATTAACAAATCTGCATTCTAATGAGAACTTGTAAAACAATCAAAACCTATACTATGTTGGGCCTTATAGATTAAAATCAAGAAACATAGGGGGTGACTAGGTGGTGCAGTGAATAGAGCACTGGCCCTGGAATCAGGAGGACCTGAGTTAAAATCCAGCCTCAGACACGTAATACTTACTAGTCATATGGCCTTGGGTAAGTCACTTAACCCCAATTGCCCTGCCCTCCCTCCTCCAAAAAGGAAAAAAATAAAATAATCTTTCAATTCTCAGGCATTGTGCCTTCTTGGAAAGGAAAGATAATAGTGCTGAATCTTATAGTAATAATACTTAACAGCTGTGTGACCCTGCACAAGTCACTTAACCATGTTTGCCTCGGTTTCTTCACCTATAAAATGAGCTGGAGAAAGAAATGGTAAACCATTACAGTATCTCTGCCAAGAAGACTCTAAATGGGGTCACGAAGAGTCGGATACGACTGAACAACTAAACAAAATGGTAACAGAAGGTAGTAGGGGATAAGAACTGGACCTGTGAGTTCACTGATGTAATAATGTATATAGTAATGATAATGTAATATTATGATAATAATGATGATGATGATGGTGATGACAGCAACATTCTCAGCATAGTAAGCACTTTACAAAATGTTATTCTTTGATTCTCACAACCACCATGGGAGGTAGGTGCCGCATTTGTAAAATGGAGAAACTGAGGCAGGGGTTAAGCAGCCGGCCCAAGGTCACACAGTTAGTGAGTGTCTGAGGCCGCATTTGTGTTCAGGTCTTCCTGGTTCCAGGCCTAGTGCTCGGTCCACTACACCACACAGCTGCCTACTGTGGCAAGTTCCAGACAAGGAGCTGCTTCTATTAATGCAGGCTGGGACTTTCTCTACAATTTATAGTCTGAGAGTTGATGCCTAGACAACTGAGAGGCTAGGTGACTCACCCAGGGCCACACAACTGGCATGTATTAGAGGCAGGACTTGAGGAGGGAAATGCAATTTACTGAAACTTTACATTTAGAAAAAAAAAATCCACAGAATAAATTACACCCGCATTTTTTGCTTTGTGTGTTAAAGGCAGTGTGTCGTGTGTCATAAGAATTATGCTGGACCCAGAAGCAGGAAGAGACCCACGTGTGAAGGCTCTGACACAGACTCACTGGCTGACCCTAGCCGTCCGATTTCTCTGAGCCTCAGTGCCCTCTCCTGTACAGCCGGGATGGTAAATGTGGTAATGCCTCACAAGACACTACCAATGTAGTACGGCCTCACAAGGTGGCTACGAGGATCAAATGATATCATGAAGGTCAGTCACTTTATAACACTTCAGGGCTATGCAAACAGTGATCAGCTGTTACTATTATGATTAACATAGCCTTGGACACAAAACTAAAGACATCTCTGTCTCTCTCTGCTAACTGGAGGGTGGAGAACCAAGCTCCTGCCAATGCCTTCCTTTCTAGAGGGCAGACACTGGACTCTCTGTTCTCTCTGGCTTGCACCTACTGCTCTGTCTGGTTTAGACAGCACAGAGCAAGACACCCCTGGCCAGGTCCCTTTTGGTGTCCCTCCCCCCACCGACGCCCTCTTCTAAATCCTTTGTGTTGTTTCTCTCTTTAGATTGTAAGCTCACAGAGGGTAGGTATGGCCTTTCTTTTTATCAACTGTATTCCCAGCACTTAGCACAATCCCTGGGACATCTTAAGGGCTAAATACATTTTGATTGGATTAGATATTTAAGAAATTATTTAAGAATTTTACAGTATTTAATTATTTTTCAGAAACAAATACACACAGCTAAGGAAATAGATATTATAATATAAAGTTGCTTACTTATCCCACTCTGCATAATCCCTCGGTACTTTCTTCTTCTGAGAGGCTCTAGCTTTATTATTTTTCTCCTGATGGAAGAATAAAGCCAAGTTTTACAAAATATTTATTTTTTTTTCTTAGGGTTTTATTGTGATTCAGATGTAGAACCTTAGGTCAGAGTAAGCAATCATTATTGTTCCAGGCAAAGTAACTACATTCTCCCCAGTTGATGGACTTGAGGAGTTATATCTCTAAGAGTAGACTAGGGAGGACGGAGGTAGACCCCAGGTCTACTAACTCATTCCTCCATGTTGTTTGCTTATAGAAGGAATCTGATAATAGTCGGGCATCACCACCTCGCTGAGGTAAAGCCCAACAAAGTTTACTTTGTTCCAGCAGTAAAGGGACAGGGTTTGATTCTTGCAACGGATTATCAACTGAAACACTAATGCTGGGTTGGTGGGGAATTGGTAGAAAATCTTGGGGAATATAAAATCAATTCAACTGCCTCCCTACATTGTACCAGTATATATGGCCTCTGGGAGAAAAAACAGGTGCTATTCCATTCTGGCATGCATTGGAGCAGTCCCAGGGATCAACCAGTTTTTAAAAAACAAAAAACCTTTTGTTCAGCCCTGGCTGGAAGCTGGGTCAAGAACTGAATTTCCAGATTTTTGCCTCCCCAGGGTATGTGGCAGTCTGGGATTTGCATGGCAGATTGGGATTTAACATTAATTTGTATGACCAACTGTTTAAACGCTTTTATAAAATAATGACTTTAGTAAAAGTAAGTCAGTGAGACAAAGCTCAAAACACTGAAACGGGAGTAGCTAGATAGGGGCCCAAGCTGAGTGGTTTGATTGGTAGATGCGACCACACCCTTAGGTAACCATAGAACCTGGCACCGCCCACATAGGATGGTCTGACAACCAACTACCCTAAGAGCCTGAGGAAGGAAAAGAGACATTGACAGGCTGATGACCACAGTACCCTCTAGTGTTCAATGGTACCCATTACATGAAAAAAATAAAAACCAGATAATAGCTTTATAAATAACCTCTCTCAAGGTAAGTAAAAATCCACTCTGGATAGGTATTTAAGGATGCCGACAATGTTTAGTTTGTTATCTCTAACAGGGCTGGAGTTTCCTCTGCCCTTTAATAGACATGCTCTAACAAAACTTCAGTTAGCCCATAACTGCAACACAGAAGAATTGTTCATTAAAGAAAGCCCTGAGATTGCTAAGATACCCTATCTGAATGTAGGATTGTGTGTGAGGTGAGGCCTGAACATAGCCCCTTGGACAGGGACATAAGTTGTAGAAGAACGAGGGGCAGATGGCATGAACAGGAGGAGCCCCACGGAACTTTGATATGAGGTGCAAACTTGGAGGACTGCAGCCTTATGGAAAGGGAGAGAAGGAGCAAGGCGGAGGGAGGGAGAGGGAGAAGGAAAGGGAGAGGGAAGGAGGGAGGGAGGGAGAGAGAGAGAGAGAGAGAGAGAGAGAGAGAGAGAGAGAGAGAGAGAGAGAGAGAGAGAGAGAGAGAGAGAACAGAGCCCCAGGCAGGGTTGGTTCACATCAGATATCTAGATATTGGCTACCCTGCCCCGCTTCTCCAGGACTGGAAGGCTTAGGCAGGCCAGGGGTACTCAAAAGTAATGCAACATTTACTCCCAAACCCACCACGCTTCCTGCTTCAATAAAAGAAAAAAAGATGGAAGAGAGCCAGAGGGTGGATTACTGGATACAAATAAAGAGAACAGAGCTCTTCTGTGCAGTTAGGTTTCAATAGGATTGTCAATCTTCTATTATAAAAAAAATCCTGTGGGCCAGCAAATCCTTGTCTGGTGACATACATGACAGGAGTCATTAAGAACAGAGGTTTGGGAAAAGATTTTTTGCAAGGAAGGAGATCTAGCCTACCTTTGCTACAGTACAGGTGGAACCCCAGGAGGGAAGAGTGGACACTAACCCCTTACAAAAAGTTTGTGAGCAAAGGAGGTACGTTGACATCATGCCCTGAGGTGAGTTCAAGCGTACTCATAAATAGGAGGGTCTAAAGTAGAGAGATACCATTTTATATACATATTGTCTTAGACCTCACTGAGGCAAACGCAAATGGAACGCAGGCAGGATTGGCCACCTGACTGGTGTTCATACTCCATGAGCCAGGGGTTATCCAACACACCCTTTCTAGGTGGGGTGCCCTGTGCTTTGCCACACACAATCATGCTATACATTGGGCCACTTTTAGAAACTGGATGCAGGCAGACCATGCCAACATAATTTCCTCCTATATGGTACAAAATAGACAATTTTTTCTCTTCTGGCATCCTTGTTTCCAGAAATCTCTAAAGTCAAGTTCAAAAAGATGTCACTAAACCAATGAACTATGAGCCAGAGTCTAAATCTGTTTCCAGAGTCTGTTTATCTCCATAACAATTCTATCTGGGCAGAGAACCCCAAAGTAAGGATTATATCCACTAGAAAAATTTCAAGCTTTCCCAATAAATAAATGGTAAACAGATAAGAACAAACATTTTTAAAAGAATGTCAAATTATGAACCTCTATGTGAAGAGTATTATAATAAAAGAACTCAGATACTCAAATGGATCTATGATTTTTACCGATTTGGAAATTCCCTCCAAAGATACAAACAGCTACCCATCCATGCTGCACGTCCTGAGCGACTGGTCCATGTCTTCCCTTAAGTTTGCCGTAGGAGGTCCACCCAGTATGCTGGAGCCCTTCCTTTCTTTCTTCTGCCATCAAGAGGATGGCAGTGAAGCATTCTGGCCATTCTCTTGGCATGTCCTGGTCTTACCACATAACTGGCTCATTTTAATCTTTTTATCACATCATTTCTTGATGATATCTTTTACTCCTGTTCTTCAGAGTTCCTAACTAGTTATATCTTGCAGCCCGCTCACAAGACTCTGTTCCCACAATGAGCCTCTGCATTACCCTCTGTATGCTATTTATTTTTAATGCCTCAGAGACTGGTATATTTTATGTCTTACTGACATACAGCAGTACAGGTAAAAAAAAACTGGCATTAAAAAGACGGGTCTGTGCTTTGATGGGAAGCTTGGAATCGATAAAGGGTCCTCAAAATTGCTTCACAATTTTTCTCAGAGCAATCCAGGATGTTCTCTTACTCCTATTCATCTCTAGACCTGACTTCTCCATCTGTACTATCTGTCCTAGATGTGTTCTGATGGAAAAGTTCTATGTTGTCCATCAAAGCTGTCCATCAAAATGTAGGTTGTAATCCAGGCAATAGACTTTTATCATCCACTTGGTTTTTCCAATGTGGATGACCAGGCCAAAATGCTTTGATTAATTACAAGTAAGAGGAAGACAAATTAAAACAACTCCAAAGTTGTATCTCACACCCAACAAATTGGCAAAAATAGAAATAGTCATAGGATCATAGATTTAGAACCAGGAGGGGCCTTAGAGGACAAAAAAATTCAGTTGTCTAATTTTACAGATAAGGAAACTGAGACATTAAGAGATTAAATGGTTTTCCCTGGGTCACAAAACTAATCTTGTCTGAGACAGGATTTGAACCCAGGTCTTTTTGACTCTAAGTCACTACCTGTCAATGACAGAAGGAAAACAGGCACACTGACGTGTCAGTATTTCTATGAATTTATCCAACCCTTCTGGAATCGTACAAGAAAAGTCACTAAACTTTTCATACTCTTTGGCCTAGAGATCTCAGACTCTCTCTCCATCTCTCTGCTCTGGCTATCTTCTCTGGCTATCCCTTAGGCCTGGAACACTTTTCTTCCTCTGCTCCAATTTCTGACCTCCCTGGTCCCAACTAAAATTCAACCTCCTACGGGAAGCCTTTCCCAACTCCTCTTAATTCCAGTGCCTTCTCTCTGTTAAGTATTTCTTATTAATTGCGTACATAGCTTTTTTGGATATTTTTGTTTATCTTCCCAGTTAGATTGTAAGCTCCTTGAGGACAGGGACTATCTTTTGCCTCTTTTTTATGCCCCAGAGCAGCACACAGTCCCTGGCACATAGTAGGTGCTTAATTTTTACTAATTAATTGATATAGTAAAGCCCCACATATATCAAACTTTCATAGCAGAACTTTTTTGGATAACAAAAATCTAGAAACAAAATAGGCTATCATTAATTGGGAGATGGCTAGACAAATATAAATGTGCAAGGGTGTGGGTCTAAGTGGTTGAATTTACATATAAAAAGTTCAAGACAATAGATGAAGAATTAGACAAGACAAAGAACTGGTTCTTTGGGCATTGATTGCTTAGTACCTTAACCTACCAAGTCCTTTCCATGGATAAGCCATAGAGAATCAGATTGTTGTTGTTGTTGTTGTTGTTTCATAAATAGGGAACCTTATATTCCAGAGTTGTTTGGGGTTACCGGGCCAATGGCCATGGTTCATCTTATGGTCTAGCGTACATAAATATAAATTTTGGAAGTATAATAGATAATTGTTATAAACAGGGTGAGGTTTTTGACTTAAGGAACTTAGCCCTGTACCAGGAAGAGTGGTCAAACTATGAAATCAAAGTCTAAGGGAATTAGTTTGCTGGGTCAGTCCTGCTTTTTGTTCCTACCTAAAAGATGGGAGACATCAGAACTAAAATTCTGAGGAAACAGAGATATAGATACTTCTGCTGATCCTGTAGTTCCTGTTCTTTTTGAAAGACAGCTTGATGGCATAGTAGATAGAGGCTGGGCTTGGAGTCACACTTACATGACTCTGGGCAAGTCACTTAACCTCTATCTGCCTCAGTTTCCTCAAATGTAAAATGCATATATTAATAGCACCCATCTTGCAGCATTATTGTGCACTTAGCATAGTGCCTGGCACATACTAAGCACTTAATAAATGTTCATCTCCTCCTTTTCTGAAAGATCAAAGAAGCAGTAAAAACTTGGCCAGGGATATAACAGAATTAGTGCAAGGACATCCATGCTCCTGGAGCACCAGATGTGTGAGCTGTCCCTTCTTGCATGTCCTGTAGTTATATATGCTCCCTTCATGGGTCCCTTTCCATTTGTGAGCGGTGTCCCTTCTTCCCACTGACACTCTCCTATTTGTGGGAGGATTCCATCCCCCCAAGTTTATGAGGGAGGTGTTTTGTTGCTATTGTTTCTACTAAGCCATATCAGTAAATGCCCTTTACTCTTAGCTGCATCCTCTGGCTGACTAGAGTCTAGGTAAACATTCTGGTGGGGGCTTGTGAGCTATGGTTTTAGGGGCGTGGGCCCAGCAAGCACCTCAAGCCTTGGGCAGTCATCTTTGCCATTTTTTTGTATCCCCAGCAACTACCACAGTGCCTAACACATAGTAGGTGCTAACTAAACGTCTACTACCTGGCTCCCTCAACCTTCAAGCACAAGCTGGGGAGGCAAGGGCTCATCTGAAGGGATGCTGCAAATTCAGCGGGCTGTTCTTCCTCCACGAGACAAAAGTGAAGAACTGGGTGCCACACAACTGTCAGGTGCTCACACTCTGTTGAGTGGCTTTGCTAAATTGTTTTTCCTGTCATAAGGGATGAGAGCTTACTAGATGGGGGGAGAGGGGGATGGAGAAATGACTGTGTTGTAAAAACCCATCAATCAAACTTATCATTAGTTTTTTAAAAGTCATAAGAGCAAAGACAAGAAGTTTAAAAAAAGAACAAAACAGAAATTGAATACAGAGTGGTTAAATAAAGATGAAGGGGTAAGTGAAGAGGAGACAGGGATTCCTGGGGGAAACTGAGGCTGGTGATCTAGGTGACTGTCACAAAACTGTTATTACCTGAAGCGGAGGTGGGTCAGATTTATGACCCAGAGAGGAAAAGATCCCAGGGCTCCAAGGGAGAAAGAAGGTGCTCAGTTTAGGGCAGGATGTGGAAATGGGGGCATAGGGTGAGGAGTCCAAGTCCAGAAGAAGGGCCTGTGGAACCCTGCTGACCTCTGTCTCACAAAGACCCTCTCTTCCTTTAAGAGGCAGCTCGGGGGCCATCTTGTGCATGACATCTTTCCTGATCCCCCTCGCCTAAGTAACAGCATCTTCACCCCTTCATCCCTTCAGCTACTTTGTGTGTATACATATATATGTGTACATAAACATACATACATACACATATATGTACACACATGTGGGCTGCACATGCTGACATCTGTAATTGTTGTATCCTCCATTAGAAATTAAGTTCCTTGAGAGTAAGGATAATTTTGTCCTTTCTTTTGGTCTCCTAGGGCCTAACACAATGGCTGGCACACAGTAGGTGCCTAATGAATATTCACTGATTGACTGAAGTAACTTGAAGGCAAGGACTGCTTCACTTTCATTTTCATATTCCTAGAATCCATCAGAGAGCTCTGAATACAGTAGGCGCTTTAATAACTGTTTATTGAATTGAAAGGGAATAGTGAATGCCTTGGAGGAGATTATTTAATGTTTTCAGTCTGCAACAAACCAAACAGGAGACGGTCCCTGTAATGACTCCTGCTTGTATATAGTTTGTACTGTGACACCCCCATACACTCTCTGGTGAAATCTGTACACATGCACTGGATTATGTCTATCAAGGTGGAAGAAGTCATAGGAGAAGAAAAAGTGGGGAAAAAAACAACAACTATGATCTCAGGGGTTTCATTTACAAAGGAGAAGCTTTTATCTTTATACATCTCAGAGACAGGATGTCAACTGGAAGAGGTAACAGGAAATGGATAAGGAAAAAAGTCACCCATAAGTAACACCCCCTTCCTCCAAGAACCTCTTGACAAAGCTATTTAAAAACTTGTTTAAGGGGCAGCTAGGTGGCGCAGTGAATAGAGCACCAGACCTGGAGTCAGGAGGATCTGAGTTCAAATTTGGCTCAGACACTTAACAATTACTAGGCATGTGACCTTGGACAAGTCACTTAACTCAAACTGCCCAGCCTTCCCCCCTCCAAAAAGCAAAAAATAAAATAAAATAAAATAAAAACTTGTTTAAAAAAATTCAAATACCTTGCCAGTATTAAGAGGGTTATTTGTACCACGAACTGGAGGTAGGTGGCCTTCTAATTCCGGAAATGTGTCAGTTTCATGATAATACATCTTAGAGTCTTCCTTTTTTATTTCCGATACCCAGCTCTAAGAAAGAAAAAACAATTACAGGAAAAAGAGAGTTTAAAATATTAACCAATTGGGTTAAAATAATATATAATTAACTCAATTATTCAGGGATTAACAATCATTTACATTATTCTTTTAAATCGAATTAAAACCAAGAAGATATTATTTTTTAAAACTACATTATAAAGATAAAAAATTAAATATGTGGGGTTGAATTTACCTAGATGAAAATGTTTCTTTGTAATAAATGTACAGATATAAATAACTGAATGGAAATTAAGGTGGTTTTTTTTGCTTTTTTTTTTTTGCAGGGCTGTTGGGGTTAAGTGACTTGCCCAAGGTCACATGGCTAGTTTTTTGTGTTAAGTGTCTGAGTCCGGATTTGAACTCAGGTACTCCTGACTCCAGGGCCGGTGCTCTATTCACTGCGCCACCTAGCCGCCCCTGGAAATTAAGTATTAATGAATTTATCTATTCAATAAAGGCTAATGACCCAGTGGTTGGCACATTTTAGGTGCTAAATAAATTCTTGTTGACTTGAAATGACAATAACCTCTAAGTTGATGTAAAATATCAATCAAAATACCAATGACATTAATGTGTTCCTTTAGAGATATAAAACTGGATAAAAGCATAACAAATTTTTGTTTATGGAAGATCAAAGAGCCAAGAATATCAAGATTAATGAGAGGAGGGGTGCTGAAGAAGGCAGATTTGCTTTAATGTGCTTTTAAATATATTACAAGGCAGCTACGATCAAAGTTATTACTGGGGAGAAATAGAAGAATAGTCATCTATCAGTGACCTATGATTTTGTAGGTGGAGAAATTCAGTCCATTCTATCTAGTATCATCATTGAATGTTCCTTGAGTCTCAGAGAGGATCAGTGACTTGGCCATGGCAGTCACAGCTAGGAAATGTCACATGCAGAACATAAAACTAAACTTCCTGCCTCTGAGTCCAGAAATTCTATACATTATATGATACTGCCTCTCAGAACAGAATATATTTATCACAAAAAAGAAACAAATATATACAAAATAGTAGTGTTTGATAAACTATGGAAAATAAAACTGAAGAATGGATTTATTCACAAATATTGGGAAAACTGAATTGTGGTATGGTTAAGAAAATAACACCTCAATCCTCACCTTTCATTATATATCATAATAAATTCCAGCTGGATCATAGACTCAATTAAAAAAAAACACTAAAAAGTTGGAAGAAAGTTGGAACAATACATTTAGCTCAATTGTATTCTACAAAAGAAATAGGACTTGTTGAAGACAAGATACATGTATTCATGTGGTGGCTAGGTGGAGTAATGAATAGAGCACCGACCCTGGAGTCAGGAGGACCTCAGTTCAAATCTGGCCTCGGGCACTTAACACAAAAACTAGCCGTGTGTCCTTGGGTAAGTCACTTAACCCTAATTGCCCTCCTAAAAGCAAAAAAAAAAAAAAAAGATACACATATTCAGTTTCACAAAAAATAAAACTTTGTACCACTATCAAAACAACAACAACAATAATAAAAACTAATCCAGATAAAAAGAAAAAACAACCTATTGGAAAATAAACTGAATAAGGGAGAACATGAGAGTGTGGAAACAATCGTTTGAATTGAATCAAATTTATCTTCAAAAACAGACTTTCCTGGCTCGGTGTACAGAAAAGAGTGCTCCCCTCAGAGTCAGGACACCTGTGTTCAAATCTTGTCTGTGATACCTGTTGGCTGTATGACCGTGAGTGAAGTCACATAATTTATCTGAGACTAAGTTACCCTCCTCTAAAATAGGCATAATAATATACTTCCTGCCTCATAGAGAAATGATGTGTGAGTCTTATGGGACCACAGAAAGGTAATATCATTATCTCTATCTTTTTTAAAAAGTAATTTATTTTTAGTTTTCAACATTCACTTCGATAAGATTTTGAGTTCTAAATTCCCCCCTTCCTCCACTCCCCCTCCCCAGGATGACACCAATCTGAAATAAGCTATACATGTATGATCATATCAAACATATTTCCACAGTAGTCATGTTGTAAAAGAACAATCAGAGCAAAAGGGAAAAACTATGGGAAAGAAAAAAATGAAAACAAACAAAAAAAGAGAAAATAGTATACTTAGATCTGCATTCAGACTCCATAGTTCTTTCTCTGGAGGTGGACAGCATTTTCTATCATGAGCCTTTTGGAATTGTATTAGATCATTTAATGGCTCAGAAGAGCTAAGCCTAACAAAGTCAGTCACTGGATAACGTTGGTGTTGCTCTGTACAATGTTCTCCCAGTTCTGTTCACTTACTCAGCTCATACAAGTCTTTCCAGGCTTTTCTGAAGTCTACATGCTCACCATTTCTTATGGAACAATAGTATTCCATTACATTCATATACCACAACTTGTTCAGCCATTCCCCAATTTATGGTCATCCCCTCAATTTCCAATTCTTTGCCACCACAAAAAGAGCTGCTATAAATATTTTTGTACGTGTGGGTCCTTTCCCCTTTTTTAATGATCTCTTTGGGATATAGATCGATTAGTGGTATAGCTGGATCAAAGGGCATACACAATTTTATAGCCTTTGGGGCATAGTTCCAAATTTTTCTCCAGAATGGTTGATCAATTCACAACTCCACCAGCAATGCATTAGTTTTCAAAATGTCTCACATCTTTTCCAACACATATCATTTTCCTGTTTTGTCATGTTAGCCAATCTGTTGGTGTGATGTGGTACCTCAGAGTTGTTTTAATTTGCACTTCTCTGATCAATAGTGATTTAGAACATTTTTTTCATATGACTATAGATAGCTTTAATTTCTTCCTCTGAAAACTGCCTGTTCATATCCTTTGACCATATATAAATTGGGGAATGACTTGTATTCTTTTAAAATTAAATTATTTATTTTTAGTTTGCAACATTTAGTATCACTTGTATTCTTACAGATTTGACTCAGTTCTCTATACATTGTCTCCATCTTAATTTTAAATCTATTAAGTGGGAGAACTAATAACAGCCTACTCATCTACCTTGGAGGAATGTTCATTTCTGCTAGTAAGTAGTTGATTTCACCTTTAAGAGCCAACAAGATGGGGCGTGGATAGGTGGCACAGTGAACAGAGCACTGGCCCTGGAGTCAGGAGGACCTGAGTTCGAATTTAGCCTCAGACACCCCCCCCACACACACACACACAAACCTAGCCTTGTGACCTTGGGCAAGTCACTTAACCCCAATTGTCCTCCAAAAAAGATGTCACTACCCATTTTACCAGCCCCAAGGAAATGAAATACTTTACCCACACTGTAAACGATGAGACCAGAAAATTTTGCAACTTGTTGACAAAATTATATTAAACCTGAAAGTTCGGTAAGGCTCTACTTTTTTCATCTTTGCCACCAGTAAAAAGCCTTTTTCAGAATAAAGACAGGGAAGACTAGGAACAAAACACTGACCAAATAGAATGTAACAAGTAATAGAGAGCAACTTGATACACTTTGTCCTCTGTTATCCACAACAAGCTCTTCCCATCAGCTGCATTTTCGCTTCCTGCAACTGCTACTCCATTCTTACCTTCCTAGTCACATCATTTTATGACGTTTTCAAAAGGATAGACTGGGATAAGGCAGGATTCAATGGCTGTATTTTTAATAGCACCAAAACTGTCAAAGAGCAGTTTAGTACCCTTTCCCACAAATCCCAGTTTCAAATGAGAACTGGTAATTAGAAATGACAGAAGGAAATTAAATTGGTGCAGAGCAACATAATGGCTTTATTCTGTCTAGAATGTGATACATTGTGTCTACTGAACATATGTGCCAAATTTGGGTTAGGTGTGGAAAGCATTTATACTAGGGCTTATTATGTCTTGCTTAAAAGATGAATGACCTGAAATCCAAGAAGGTTCATTTGTTACTTCCCTCAAATCAAGATGGATTCTGGTGTAGGATAATAAAGGTATATGGCTGGAATGGGTCTAAATATTACTTAGTACAGTCTTATAGCATTTTAGTGAAGAGAAAAGTGAGATCAAATAAACTGTCAAAGGTCATACAACCAGAATTCAAACCTTGATCCAAATGGCCAATACAAGAATTTGTTTTGATTGACTATGTACATATTTTACAAAGGCTTTAACTTTTTTCTTCTTCAAAGAGTGGTGGTGGGAGGGAGAAAAAAAATAAATGCTTGATGATGGAAAAAAAAATTTTAATGGAAAAAAATCCTGACCTAAATTCTTTGTTTCACTCCCTGACCAAAGAACTTTCTCTCTTGAAGCTACTGAATTTCAGTGAATACCAAAGCATATCAGAATACTGGATAAATGAAACTAAATGAAGAGGCAAGGGATAAGTGTTATAATGGAGAGGAAGAACAGGAAGGCAAAAGGGAATGGGTCAACCTTACTCTCATTGAATTTGGCTTAGGGAGGGAATGACATACACACTAAATTGGGTATCTTGGCCTACAGGAGAGTAGGAGGAAAGGGGATGAGAGGGGGGATGTAAGGGAGGGCAAGTCAGGGGGGAGGGTAGTTAGAAGCACACACTTTTGAAAAGGGACAGGGTCAAAGTAGAAAATAGAATAAGTGGGGGAGAGGCGGGATAGGATAGAGGGAAATACAGTCAATCTTTCACAATATATCCACTATGGAAATGTTTTGCACAACTACACATGCACAACCTATATTGAATTGCTGATCTCCCCAGTAAGGATGAATGACGAAGGAGGAAGGGAAAGAATCTGGAATTTAAAGTTGTAAAATCAAATGTTTAAAAAATTTATAATTATTATTTCATGAAACTGGGGAAAAAAGATATACAGGCACTGGGGTATAGAGATCCATCTTGCCCTACCAGAAAGTGGCAGGAGGAATGGGGGAGGATATAGGAGAGAGCAGAGTGGGGGAGGGGGTATACAGTGGGATCGCTGTTTTGGGGTGGTAGGTAGGGGAAAGACGAGAAGATTTGTAATTCAAAATCTTGTGGAAATGAATGATGTAAACTAAACATAAACAAAAATTTAATTAAAAAAAATAAATGAAGCTAAATGCATTTGCCATGTACTCAATAGCTACTACATGAATTCTGCTACTGCTGTGCCTGCAACACTCAATTCAGCCAGCGGCACACTCCTACGGAGGCATCTCCTCCCTCCCTTTCTGGATTAGACAGGGTTTACTCTGCCATAGAGTTTGCTCACTCAGCCGACTGACCAGTGTTGCCCTAAAAGGGCACTTATTACACAAATATGGCAGGAGCTGTCAACAAATAGGCAAAACCCACCATCTGAAAGGATCTTTTCAGGATGACTATAAGAACTCAACGCTACAAATATCCAGCAAAGGGATCTGGCAGAAGTCTAGATCTTGACCTTGAAACCTGACAAGTCAGAAGCTAATTGAGCTTCTAGAAACAGGCAACCTGAAGTAGGCTTACCAGAGTTCTAGTTGAGGAACTCCAGGGACCTGTGGTCCAGATACAAGAACTCTCCCAGGTCCCCCCTCAATTTCCTGTCATACTAAAAGTATCCTTTCATTAGCTTTTCAGTAACAAAATAGAAGGAAATTCAATTGGGGCCAGAGTAATATAAAGGCTTTATTCTGTCTAGCATGTGATACATTTTGTTTGTGT
The DNA here is from genome assembly GCA_028646575.1 of Pseudocheirus occidentalis. Lineage (NCBI taxonomy): Eukaryota > Metazoa > Chordata > Mammalia > Diprotodontia > Pseudocheiridae > Pseudocheirus > Pseudocheirus occidentalis. Next base: position 111,818,094 of record CM053594.1, read on the forward strand.
TTTCTGTGTATAGGCAGGCAGACAGACACGCAGAGAGACAAAGACAGAGACTGAGACGCAGAGACAGAAAAACTAAATTTGGGAGATCAAAGGCAGCTCATTATTTTTAATGATCAGAAACCTAAATAAGAGTTAACAAACTGAAATGCAAAAAAGTGAGGAATTCCCAAAGAGGATAAACACATTTAGGAGGCTGTCTCACATTGTATGGGCAGTTAGGTGGCACAGTGGATAGAATGCCTGGCCTGAGTCAAGAAGACTCATCTTCCTAAATTCAAACCCAATCTCAAACACTTTCTAACTGTGTGACCCTGGGCAAGTCACTTAATCCTGTTTGCCTCCGTTCTTCATCTGTAAAATGAGCTGGAGAAGGAAATGTAAAAACGCTCTAGTATCTTTGCCAAGAAAACCCCAAATGGAGTCACGAAGAGTCGAACATAACTAAAAAAATGATGAAAATGAACCCACATTATACATCACAAACTCTTCTCCAGTAGGGCTGCAGAAACAGATGATGGTTCAAGGGTCTATTGCTACACAGACTTGACTGGAACTAACCCTTCCAAAGATTACTTTTCCTCTTATATAAACATTCAGCTACTTCATCATACCTCCCATACATCTTTACCAGTGTGATCTTATTATGTGTATCACTGAGAGTGAGTGATGGAACATCAGGCACCCTACGTTATTCATCTGATAATTCACATCCCTAGAATTTTAGGCCACTAGCATTCAGTTGCATCAAATATCTCCTTCATGACACTGGTAAAGACAAGAAAGGATGTTGATAACTATGTGGACTCAACATCTAGCCAAACATTTCACATACAATTTACCAAAAACTGATGTTACAGAGATACCTTTATATCACCATCGATTTTTTCCCATTCCTCTCGTGTAAAACTCGATGCTGTTGCTGCAGGCTTGTCTTTTCGCAAGACTCTGCTTTCAGGACATAGACTTTGAATGCGTTTTTCACAACATTCGATAAGTTCAGGGTAAAATCCTTCCTCGCCAGACCTTAAAAGATAAAGCAGTTCCATGCATTAAAAAGTGAATAGACAAGACTATGTAGACTATGTCTACAATGAGCACACAACCTGGATTTTCTGGAATGCTGCTGATTTCGAGGTGTAGGGAAGGGAAAGACACTTTAGTGAGGCTTCATCTAAATATATATTCCCTTATTTAGTTTTACACAATCTTCATTTAATGAATAGCAAGATCTGCAGCTCATAGATGGGATTGCAAATACTGAACATAGGCAGAGCCGGAGAAGTTAGAATACCCATGTAGAGCGTAGATTCTATAACCTAGTATAATCCAAGAAGAAAATGGACAAAAATAAGCTCACACATAAGGGAATAGTAGCAAACTCCTTCCTCAGTTAAACTAGGACATCTAATTACTTTTTAAAAGTTCATCTTTCTGGGTACTATACAAAAAAGAATAAATAAAAAACAAGTACAAAACTTAATGCAATAATCTTAGAATATTCATTAAAATGTATGTGGTACCCCTTTATTCAAGAAATTACAGGACAGATGAGAACACTGTAGGGAAAGACTGAAATAATAAGTGTGTTTTGATCCAAGGAGATCAGGGCTGTGCCTGTGCTAGAAAAGGCTGACTTTCTTTCCCCTTAAATTAAAGAGCTGAAATGTCAGGGAAGTGAGGAGACTGAGCTGAGAGGGGGAATGTAAGGCCCTTCAAGACACAAACAAGCAAAGAAGAGAAGATGAGAGAAGTTCTACACTGGGAAGCTGCTGAGCTGTGCTGCCGCCCCCATGGCTACCCTGACCAAGAAGGAGCAAAAGACTGGAGATGCACATTACATGAACATACACACTCGAGGCATACACTACATGGAAGCCGCACTGAGGATGACGAAAGATTGTTGGAAATATTTTTATTAGCTGAGAATGAAGCTGGTGATGCTCCTCGTTACCTTGCTTTTGCTCCCATGCTAAACCTATATTTCCAATTTTCATTTACTTGCAAGGCCCAGATATAACAATTGATACAAGAATTTTAAAACATAATTTTACTATAATTTGCTATAGTTTCTCCTATTTGTGCAAATCTTAAATAAAAGTCATTACTAACGGACATGAGTAATTTCAGCAACATATTCAGTAGCAAATGTTAGTAATGCCAGTAACAAATTTTACTTTGAAATAAACATCATACTATCTGTATTTTCTTTGCCTTCTAGATTTAAAAAAATGCACTGCATCAATCAACAGAGTTTAGTTCTTTGATGTATTCTTAAATTCTGGCACATTTCAAAAATGTATTCACTTCATTTGGCATATGTTGTTTTTTAAAAAACTTGTTTCTCTGAACTACTGTTCATTATGTTAATGTTTTCCCTGGAGGAATTAAGTGCAGAAGAGAAGGAGGCTATGTATGACTGACCAGATACACAAGAGAGAGAAATAGACTCTCTGCCTAATTGCTGGGAATATGATCTGGGAGCAGAACAAAAAATATTTTATTGATATATATTAAAGCACTGGAAAGGCAGCTATGTGGCACAGTAAATGGAGCAATGGGCCTAGAGTCAGGAAGGCTCACTGTCATGAATTCAAATTTAGCCTCAGACACTTACTAGCTGTGTGACCCTGGGCAAGTCACTTAACCCTGTTTGCCTCAGTTTCCTCATCTGCCAAATGAAGTGGAGAAGGAAATGGTGAACCACTCCAGTGTCTTTGCCAAGAAAACCCAAAGGGGTTACAAAGAGTCAACCTTGACTAATAAAAGACTGAACGACAAACAACAAAGGCAGAGAAGAATAAATTAAGGGACTACCACAGACATAGGATGAGGCAGTGTTCTGGTGGGGGAAGGTTCAGCAAATTCATCAAAATCAGCACTATCTGAGGCTCTGGCTGCAGGCAAATTTTCTCTTCGTTGTTTCTTTCTCTGCAAGTTTAAAGAACCCTATTTACCCATGTACAGAAGTGGAAAACTAGAAAGTCCCAGAAAGAAGGAATTGAGAACAAAGTGGCAATGCCTACATGAGGCTGAAGAGAGAGAACGACTAGCTCTAATTCTCAGCCAGGCACACGCCCCGACCACAACTGGTCATCTTTAGATAACAATGATTTTTTAATGTTTTTTTTTTCCATGATACGCTTAAAAAGGATTGCCCAAAGAGGATTAGGGTTGCCTGAGACCCCAAAATACCAACATGCTGGGTCCTGCAGAAAGAATTCGACTCAAGTCTTACTCAGCCAAAGAAAAGTAAAGTTTATTGAAAGTTCATTATAAGTTCACCATATGGGGTAGACTCCTAAGGAGCCCATCTATGCTAGATCATTCTATGGTGCTCTCACACCACATGGAGGGAAGATGGGGTTCTTATATACAGAGGAATCTAGCACTGGTCTAGAGGAGTTTGGGGAGGGTCTTCAGGAGGAGTCAATGAGGTCAATGCAAGGGTGGATTGATATTTTGATAGGCTCCAGGGTGGGAAGCAGATGGACAGTGGAGGGCCAGGCTAGTAACTGAGATTTGGGCCCAGCCACAATGAAATACTTATGGCCTCTGCAAATGCCTCATCAAGTGGGAAGATTCAATCAGACTTCAAGGGGTTTCCCTGAGCCTGTACCTCAAAGATTTAAGGAGAGCTCAAGGGGGGCGTCCCAGAGCCTACATCTCATCACTCTCATTACTTATTATCACCTCTTCAACAAAAGCAAATTAAAAGAATTAAAAATAGTCTCATGCTACCAATAAAATCTCATGCTGTTCATTTCAGAAACAATCAGGTTTCTAAACTTAAGGTGTTTGTTGTTTGTCCTTCATTCTTGAAGAGCACCAATCACATCAGGCAGGTGATACTGTGACTAGCAAATGAATTGGATGTAAGCTGAGGCAAGACTTTGCAGTCAGCAGCCTCATTCTCTCTTCTGGAGCCATCTGCATCCAGTGACAAGATACAGATTAGGACAACTGCGGGTAGCCCCCAGACAGTCTTTACAATAAGACTAGAAAGGGGTGTGTGTGTGGGGGGGGGGGGTGTAGCTCTGCCACCAAATGACCCAAGCAACTTGTTTCTCTTCTCTCTCTCTCTCTCTCTCTCTTTCTCTCTCTCTTCTCTCTCTTTTGCTTTTTGAAGAGCAGGGCAATTGGAGTTAAATGACTTGCCCAAGGTCACATGGCTAGTGTTAAATGTCTCAGTCCAGATTTGAACTCAGATCCTCCTGACTCCAGGGCCGGTGCTCTATTTACTGTGCCATCTAGTTGCCTCTCTCCTCTCTTGCTGCCACATCATTCAGGCCCTCCCCCCCAGTAAACTTAAGGTTGTAACCTTGGGGAAGAAGATGCCACAGTAGAGAGTAGGAGCTACAAGATGAGAAGGGGCAAATGACAAAGTGATGGATAAAACATAACAGAGTCAGTAATGTTGACCTAGTAGAAGAAAGAAGACAGGTCTTTGGTTCCATTCTCTAGATACTCTTCAGTCTCCCTAGGAAATCCCAGATAAGTATCTGTTACCAGTCTGAGAATGACTCTTGCCTTCTTCCTCTGGTCCTGGCCCTGTCACTTCCAAAAGAACATATGGGTCATTTTCTACCTTTTCCATCCAACTCCACTAGCCTCCATCATAATCAGTAGGCTAGTCAACAACTCTGGTTTTTTTCCCTTGCGATGATGGATATAAAGGACGTTTGTGTAACAGGGGATCTCTTCAAAGTAGATTGGCTAAATTTGCATAATATCCAGCTGCTGGGCATGTATATGCACTACTATTTTCCTGCGCCCTCAGAAAAATGTTACAAATTCAAGTTGGCCTAACTCTAAAGTGAATAGGTCATGAGAACTTTCAACAGAACTACAGAGATACACATAGTAAGCTCACTGGTGAGAGGTAAGATGTGTATGAAAACAATCTAAACAAAGCAACTGAAAGTTTTCCAACGTGTTAAGATTTTTACATCTTAAACCAATGTCATTTAAATGTTACACAAAGTAAATTTAAAAAGAATCAGCTAAGGTAATTAACATTTCTAAAAAATTGAAAGTTTTTCAAATGTTTACCTGAGTACGATAAGAATCTTTTCCAAATGCTTAACATCTGAACAATTTTCAACAAATTTGAAATCCAGGTGTTCAATGGGGATTTTAAATGTTTTTGTTGTTCCGAAGCTCCAAAGTGGAGGTGTTTGATCAGTCATAGCTATAATATTTAATAACAGAGAAAATGTCATTATTCTCCTAAACCATAGGTTAGCACTCATATTAGACAACATTTAGCACACCAAATTAAGCTAAAAATCCTTTATTGGTGATAGAAGTCAGAAAACTTGGATTTCTGCTATACCTTTGCTACTAGTTAGCTACATGACCTTGGCTTAAAGTCAAAGGATTTGGGTTTCAAGTCCATCTCTGATACTTAATAGTTATGTGATCATATATGAATCACTTCCCATTGCCAGGCTCCAGTTTCCTCATCTGTAAAATTAGGGAACTGGGTTAGATCTTCCATTCCCTCTCAGTTCCAAATCTATGATCCTATGGTCCTCCTGGCTCTTGACACTGTGAAATGCTTTGTTTATAGCTCTACCTAGCCATCCAGGTGGAGATGTCCAGAAGACAATTTGAAATGTGGGTACGGATCTTAGGAGAGAATCGAGGATAAAGATATAGATTCTAGTGTCGTGCTCTTTGAAATAATAGTAGGAGTCAGGCATGGGGATGATTGTCAAAGCAGAAAGCACTGAGAGAAAGGAAAGAAGTATTAGAATCAAAACTTGGGTAAAGAGGCTCTAAAATAAGACAGAAGACGGCACTTTAGGTGAAGATAAGGGCACTGTGAAACACCAGATTGAGACCACTTGCTTCAGATAACCTCCATCTTCCAGAAACAGATATTCCAAGCTTCAGGTTCATCAACAGAAAACTGGAGATTGAAGTGAATGATTGCAAAGTGTCTTAAAGCTCTAAAATACTGTAGTTTTGCAAAAATGTTCATCAAATTTCCTGGTGATCTCAACTCTAACCTTGTTTTCATGTTGTCTAAAGCTCTTTGAGAGCAGGGGACTGGCTTTTCACTTTCTTTATATTCCCAGGGCTCAGCACAGGTCCTAAGCCCATAATAGGCATCTCATAGAGGTTTACTGACTGACTAATCTCCAGCAAAATTATAAAAGAGATTATTCAATGAATGTTTTGTCAGGACTTAAAGGAAGCAAGGATCACTCAGATGCAACAGAAATTCAGTAAGAATAAGTCATGCCGGGTTAACTTCATTTCAGTTTTGGACAGGGTGACTTATTTGGAATGTCAGAGAAATGCCACAGACATATTATTCAAGCAAGGGATATGACAAGACAGATCCTAGATGACATTAGTTGGTCTTCAGGGCCCAGCCTAAATAATTTCCTCCTCTGCTGAATCACAGAATCTTAGACTTGGAAGAATCTCAGAGGCAAACTAGTTCAATTCAAAAACAGAGCGGTAATTCCACCCCCTTTGCCCCATGTTTACCCACACACTACCTGCTTTGCAGTCCTACCACGGACAGAGACTGACTAGCGCCTGGTACGCTCCAATCTACTTTTAAACTACTCTAACTGTTGAGGTTTATCTAAAATGGAGCCTTTTCTGTTTTCTCTGCAAATTTCATCCATTGCTACTACTTTTGCCTTCTAAGAACAAGATCAAACCCTCTTCCACATGACAATCCATTAAAATGCTGGAAAATTGTTATCATGTTCTCTTTTCTAGTTAAAACATACCCCCATTCCTTCAATTATCATGTGGGATCGTCTGTATCTTCCTGTCATTTGGGTTAGCCGCCTCTCCAAATTGGCCAATATCTTTCTTAGTATGGCACCCCTAATCAAACACAGTGCTAGAGATGCAATCTGATTAGTACAGAGAAAAGAAGGATTATCAGTAAACCTGACTTCCTCATTCTGGCACAATGGGTCCAAAGTCAGGGAGACCTGAGATCAAATCTGGTTTCAGACTCTTACTAGCTATGTGATCCTGGGGCAAGTGACTTAACCCCTGTGTGCCTCAATTTCCTCAGTTGCAAAGTGAAGACAAAATAACACCTACCTTGCAGGGTTGCTTCGAGGAATGAATGAAATAATACTTGTAAAAAGAATTTAGCACAGTGCATGGCATGTAGGAGACAGTATATAAATGCTTGTTCTCTTCTTCTCTCACCTTCCCTTTTTAGACGATCCAGGACTACATTAGTTCTTTTGGTTGCCATGTCATTCTGTGGAGGCATATTGAGCTCACAATACATTAAAAAACCTAGGTTGTTTTCAGACCAGTTGTGGTCCAGCTATGCTTCTCCAATCTGGTACTCATGAAGCTGAGTTTTCGAACCCAAGTATAGGTCTTTATAGCTATAATAATTACTTTTAAATTTTATTAGGTATGCTAGTACATGTTGAGATCTTTTTGGATTCTGATTTAGTCATCCAATATGTCAGCTCTCCCTTCCAATCTCATGTTTCTTTGATAAGTATGGTATCTATTCTTTCATTTAAGTAATCAATAAAAAAGGCTGAAAAGCATTAGCAAAGGGCAGAAATTTATGGCATTCCAGTGGTGGCTTGCTTCCAAACTGACATCAATCCCTTAAGTATCACTCCTCAGATCTGGCCATTCAACCACTTATAAATCCCCCTAACTGCAACAGGATTCCTCTCATATCATGCTGCCTTGCACATCAATATATCATGAGGACTTTTTCCAAATGCCTTGTTGAAATTTGAGTAGAATGTGTCTCTAGAATTCCTGGCATCTACCAGTCTATCTAATAACCCTGTCAAAAAAGGAAAAGAGGTGAATCTGATATGACTTGTTCTTAACAAAAACATGCTGGCTTATAGGAATCCTTGTTTTAGTTTCTAAGTGCCCTTTTAATAATATGCTCTAGAATTTTTCCAGAATTTGAAGCCAAATTCACTCATCCATAGATTTAAAAATTCACTTTTACTTTTTTAAAAATGGGTGGGGGGATTGCCTATCTGCAGTCCTGCAGCACCTTTCCCATTTTCCATCCATGATTGTTCAAAGACCACTGCTAACTGCATAGCAATCACATCCACAGATTCTTTTGGTGCGCTGGAATGAGATTTACCTAGACCTGGTGACTTGGACCAGCTAGAGGTGTCTAAGTGCTATCTTTGCATCTCTGCTATTCCTGTTAAGCGTTTGTTTTCCATAATACATAGTGAGAGGTTAATTTTCCTGGGTGGAAGAAGGAGGTGAAGGGAAGAAAGCAAAATAAAATTTGTATAGTTCTTCCAGAACCATAAATAAGTATATTTTCATCTGTTATTTTTCTAAAAAATGGTTGGAGGTGGGGTGAGACATTGAGGAGGGAAGGAGAAAGGCAGGCACTGGTGCAGAGCACACCACAAAATCCACAAATCCAAGCAGTCGCACTGACTGAGGAAGCTGCCAATCTCCTATGACATAATGATAAGCTCAAAGCAACAAGGGGGTAGGGAGCCGGATTAAGACAGCGCTATGATTGGGCCACTTGTTTTTCTCTCTTACTCAACCCTTGCTCTCATACTTGGGGACTTTAACATCCATATTTATATTCCCACAAGTATCATAAAATCCCAGTTCATCAATGTATTCATCTCACACAGGCTACTCTTCTCTACCCCACCTCGGCCACACACAAAGATGGCCATATCCTTGATCTTGCCACGAATGCATCCCCAACATATTCATGAACTCTGAAATTCCCAGACCTGATTTTATTCTAATTATATTCTAATATATTATATTCTAATTCCATTTCCAATAATTATATTCTAATTCCATTTCTTCCTTGCCTTCAAACCCTGTTTTTTATCCATCCTGTGAACTTCAATCTCTTGACCCCTCAGTTCTTTCCCAGGTCAACATTCCTGCTCTAGTTACACCCTCCTCCCTTACCCATTTTGATCCGTTGGTAAACCAGTTCAACTCTCTATGGTCCTCTTCTCTTGAGTTCTTTGCCCCCCTATCATATCTCTGCTCTTTCCCTGCTAAATTTCAGCCTTGGATCGCTCCTGCTATCTACTGCCTTCGCTTCTATGCATATGCTACTGAACAAAGGGAAGAAAACTGTGAAGTTGTGCTGACTGGGTCCACTACAAATTTATGCTACATAGATTCCATTGGACTCTCATTGCTGCTAGGGGATCCCTTTACACCTTCTTAATTAACCTACTATCTCACTCTCTATAGCATCTCTTCCAAACCTTTTCATCCTTCCTCAAACCTCCCTTCTCATCTGAGAACCTTGCCCCATATTTTCCTGAAAAAAAGTTAAGGCCATTCACTGAGAGGTCCCTCTTCTTTCCTCCTCAATCTCACATTACCTATATTCCTTTTGTCACCAAAACCACGCTGACCTCACATGAAGAGGTGGATCTTCTTTGCCGAAGCAGAGCCCTCTACATGCACAACTGATCCCATCCTATCCAGTCTTCTCCAAAAGACTGCTCCTTCTCTATCATCTCTACTCTCTCATTTGTCTTCAGTCTTTCCCTGTCTACTGGCTACTTTCCTACTGTCACATATAAATGTGCCTATGCCCCTCCCCCACCCCAAAAGACCCTCCCTTGATCCATCCATCCCTGCTAGCTACTGTCTTTTATCTTTCCTTCCTTTTGTGGATTAAACTCCTTGAGAAGGCTGTCTATAATAGCTACCTCCACCTTATTTTCTCCTATTCCCTCCTTAATTCTCTCTCTAGTCTGGCTTCCAGTGACATCGTTCAACCAAAATTGTTCTCTCCAAAGTTGTCAATGATCCCTTAATTGCCCAATCCAATGGCTTTTTCTTAATCCTCATTCTTCTTGACCTCTCTGTAGTCTCTGACACGGCTGATCATCTTCCTCTTTTTCTCTCTTCTCTCCAGGTTTCCAGGACTTCCCCTTGTCCTAGCTCTCTTCCTATCACTCTGGTTGCTCCTTCTCAGTCTTGTTTGTTGGGTCTTCACAAAGGTCATGCTCACTAGCCACGGGTGATCCACAGGGCTCTGATCTGGGCTCTCTTCTCTTGTCCTTCGATACTACGTCACTTGGTGATACCATCAACTCCCATGGATTCATTAATCACTTCTTTGCTAATGATTTTCACATCTGCTTTTCCAGTCCTAACCTCTTTGCTGATCTCCTTCCTTGCATTTCCAACTGCCTATGAGACATCTTGAATTGTGTGTTCCTTAGACATCATACACTCAGTGTGTCTAAAACTGAACTCATGATCTTTTCCTCCCAAATCCTCCTCACTTCCTAACTTCACGATCCAATGATACCAAGTGATCCAAGATGCCACCACCCTCCCAGTCACCTAGGCTCATAAGCAAAGTGTCATCCTCAGCTCCTCACTCTCTCTCTCTGCCTCACTCCAATATCTAATCTGTTGATAATTCTGTTGATTTTACCTTTATGCCATCTCTCAAAAATAGACCCTTCTCTTCTCCAAGAAGCAGCCAGGTGGCACAGTGGATAAAGTGATGGGTGTCAAAAAAACGAGTTCAAATCCAGCCTCAGACACTTACTAGCTGTGTAAGAACCCTGGGCAAGTCACTTAATCTGTTTGCCTCAGTTTCCTCAACTATAAAATGGGGCTAATAACAACACCTACTTCATAGGGTTGTTGGGAGAATCAAATGAGACAACACTTATAAGATGCTGGCATATTGTATACACTCTATAAATGTTTACCTCCTCTGATACTGCCATTAGGTAGAGGTCCTTATCATCTCACACCTGGACTATTTTAATAGCTTGTAAGGTGGTATCCCTGCCTCAAGTCTCTCCCCACTCTAGTTCATCCTCCATTCAGCCATTAAAATTATTTTCCTAAAGTGCAGGTCTAATCACGTCACTTCCCTATTCAATAACCCCCCAAGGCTCCCTATCACCTTTAGGATCAAGTAAAAAATTCTATATTTGGTGTTCAAACCCATTCAGGGTTTGAAATTCCCATTTCATATTCCCATTTCCCCTCCTCTTCCCCTCCCTCCTCTCCGGTCCTCTTTGAGGCAGTGACACCGGACTCCTAGCTGTCACTTCATTGCCCAGCTCCAGGCATTTTCTCTAGCTTTCCCCCATACCTAGAATGTTTTCCCTCCTAGTCTTCTCTACCTCCTGGCTTCTCTGACTTCCTTCAAGTTCCAACTAAAATCCCACCTTCTACAGGAAGTTTTTCCTAATCACCCTTAATTCTAGAGTCTTTCCCCTGAGATGATGATTTTTCATTTGCTCCATATGTTTTCTTGTATATAATAGCTGTTTTCATTTTTTTTTCTCTTTCATTAGATTGTGAGCTTTTTGAGATCAGTCACTGTCTTCTGCTTTTTTTTGTAGCCCTAGAGCTTAGTACTGGGCCTGGGATATATAAAGTAGTTAATAAATACTGACACCTTCAGGGGACAGACTATTTGGGGGTTCCTCTTTATGATCTCACAATGCCTAGTATAGAGTCTTACTTTCTGTCTATGTAGTGAAGGCCCTTAATCAAACAGCATGTGCTTATCCAGTAAATGCATATTGACCAAATAAAAATAAATGTAGAATCATTGCGGTAGTAAGAAATTTCTGCTAATAATATCCACATTCTATTTTCAAGAAGGTCAAATGCTTTCCATGTTACGCTCATTTTTCATCACTCATCAAGAAAAGTTGGAAAGTGGGACTTTCAAGAAAAGTATTTTTAAAATGTATACATGTATTATATATGCACGTATGCATATATATTTTTTGAAGTTAGTATTTGCAAGCAAGTTTGTGTGCTTGGCCTATTCTGTAGGATATAATGTTAGGATATAATGTTATAATAATGTTAATGTTAGTTATTATCCTTTAAGGCTTTCTAGAATAAAATAAAATAAAGTTTGGATAAATTTAAATTTTTAAATGGCAAGAGAATAGAACAGCAGGATAATATCAATGCTGCTGATTCTTGATGTTTTAAATGAAAAAACCCAAAACACTGAATATGAAGATATACTTACCTACAGATAAGTTTTGCTTTGTTTCTTTACTTTCTTTTATTCTCTTCCTCTCCCAACATATAAGTTCCTTGAAAGCAGGTACTTTCTTTAAAAAAGAAAAGTGGTAGAGGCAGATATGAGATGAAAGATTAGATGCTGCAGCCCAGCTGAACTCTCTCAACATTCCACTCCAAACAACTTTAAACTAATTCCTCAAATCAAATTTTGGAGTAATAGGCCAACAAAATGTCAGAGTGAGACTATTTTTCAGCCTAAGAAAACTTAGAAGGGAGGCAAGAGAGGTCTGTGACTCTGGGGTGGGGGCCAGCACCAGCAGCAGGGACTGGAGGCCTCAGTAGCAGAATCAGCCCAAAGATGGTAAAGGAATTGGTCAACTGATCAGAAAGTGATTACAGGGGACCCTTTGCTGGCACAGGATGCAGCTGGCACTGACTGGCAAGTCTATCACCCATACACAGTTCTGGGAGTGCTTGTGGTGGGTCCAAAGGGATCAGAGCCCTAGTCGAAGTTTCAAAGGCAAAGAAATGGAAATTGAGGGAATGCCCATCATTCTCAGGGGAATGGCTGAACAAGTTGTGGCATATGATTGTGATGAAGTACTATTGCGCTATAAGAAATGACCAAGGAAGAGACAGCTAGGTGGTGCAGTGAATAGACTACCGGCCCTGGAGTCAGGAGGACCTGAGTTCAAATGTGACCTCAGATACTCAACACACACACACACACACACACACACAAAACTAGCCGTGTGACCTTGGGCAAATCACTTAACCCCAATTGCCCTACCTTTCCCCCTCAAAAAAAAAAAAAGAAGCAAAAACAAAACCGAAAGAAAGAAATGACCAGGGGCGTGGTTTCAGAAAAACATGACAAGACCTATACCGACTGAGGCAAAGTGAAGTGAGAAAAATCGGGAGACTATTGAGCACTGTAACAGCAATGCTATAATAATGACCAACTGTGAAAGACTTGGCTACTCTGATAAATACAGTGATCCAAAGGAATTTCAAGGACTCGTGATGAAAAAAAAAATGGTTTCTACCACCAGAGAGAAATGAAAAATGCTTTGCATAAGTTAAAGATCTCTATAAAACTAACTACAGAGCAAAGTACTGAATGAATGGATAAATTTCTCGGTAATTATATGCACGTCATTCTGAATACGATTTTAAGGTGTGATTTTGAATTAAAAAAAATTTTTTTTCATGCTTACTTAGTGGAGCCCACACTCTCGCACAAGAAAATCGACAAGAAAATCCTTGTTCCAAAGATAAGGCTCTACCTTAGCTTATCTGCACTCTGCAAGATCTCTGCTTCCCTGGACTGAAACTCTTGCTTCACTTTCATGCTTATAGAGTTGGGTCGGATTTGCCCCCAGTTCTACAAACTACAGGGTTTCATCTCCCCCGGGCATGCCAAGCAGACTGCCGGAGCCAGCGTGCTTACCTCCAGCCAGGCTCCCCCCGCACCAGCCCCACCAGCGCTGACCTTCAGGAAGGAGACGCTTCTCCCTCTCCTAGCAACTGTTGCTATGTACAGCGCAGGGGCCGTTCGGGGCCCAGTTGGGGACGAGTGGGTCTTCCGGGCTTTTCCTTCCCCTTTCAAGCTTCTCTCCCTCTTCCTCCTGCCCCCGCCCCGGCTTCGGTTAATGGCCGAACTTGGGCCGGTGTCTGGAGCAGGAGCCAAGCCCACAGGGTTTTCCGGGGGGAAGGGGGGTCCACGCCCGGTGGCTGAAGGGCCGATATCGGGGAGGCGGGTGGAGAGCTTCTCTCGCAGGACCTGAGGGCGGAAGAGAGGGGCTAGGCACAAGCACTAACCTCGCTCCGAGGCACCCGCCCTGCGGGGAAGATCGGACAGCGGCCGGCCGGGGACCAAGCGAGCTAGAAGATGCTCCCCTAGAGCTGGAATAGAGGAGTCAGGCTAGCTGGTCCTCCGAGGGGGCGGGGCAGGGTCTATTCAGCAAGCAGATTGGCTGGTCCGCTGCTTGTCTCCATTGATTGGCCCATTCCCCCTTCGCCGAGCCTAGCCCTACCTCCTTCGCTTTCGCATCTTCCTCTCTTCTCCCCAGACACCCTACAGGTTGTTCAATATGTCTGGGTGGGTGGGAAGAGCTGAGAAGCCTGCCAGCACTAGGTGTCCTGGTAAATGTTTTAACAACCAGGTTTCCGAAGGGGGGAAGGGGGAAATGTGCGCGGCACACGTTTAAGTTTAATCTTCGGTATTAACATTTTCTCCATCACTGTCTTAGGGCAGACAACCAACAAAACAATAAATCAAGCACTGATTTGCAGAATTTGCTAATTCCCAAGTTGTAAATGTTCACACTGTAAATTTAACAACCGGCTGTCTTCGGTTCAGAGTATGAGATCAAAAAGGTAGCGTGGTGTAGTGAATAGAGTACTGGACTAGAAGTCAAGAAGACCTAGGTTCAATAATTCCTCCCACACTTACCTAGGAACTACTTAACCTGACGAAACTCAATAGGGTTTAATACAGAAAATCAAAACCCCTTCATTTATTACAAGAAATAAATTAGTTAGGCTGATCTTTTGTGAAAGGGAACATGTTTAATCTTGTTTTGAAATGCGATTAACTTTTCAATGTCTACACTTGCAAATTTTTTTTCCTTTTTCTTTTTAATAAAAGACTTCACAGTTCTACCCTTAAATGACTGGACTAGTCTGTCCCCTGGTCTTTTGTTCTCCACCTGGCTGCCCTTCTTTGCTTAAGATTCTGTAAAAGAATGGGATTGTTCTCTGAGGTTTCTCCCAGATCTAGATTTACAATCCTTCCTTGAGTCTCCATTAACCTTTCACTTTGGGATACTAACTTTGTTTTAGTATTATGCTTATCACTTTTATGTCATGTCCCCTTCTCTATGCAAGTAAGCTCCATGAGGACTGAGAGTGTCTATTCTAAACTTCCTATTTACTCTCAAGCGGCTACTACAGTGCTTGGTATACAGTAGGTGCTTAAATATTGGATAACTTTATTTTATGGGGAAATACTTTCAAACTCTGAAGGGACTATTAGAGATAAACTTTGAAAAGTACATTTATTTCAACTGTTGGTAAAAATGGCAGAAATTCCATTGCCCCAGATTGAAAGGATTTGCTATTCCCTAAGTGTAAAACCATTGCAATTCTCTTTCTCAAGTCCCTGATCAAGTAACTAGATTAAAATCTCAGCCTCCCGTTGCCCCTCCCTTTTAGAATATTAAACTTGGCTATTTTATAGGTTCAACTTCAAATTTCATCTTTTTTTTTTGCTTTTTTTTAGAAGGGGGGACAGCAGGGTAATTGGGGTTAAGTGACTTGCCCAAGGTCACTCTGCTAGTAAGTGTTAAGTATCTGAGGCCAGATTGGAACTCAGGTTCTTCTGACTCCAGGGCCAGTGCCCTATTAATTGTGCCACCTAGCCACCCCTCAATTTCATCTTTTTACCTGGACTATTCATTCCCTTTCAAATTGCACTAATTTCACAACAGTCTCCAACTATCAACAAATGACTTGAAGTAACCCTTCCTACTCTCATTTGCCATATCTTCCTCCCGCCATAGGAAGGAAACTTTCCCTAAACACTAGGAAGATGGCGACAACTTTTCCAGTTCCCACATTTCTTTCTTCAACTATCACAACTTGCATTCAGGAAATATTTCTGTAATAAAAATAATTGTAGGAATGCTCATCAATTGGGGAAAGATAATTGCTCATCAAATGAGGAAAGCCAAGTTGTGATATATGATTGAGATAAAATACTACTGTGCTATAAGAAATGATGAGCTCAATGATCTTTGAAAAACATGGAAAGACTTGCACGAAATAAGGAAGATCAAAATGAGCAGAACCACAATATAGTTTTAAGAACAACTTTGATTGCATAAGTCATTTTGACTATTATAAATACCAAAAAATTAACTACAAAGGACATATGAAGATGCTATCTGTATTCAAAGAACTCATAAATAAATGTATAGAATGGTTTTATATATATACACACACATACTTGTGCCTAAAGGTAACCATCTCAGGGGGGTGGGGGAGTGAAGAAAAAAAAGGGCAAAAAAGAGAAAGCTACATGATAAATTTATTATATATTTAAAAGGAATAGCAAGTTATACATAATAGATTTGCTATTTCACTTTAAATCATCTTTTTTCCCTATTCTACTATGCTATGGAAATGCGTATTTTAATTATTTATAAAATAAATAAAATTAAAAAATAATAACAACTCATGTTTATGTAGTACTTTAAGGTTTACAAGGAGTTTTATTTTTACAAAGGGTTTTCCTCACAATAACCCTGTAAATTAGGCAATGAAAGTATAATTAGCTGTTTTGTAGCTGTGGTAACAGAGGTTCAGACAATCATTAAATACAACCTTATTCTTAAAATTCAGTATGCATTTCTTTAGCACTTACTATGTGCAAAACACTTGGGATACAAATAGAAAAGCAGGACAGTCCCTGCTCTCAAGGAACTCATATTCCAATCGGAGAGACAAATACATATGGCAAGTTTAAGCTGCCAAGTCAAATGGAAAAGGTTTATGTTCTTCAGGGCTCTAGAGCAAAGCCAAAGGCAGTGCTTCTACTTTGATGTCATTCCCACTAACAAAATACCAGTTCCTGATGTTGACCCACTTGACAGTGCCAAGGACTTTGGTGGCAAGAACTTTTCTGGGTGTTCAGTAGCTAGAGCTGTAGCACCTGCAGGAGAGATCACCAGGCTCCATATCCACAGGGTTTAATTCCCAAGATGATAGCTGTGGGCACTAGGCTGGAAGCTGTTATTCCCAAGGCTCTTGGGTCCTGGACTGTCTCCATCAGGCTCTAAGAGGAAATGGTGGTCAAGGTAGTCGTGGTGGTTTGATGTGCCTGGCACATTCTGCCCCTTTACTCTCCCTCTTGGTGCCTTGCTGCTTCTCAGCTAGGCTGACTTGCCCACCTTAGTGTGGTAGTATATAAGAGCTAATATTATACTCATTTCACCAAATTCTCCCTCTTCTATGTGGGAATGCCACATTTCTAATAAATATGTAAATAAGTTGCTTCTTTTCTTTAATGTTGGATTTGGTTAAGAGAAAAAGATGCTGATTTTTGATAAATTATTAGAAATAATTAATTTGATTATGTTCAAAACTCAGCCAACATCAGTTTCAGAACATCACATGAGTGCTACAGAAATCAACAGAATACAATTCAGATTGCAGTCAAAAGGATAACTATAATAACTCTGATAATGAATGGAAGAGTAGACCAAATCATTCCAGTTGGCATAATCCCAGTAAAAACAAAAGAATAACAGATGTAGCTTTTGTTACAACTTTAGATTGACTGGACTTAGGAGTGGAGTAATGGGGGCTGGGGGGAATGCAGTGATAAATTGAAATTTTTAAAAGTCAGCTTCAGGAAACAGAAATAAGGGTTAGGGATGGAAGTTATGGTGTCATCTTCAACTGAGTCAACTAAGATCAAGGGAATGCTGTAGACAGTTCACCTTGATTTTAGTGAAGCATTTGATGGCTTCTCATGCTTTTCTTCCAGAATAGATAGAAACACGAAGTCTACATGAGAGTACAGTTACAGTTACATAGGTTTGAAAGAGGTTGAAAGGCTGTACTCAAAGAGTGGTTATCTCTGAGTTGATGTCAACTTAAGGAGATTTCCAGTAGAATATCCTAGAGGTCTATGCTTAGTCCTGCTCTATTTGCCATTCTTGTTAACAACCTGGATAAAGGGATTTCAATCAAATTTGTAGATGACACAAAGTTGCAATAACTGACCCAATGGACGAGAATCAGGATCCAAGAAAATTTTTGTGAGGCTAGAACCACCTCTCTAGTGACTCCATTTTAGAATTCTTCCAGGAATTAAAATCAAGTACACACTACTACAATTTGCAGACTCAATAAAATTTTACTTTTTGAAAACTGAGACACTCTCCTCCGATTCTATGGTAACTCTCCAACTCTGGTCATTCAACCAGTCTTGAATCCACCTAACTCTAGTTATCATGCCTGTTATTTCATGAATATAGGGAGTTCCCAAGTGTGGAAACTTCCTCTACTAATACAGATTGATACCTCCTCTGCAACTTAGTCTGCTCTAGGGAGCCTCTTGAGTGCAGCCTCAACTAGATGAAAATGTAATTGGGAAATATTTAAGTAAATATTTTTATTTGTATAACGAATAAATATTATAACAAAAACATATAATTAATAAAACAGAATAAAATTACAATAAAACATAAAGTAAATATGTGTAGTTTCCTATATGCAGCTCTCTGGGATCCTTATGTACGATTTTAATGGCCTCTCTTTCCATCTGAGTTTATACTACTGACCTAATAGATCTCAAAGATTAAATTATTTGCCAAAGCTCACACAACGAGTGTGTATCAGAGCTATGACTCTAGTTCTGAGATCAGTTCTGCCCGTTATCCGTTATTGCGGGAACCAGGCCTGGAGTCAGGAAGCCTCCTCTTCAAGCTGAGTTAAAATCTGGCCTCAGACACATATTAGATGTGTCACCTTAAGCAAGTCACTTCACCCTGCTTGCCCAGTGTCTTCATCTGTACTCATCTGCAAAATGAGCTGGAGAAGGAAATGGCAAACCACTCTAGTATCTTTGCCCAAAAAACCAAAACAAAACAAAAAACCCTAAATGGGGTCATGAAAGAGTTGGACACAACTGAAAGATGACTAAACGGTAACATATCTGTCCAATATGTAGCATTGCCTCTTGTGATGAGAATTCTGTCAAATTCTTTGCTGAAATCAAGATATACCACGTCTACAGTATTTCCCTGCTACCTGTCTAGTAACCCTGTCAAGAGTTACTGAGCATAATTACCTATTCTTGAAGCAATGGTAGCTTTTAATGATCACAACTTCCGTTTCTAAAGGCTCCTTTACTAATACCTTCTAGTTTGGGGGTTTGTTTTTTT
>CM053594.1:111837540-111886172 GCA_028646575.1 Pseudocheirus occidentalis
AGGAATCAAAAGAATCTAGAATTTAAGGTTCTGTAATACCTGCAACTAGGAATTAAGATATACAGGGGCTGGGATAGGGAGACCCTCCCTGTCCTACCAGAAAATAAAAGAGCAGAGCAGGGGAGGGGCTTTACAGTGGGATTGCTGTTTTAGGGGTGGGGCAGGGGCAAGATGGGGAGAAAATTTGTAATTCAAAAATGTAATCAAAACGAATAATGTAAACAAGAAAACAAATAAAAATAAAGTTTAAAAAAAATTGTCATTCAGGAGACAGATAAGGCAATATGGTTCTACCAATAGTAATTGCTCATGTAGGAGAGTAGGCAAATGAGATTAGCCCCCTGTACTCACAGAAAGAAGTACCCAGTTAAGAGAGCATACTAAATTGCTATAGTTCCTTTGCGTTACTTGGAACTTTTCAGTCTTCTTATTCTGCTTTGATTTGTCTCTGCCCCTTAGGTCCCCCTGATGCCTCACTACCAGAATGCTTTGCTGTGGCCTTTTTAGCCTCTCTTTCAAATAACCTGTTCCCTATGCCTTCTCTGGAGACAAGTCCCAGATCCTGTCCCTCCCCTTACTGGCCACTGGCTAACTAGTCCATGGACCTATGGTATCTGGATTCAAGATACCTCACAAGGCACTTTGAGAAAATATTGACCATTGGCATGCTTTGGGTCCTGCCCCAACCCACTATCCTGATCAGGTCATGGGACTCAAAACCATGCAATAGGAAAGTAGGTTAAAGGAACTGAAAATGTTTGCCCCAGAGAAGGAAAAAATACTTTGGGGAACAAGCATAATCACTGCTCTCAAACATCTGAAAGATTATGTTATGGAACAGTATTATACTTTTTGTGCTTCTTGACCCTGGAAAACTGGGACTACTGACTAGAAGCCACAGAGAGACAAATTTTACCTTAAATAATATTATTTGCTCATATTTACATATAATTTTAAAATTTCAAGGTCATAGGATTTAAAGCTAAAGGCATATTAAACGTCACCAAATTAAATCCCTCATTTCCTGTATGAGAAAACGAGTCCAACATAATAATATGTACATTATAAATGGCATAAACACATTTTATAGAAGACATTCATGAATTACCACAGCCAATGAATCCATCATCTCCTATGGTGGATTAAAGGAAGAGCATGGACAAAAGTAGCAAGAATGGAGCCATATAGATGAATGGCACTCTATGTGGTTGTAGGGAATACTCACATAGAAATTACAGATCCATTCAAACATTGAATTATTTACAGAGGAAGCTCAGACAGTTTAAATAACTCACCTAAGATCATGTAGCTAGGAAGCATAAAAGCTGGGACTTGAATTCAGGTCTCCTGATCCCCCCAGAGTGGGTAACTAGCAGCCTTAAGGCCACATGTGGCCTTCTAGGTCCTTGGGTGAGGCCTTTTGACTTGAGTCCAAGTTTTATAGGACAAACCCTTTTACTAGTCGTATTTGTTCTGTGAAGTTTGGATTCAGTCAAAGGGCTGCACTTGAGGACCTAGAGGGCCACATGTGGCCTTCAGGCTGCAGGTTTCCTACCCTTAAACCAAAATCAATGCTGTTTTATACTTTTCAATATAAAGAAAATCTTCTAGCCAGTGTTAGAATAGGTTGTGTTTTGAGGCATTCAGGGGAGGGAGGTTTCTTCAAGCAGGGCTCAAAGAATGGATACAGCTGAGATTTTTCCAGGGCACCTTCTGAGCTATATTGAACTTCAAAGTAATGCAGGTCAAGGACCAGTCAAATAATGACAACTTGTGGGAGATAGTGTTAGGATTCATATTTCAGGTATGGATTTATAGAGAAGTCACTTCTGACTTTGAGGTTCCAGGGAAAAGTGACAAAATATATTTCAGTCGGTCCGTGATTTCATCGATGTGAGTATTTAGACTTAACTCATCCATGCCTTAGTAGACTGATTGAATTGTTGTAGCACATAAAAAAAAAATTGAGAAGCTATGAATCAATGAATAAGCAGATAGACAAATGAAGGAACAAGTGAACAAATGAATGGATGGATACATGACATGTATACAAATCATATATACTCAAAACATTTCGTTATTGTTGTTTTTTCTTTTTTTCTTGCTTGGTAGGTATGACTTTCCAGACCTTCTTGGGTCCTTCTGTAGCCTATAAGAACCCAGAGTCCTTTCCTCACCACAATGAGATACAGTAAGGTTTGGGACAAGTCACTTAACTTATTAAGGGGCTTCAGTTTGTTTGTTTCCTGTAAATGAAGGAACTGACTTACTGATTTATTTCTCTAAGAATGACGATTCTTCTATCACATGACATAATAATAAGACATTGGAGAGCTGTCATGAAATTCAGTATGAGCCCTGTGGGACAAACATCAACACTTCATCAAACCCTAGAACTAGAGGTTTGTAATAAGATGACGTCACCCGACTTCTAATGAAGCGTTTTAGTGTTCCTAGGGGGCACAAATCTTGTCCAGCACTTTTCATTCTGAACTAAAAGTTACAGAACCATCTGATGTGGATTTGCCTGCACCTAATTAGGTTCACTCAAAATGAAAAGAAGCCAATACCTCCAATACCTAAACCAGACCTAGGACCACCTCTGGGACTGTGACTTTGAGGGTGGTTAGCTGCAATAATAATAACACTGGTCCTCATATTAATACAGTGCTTTAAGATTAGCTAAGTACTTTATGTGTGTTTATCTCACTTGATCATCACAAGGGCCCTCTGAGATGGGCCCTGTCATTACCCATATTTTCCCAATGATAAAATTAAGGTTTAGAAAGATCAAGAGACTCACCTGTGGTCATGAAGCTTGTGTGTGGTTTTGTGGTGTAAAGACCACTTCTTTTTCATGACAGGCCTATAGAACCTTATAAAAATAACACAAAACAAAGCTGCAACATACACACAAATATACATAAAGCAATCTGTGTAAGGGATAAATAGGGAAGACAAGAAAAAGAGGCCCTTGTGGACCTGAGGAGACTACTTGAAGCAGCCACACCCTTTTTCATCCATCAATCAATGTATATTAAGTGCCTACTGTGTGCCAGGCACTCTACTAAATGTTGGGGATACAAAGACTTTGCCTTCAAAGAGCTTACAATCTCATGGGGTTGGTGGGGGGGGAGAGACACACAAAAATATATAAATAAAGCAAGCTATATAGAAGAAGAATAGGAAATAATTAACAGAGGGAAGGCACTGCAATTAAGGGGGATTAGGGAAAGCTTCCTGTAGAAGTGGAATTTTAACTAGGACTTAAAGTAATCCAGGGATTCCTGAATTAGTTGGAATTAGTTGGAACACAGGAAAGAGGGAGAGGGTTCCAGGCATGAGGGAATGCCCAGAGCTGAGGGATGTGTTTTATCTATGGGACAGCCAAATAGCCACCGTCACTGTATTGAAGAGTACATGTTGGAAAGTAAAGTATAAGAAAACTGGAAAGACAGGAGGGACTAGGGTTACCCTTCTTTAGGGCTTGAAGAAGCTTTTATATTTCTAAGGAACATTAGCTAGCTTACAAGTGGACATCTTGCATTTCAGTCTTGTTGCGGAATCTTGTCATTGTCAAGGATTGTTATATTCTAATAGCAAGGACAAAAGTGGAAAGGCTTTTATGATATAAGGATAAATGGGGAGGCTCTGCATATTGGACAAACTGGAGTACAGCTTTCTTGGTAGCTGTCCATGGAGTTACTCATGACTAGAGAGGTCAGATACAAGGCCTTCTCTTTGCTTCCACAGGCAAAAGATCCCAAGGCAAAATTCAAACTCAGGTCTCCCTGACTCCAAGACCAACACTTTATGTGCTATGCTTTTGTGGAGCAAAAATTACTTTTGTGGAGTAATGCCATTTTACTCTAAGTTCATACCATACTCTAAACTAGTATCATAGAATATAGCCTAACATCTAGGGCAAATCAACTATAATGGGGAAAAGATGAATGGATCTCATTATCTTTACATCTCAAATCTCACATTTCATGAATAGGCAGTGTAACATAATAGCTACACAAGGGAACAACCAAAAAGGGAACAAGACAAAAGACTTGTTGGGATTTTCGTCATCATCATAATATGTATATAGCACTTCAAGGTTCATAATGTGCTTTGCAATAAGTTACCTCATTTGATCCTCATAATGCTGTGAGGCAGGAGCTTTTTTCCCCATTTTGCACTTGAGAAAACTGAGGAAAACAGAGGTTAAGTAAGTGACTTGTCAAGGTTCACATAGCTAGTATGTGTCTGAAGCTAGATTTGAATTTCTATCTTCCATACATAAGTCCAGCACTCTATTTACTACCCTATCTAGTTACAAGTATGTATTTATGAAGGATAAAGACAATTTTTCAGTAACATGTGTTTGCCTTTGAATTCTATTCTAGAGAAGTATATGAAAAAAAGAATGGAAAAATACTTTAAGGGGAAAAAAAGAAAATAAAGTGTAAGGAGACAGAAAAGAATTCTTACCTGGGTGTATCAGCAAGCACCTTAGCATACCCTGGGTGGCTGCTAGCACAGGTTCTTAGATCTGCTTTTCTAAAGGAAAGCAACTCAGAATGGATTAACAATCCTACTTTAATCAATCAAACATATATCATTTACCTAGTTCAGAGGGAAAAGTCAGCACTCTGAACTTCAGAGAATACAAACACAAGGTACAAGCAGACAGAGAAACAGATCAGCAGACAGGGCTTCCAGTCGTCTGACCATTACATCCATACCTAGTCAATTACCAGAGAGGGAAGCACCAACAGAGCCAGGGGGCTCAATGGCTTTCTAGAGTCTCTTCTGGCCAAATCATACAACTCTTTCCAAAGTGAGCCCCAAAGCAAAAGCAAAACCTCACATCAGGGTATATATAGCCTTCTCCTGGATCAGAGAATGTCCCAGCCCTCTTGACCCACTGCCCAATCACAAAGTAATAAGGCATGGGCATTGCTGAAGAACAAGCCTTCCCCCACAGGTTCCATGTGACCACATTCAGCCTATTAGGGGGCAGAGTATACTTTCAAATCAGGTAAGGTTCTCAGAGCCATTTAAGCCTATCAAAGGACCTAGGGGTGGGAAAGATCTTCAGATTCCCATAACACTCGGTCAGAAACAGAGTCAAGTCACTCAACAGATGACATCCAGAAAATGTTCTAGATAGTGATAGAAGACTTCTAGTATCCAGACCATTTGCTAGCACTCTCTACCAACAGCAGAAGAGCTGATAAATCAATTATTTGTCTTGATGATCATTTCATTTTTTTTTTGGAGGGCATATAGAATGTATTGTTGAATCAGACTGTCCATGGGGTTTTCTTGGCAAAGATAACTGGATTTGCCATTTCCTTGTCCAGTGGATCAAGTGAAACAGAAATTAGTTGACTTGTTCCAGGTTCAGGTCCTAATAAATTTCTGAGGTTGGATTTGAATTCAGATCTTCCTGACTCAAGGCCCAGTATTCTATTTGCTGAGCCATCTAATTGCCCCAATATAGAATGTCATGGTCTAATATTTTATAGAGAAGGTTGGCCCTAGAGGGAAAGGAAGAACTCAAAAAAAGAAATTCTTTAGACATAAACAGAAGGGACTCCAGTGAAGAAAGAAAGGGTAAGTGCCTGAACTTAGGGATTCTTTATCTATTTTGTTCCATGAACATGAACCTTTGGCAGTATGGTAACATCTATAGAGTCCCTTCTGAGAACAATGTTTTTAAATGCACAGACTAAAATAAGTAGGATTAAAAAGAAAACTAACCAGTCTGAAATACAGCTGTGAAAAAAATTGAAAAAATTTTGAAACCAAATTCCTGGATCCCAGGTTAAGAATACCTGGTATATATGTATTCAAAATATTTGAGTTTGTCTCTTTAAAGAGACTGTTTCGTGTGGCTAAAAAGAGATCTCAGTGACAAACTCAGATTTATAAAAAGACAACATCTATTAAATACAGAGAGAGAAGGAGAGTAAGCCTTTATTAAGATCCTACTCTGTGCCAAGCACTGTGCTAAGAACTTTACAAATATTATCTCATTTAAACCTCATGATACCTCTGGAAGGAAGGTGAAATTCTGATCCCCATTGTATAGTTGAGAGAATTCTTGGTCAGGTGTGGTTAAGACTACAAAATTTCTGAAGTCCCTTCAAACTCAGAGATTCTGTTAGAGAATCAAACAGGTCCCTATATTTAGCGAGAATGATTTAAAAACAATTTTTGACATGATATTATATTGCTCCATGCTACTTATTATCGAAAGAATTCATTGTTTTCTGCGTATTCGTTTCCTTAATATTTGCTAAATTACCAATATTATTTGGACTACAGTGTACAATAATTTTCTATAATCTCCATTATATCTTTAATTGGGAAAATAGAACCCTTTTTTTTGTTTGTTAAATTAGCAGCTTGTTGGGTTTTTTTTTTAATAATTGCTTCATTATATTCATTAGACAATTTCTTAAAACACTCAAGAAAACCACCATCTGGACGTGATGGTTTAAATTTATTCAAATTGTCAATTTATCCCATTACAGTACTTCTTGCACAAACTGATGAGATAATTCATTTTGTTTAAAAAGATTTCCTGCTGCAATTTTTTGGGTTTTTTTCTCTCTCAAATGAGTAATTTAGATTAAGAAAACTGTATTTTATTTTAAAATTTCAATTTTATAAAATTTAAACAAGGGTAAAAAGGCACCAGAAGAAAAAATTTCCATATAAAAGTATTATTCAAAACAAATAGCCTCCTAACTTGTATATTCTTTTTCAGGCATCAACAGAGAACAGGGGGAAAAATATCTTTTTAATGAATTCAAATTTTCTGTCTCTGCGCTTTTGAGTCAAATAAACAGAGGGCAGTAACAAAGGTTAAAACTATTATAAAGTAATAGGTGAAAGCAAAGAGCTTTAATTGATATAGTCAGGCAGAACGATGACAAACTATGCATAAAAGAAATCAGTATCTCCTGGTGCTATAGTTAATCAATCATTTTTTTTCACTCTGAATTTATTTTCTTCTTTACATCACTCATTTCCACAAGATTTTGAGTTACAAGTTTTCTCCCCATCTTTCTCGTACTCTTCCACCCCAAAACAGCAAACCCACTGTAAAGCCCCTCCCCCATCTGCTCCCTCCTATGTCTTCTTCCATTGCCCCTCTAATTTTCCGGTAGGGCAGAATGGGTCTCCCTACCCCAGTGCCTGTATATCTTAATTCCCAGTTGCATGTAGTTAATACTAATAATAATATTTACACATATATATATTTTTAACATTTGGTTATAGAACTTTTAAATTCTAGATTCTTTCCCTTCCTCCCTCGTCACCCACCCCACTGTAAGGACAAGCAATTCAATACAGGCTGTACATGTGTAATTACACAGAACATCTCCACAGTGGACCTATTGTGAGAGGCGGTTAATAATTTTAATTGTGTCCTTTTAGGCACAAAATTCATAGACCCTAGAGGAAAACAGAAATCCCAATTCCTTACTCCAAAAAATTTGTTTAGTTGGGGAACATTACGTGACACAGTTGAATTTGTGAATTGCTTATAAAGCAACATGCACAGGAACACAAATATGGCAAATAGTGCATTAGGACAGAGTGGAGAAGTATAGCAGCTGCCACCAGCACCACTAAGCATCCGGTACTTGCTTACTGGGTGGATGAGTATAGGCAAATAGATTGAAAAAATAAGTGTGGTTGTAGCATCCATCACAAACATCTCCCTGCTTTAGTGATAGAAGCAGAGAGGAGGGGACATCAGGGGCAATGAAACTGCTCCTCCAAAAGCTAGCCTTTAGCTACTTGTGAATGGCCTTCAATCTTGGACCGTGCCTGACCAGGGTCAGCCATGGTATGAATGATACTAAGTTTGCTGGGAGAGAAATCAATTTCTATTCTTTACCCACTACTGCCTGCTTTATATGACCCTAGAGCTGGTGGTGAAGTTGGTCCTGGAGTCAGGAAGTCTTGAGTTCAAATATGTCAGATATTTTCCAAGTGTGTTGATCCTGGGTAAGTCATTTAATCTCTGCCTTGGTTTCCTCATCTGTACAATGAGGATAATAATAGCGCCTACTTCCCAGGGTTGTTTTAAAGAAAAAATGAAATAATTGTAAAGTGCTTTGCAAATATTAAAGCACTATATAAATGCTGTCTTGTGCATGTACATATATCTTATTCTGCAGTTACTCTGGGTTATTACTAGTATAATTCTTTCAAGATCACTATTGGGAAACTTAACAAAATAGAATTTATCACTGGTTGCTGATGGTTGATAGCCGATCTAGTAATGAAAATAAGGATATGTTATTTTCTCAAACTGGAACAGGTGATATGAATATTGATATACTGATAATTAAATAGTATATCTACATTTAAGCAATATTTAGTGCAATACATTAATTTTTAGAATAACTACTGATCCAAACTGATCATAATAGAAAGGGTCTTTAAATGTAATATAAAAGACTTCTTGCTTGAAAATTAGTACAGATTCATTGATGAAACAGTTTTAGGTTGGATCTCCCATGCAAATACTAGCCATTACATTACTCTGTAATTAAAATGGAATTATGATCTCCTCAGTGTTGCTATTTTTCCAATCAAAACCCATTCTGTGTGACTTCTATCTATGTCCTCACATAAGTTTGCCATGGAGGTCCATTCAACATGGCCTTCCTCACATCATCTTTACACTGTAAATGTAAATTTACATTTACATTTACATTTTTACATTTATATTTACATTGCCTCTCAATGTTCCCCCTTAAAAGTAAACAAACCAAGGCTTACTTTTAATCATGTTTTAACAGTTCCATCCTTTTTTCTTTTGCTTTTATCTAATATCCAAAAATTAATATAGGAGAGAAAATAGCAAAAATGGAAAGGATTTTTATCATTACTATTATTTTCAACATTTGGCAAAATGCTCAGTGTTCCCATCACTGAGCCTGTAAAGTTCTCAAGGATAGGAACAAGGATACTGATGAAGTATACGAGTGAATAATGAGTTATTTCTACATATTTTTTTCCTGATCATCAAACCATCATATTATCAATAATATTTCCCTCCTTGGAAGTTAGCAATGAAAGGAAACATAGTATAGTGAATAGAGAACTGACCTTGAAGTTAGGGTGAGTTCAGTTAAAATTCTTCCTCTGGTAGGACATACTGCCTGTTTGAAACTGAGCATATCCCCTAACTTCTAAGTTTTAAGCATCTCTTGAAGATCAAAAAAGGTACCAATTTGCATTGGTAAAGGGGGTTTCCTCGTTTAGGAGTTCTTATAAAGATGAAGTAGCAGTCTAGTCCTAAGTTAGGCCTCTCTCTAAGTTAACCATATATAAAATCATAAATTTATAACTTGAATAAATAGCAGGCCATTGTTAGAATATCAGCTCCTTGAGGAAAGGCATGGATTCTTTCTTTACATTTATATCCCTAATATCTAAACACTTGTTGACTGACATCACAAGACTTAATAACTTCATGTCCAAGTTACAAATTGCCATTTCCTGCCTATTGTCTGAAATAATAATCAACTAAATATTGTCTTAACATACATTTCATTCTGCTCGACATTGCTATGTAAAAATTTAACTGATTATTTATATCTTTTGCCTTTTGTTTTAGCACAGAAAGAATTCAATGTTGATATAATTGACAAATATTTCACTCTGAATATGCTAACACAGAGACCACTCAATCACCAATTAAATGATTAATATTTCACCTCTGAAAACTAATGTGCTTTATTTCTCAACCATCAATTTTTGAGGATTAAGGCTAAAAAAGAGAAGATGTGGAGATGACGATTTGAAAAATAATTCACAGTTGGATTTTGAATTTTTTCATCACTCCACAGTGAAACACTAGCATTTCTTCCCCTCTGAGCTTGGACTTAGATTCACTTCCAGTTGGTGATGTGGCTCTGCAGGGGAGGAGGGGTGGAAAGGCTTCCAATTGCTGTGGATAATTTAGAATTTATTGTAATCCTTAACACAAACCTCTGAAAATGCCATTTTGGCTAGAGCAAAATAGAGCAACTAACTTAAACAATTGGCTCACTTTTCCCCCCTAGAGAATTAAATGTAATTGCTGCTACACAAATACTCTAAGTATATTTAAGTAAGTCACAAATTTCACAGATATCAACAATACATCTTTATACTTGGAATTTCCTGGCTTCTGCTATAAAACCAAGAAAGAATAGAGATTAAGAAAAGAAATGGCCTTTTATATTGTAGGAATTGGGGACAACACTGAGCTGAATCTCTGAATATACTTATAAATACAATAAAATGTGCTTAGAAGTTTTTTGCACTAAATGTCCCATTTCACTCAATTGGGGATCAACAAATTATTTTAAATGGTATTTCCCTTCAGTTTTGTAATCGGTCATTTTTATAACTTAGCTAAAGTTTTAAATTGCTTAGGAAAAACCGAGTTTGAATGATGACTAAACATTATCACCAAGGCTACCACTCAGCAGAAATAAGGCCAGAAGGAAACAATTGGTGGGTCCCTTCCCAGCGTTTCCTGGGAACCAGTTTTACCAGTGACATCGCTGTTGCTACTGCCATCATCTTGGCTCTCAGAAACCAGGATCCAGGAGTCAAGAATCCCATGCTTTTTGGCCACTTAACCACAACCAAGGCAGCAAACTAGGACCAGGTGCTCACTTAAGAGCACCTTCGATCTAATTCACTTTTTTCTCATCAACCAAAAAATTGTGATCACCCCACTCTTTGATCCAGCTTTACAATTCACTCAGCAGATTTACTCAACTTGCCATGCCAAATAAATATCCAAATATACAAAAGTTAAATCTTCTTTCGAAATTAACAGAATATTATTAGTCATCCATACAAGCTTAATTCTACCATCTATGAGTCTCTGTTTCCCCCTTGTGGTATCATTAGTAATAACAATTTAAATATTGAAAAAAAATGAGAAAATTTTCATGTTCCATATATTTTAACATGTTGTCAAGAAGAATTTTAAAGCCATAGAATTAACCATTTCTCTCACTAATTCAAAACAAAATCTATGATAAGGAATGTATTCTATAGAGGTTTGTGGAAAGAGTTAAATTTTTATAATAAAAGAAAATACCTTAATACACTTTCCAAACCTCTGGAAGAGTCACAAACTAATTTTTGTTTTTTCAAATAGCAACTAAAACTTTGAATACCTTTAAAAATATCCTTAAGGAAGGACCTTATTTGAATTAATTTCAAAGAATAAATAATATTTTCATAAATAGCCTTTCTTTTACCAGGACAAATTTTTAAAACTTCTATGCTTAAAAGTACTAAAGCCCAATTCCAAGGATTCTCATCATTTGCTGTTTTTCTTTTAATTGCTATTGGAATTCTTTCAGATTCTCCAAACTGATCTTTTTCTAACTGTGAAAATCAGGAATTAGCTAGCAGCAGTATCTGTTGTATCCTGAGATCCAGACGAACTGGGGTAGGAAGAATATTCTTTGCCTGTTAGTTCATAGTAGTGGGGGAGTGGGGAATGGGGCGACTTTGTTTGGAAGAATAGTACTGATTATTGTGAAGAAAGTGAAAAATTCATTTGCTTTCTCTAGATCTAAGACTTGCTCTTTTTCATACATCCTAACGTGTGTGTGTGTATGTGTGTACAGAGCTATGATGTCTTTGGTGTGAGCAACTCTTGCTGTGGCAATTCCCTCCAGCAAAGCAAAACTGCAGGACAATGTTTACTGATAGTCTTAGTTGCCTGAGGCACTGAGAAGATAAGCCACTTTCCTGTGGTCACACAGTTAATAGGCCCCAAAGACCAGGCTTGAACCCAGCTTTTTCTGACTCCAAGGCTAGACTGTTCTTCATGCTGCCTCTCAATGTTCCCCCTTAAAAGTAAACAAACCAAGGCTTACTTTTAATCATGTTTTAACAGTTCCATCCTTTTTCCTTTCCCTTTTATCTCATATCCAAAAATTAATATAGGAGAGAAAATAGCAAAAATAGAAAGGATTTTTATCATTACTATTATTTTAAACATTTGGCAAAATGCTTAGTGTTCCCATCACTGAGCCTGTAAAGTTCTCAAGGATAGGAACAATTAGTTTTCTTCTTTTATACTGAGTGTCATGTCCAAATCTTAGTACAATTTACTTTTTTCAAACTATCTTTTGTATGATTTACCTCAGAACTAAATTACTACTTTATTGGGATTATCCTGTAATTTTCCCTTGCCTGAATGCATGAAGAATTTTTTTTCCAAAATAGCAGCATGTTCTTTCGTTTTTGAAATGTGGTCACACTGTGCAAACTAGGGGCCAACAGAGGCAACACACATCAAGGCGTATGC
This sequence comes from Pseudocheirus occidentalis, assembly GCA_028646575.1. NCBI lineage: Eukaryota > Metazoa > Chordata > Mammalia > Diprotodontia > Pseudocheiridae > Pseudocheirus > Pseudocheirus occidentalis. Next base: position 111,849,884 of record CM053594.1, read on the forward strand.
ATGTCCTTGGAGAGGTTTGAAAGTTGCATCTTCTTTGTGTTAACCATCCACCAGACTTAGAACTTTCACTATAATGTGTGTAACTTGGTTTATTACAGAGCAAGGCCTTCTTGAAGGCAGAATGAATTTGCTAACATTAAAAATATGTGCACTTATAAGAAATAGTGTCCCTCTGGGTCCTCTATCTGCCTTGCCTTAAGTTTAGTACCAGCTTTTTTCCTAACACATATATACTTTGCAAAGTTTTTGATCACAGAAGTACCTTCAGAATACATAATAATTTTGGCATTCACTTGTTGGGAAGAGGTCTTAGAAAAGGTGGCAGAGGTTTTTTTTCCTCCAAAGTTCAATTGTATGGGACTATGGTGTTAAGGAGAACAGAGTCATCCCCACAGATGTCACTTGGCTTCATTTTGTCCCAAGGTCCATGCCATTTCCCAAATGTACAATTGGTTACATGAGACTGTGAATGAATCATCACAAACCCACTTCTACTAGAAAAAGATGTACTTCCTGAACCTCTCCGTACCATTTGAACTATTATATCCACCTCTCATTCCTCTGTAACCTGTACTGTGCTCCTAGGTGCCTGGCTCTTGCAGTGATGGCATTATGTTTCTGGGGCAAATACCTCATCCCTTTCACCCTTGCTTTCCAGTTCTTCTTTATGTGTCTCCAGGGAGTATGTAAGCTCTTTGAGGGCAGTGACTGTTTTGCTACTTGCTAGCATTTGTATCCCCAGTGCCTGGATCAATGCCTGGAACACAGTAAGCATTAATAAATGCTTGCCCTATCTACATTTATGTCAACAACATTCTCTTTCTCTGTGACTCGCAGTACAATCATACAGTAGCTATTCAACTAAAAGAGGCACTAAAAGGTTAAATGAATTGTAGGATCATCCAGCTAGTAAGGGGACTGAGGGTAGGACTGCTTAAAGCAAAACACAAATAAGGTTGGTTACCTTTTGAATCCTTACATAGAACTTGATTCTTCCATTAATTTTAATATTTAAAATGGTTTGTGGGGGTTTTTTTTTTGTTTGGGTTGTTTTAGTTTTTTGATTGATGATATTCTAGTTAACCTGTGGACAGAACCTGTGGCCTTGGTCAGGAAGATCTAAATTCAAATCCAGCCTTGGGCAGGAGCTGTATAATGGTTGACAAGTCACTGTCTCTTTGTCTGTTTTCTTATCTATAAAATGGGGATAATAATAGCACCTACCTAGCAGTGCTACTATGAGGGTCAAAGGAGATAATATTTATAGTGCCTGGCACATAGCAGGCATTTTATAATTTCTTATTCCTTCTGCTCTTCTTTTCCCCTAATGACAGTTTTGTTGTTTCTTTGTTATCCAAAACAACGTTTATTTGTTCTCAGTAGATATTCCCAGCCCCGAGTCTCTTAATGTTGGGAAGGACAGAAGACAGGATGGTTCTATGATTTCATGGGTCTATAAAATTCCTGACATGAAAACTCCCTTTCTCAAAATTCCCTTCAGCAACTTACCTATAACTTATAGTCTTAAGAAGGTTGGATGAGTTCTGCATAACCACCCAGAGGTTAATAAATGACTTCCCCCAGATAGTGAGTGGTAAGCCCAGGTCTTCCATTCTGAGACTCTCTCCATTACCCCTTGCTGAATTAATGTATATCTTCATATTATACACCCAGCACAGTAATTAAATACTAAATTAGAGACAAAGTTTTTGTAGTCAATCAACCCACTCTTCTTGAGAAGCATAAGATAGGGCACTGAACTTGGAGTCAGAAAGACATGGGTTCAGGTCCTACCCTCAGTCCCCTTAGTAGCTGGATGATCCTACAATTCATTTAACCTTTTAGTGCCTCTGTTATAAAATGAGAGGGATTGGAATTAAGGACCTATAAGGTCCCTTCCAGCTCTAAAGTGATGACCCTGTGATCTTGTTTTAATTCATCGACTCTTCCACTGATTTCAGGTCTCTGACAAATGCTGGCTGGGTGTCTCTGAGCAAGTCAGAACCTTTCCATGTCCCAGCAATGCTCTAAAACTATAAATTGCTCTAAAAAAAAAAGTGCAGATCTGCCTTGATAGAAAGTGTGATAAAAAGTTCCTCACTGGGAATTCCTTCCCCTCAGAAATCACAGGCCTAGTCCTACCTACCAATCTTACTGTCCCACCATTCTTTCTAGAGGTCAAGGAGAAATTCCCTACATATGATCATATACAGTAGGAAGAAAAGCATTCAGCAATAGTCAATTTTTAAAATATAAGTGACAAAATCAAGCAGTTTATTGCCAGAATAAACTAAGATGTAACATATTAAAAAAAAACTGGTGAAACCAAATACATTATTTTCAGTATATTTAGCCACCAGATGGCAATTGTGAGAGTGCTACATTGAAAGAGTACTAGGTAGTACCAGAAAACAGAGAACTTCCCAATAAACTAGAAAGAAAATTCCAAATTAACTTTATTGGGTCACTTGGATTTCCAGAAAACTTCATATGGAAAAAAAGTAAATTATAAACCTTTTCACAATTCTATAACTAAGTAAACTTTATCAAATAATATAATACTAAAGAAAAATAAGAAATTATTTAGGAATATGACCATGTGTTTAAACATTATAAGACAATGCTATAATAATACCTTTGGTAGTGTGTTTTAAAAAAATGAAGTAGCAATGTTTCTGTGATTCTAAGAAATGAATAGATATGTACTGAATGGTATTAATGAAAGCCATAAGTCAGTAACATAGAATTGCAATCACTTGTTGGAAAACTTAATGACTGTTGCATTGGACAAGAGATTTCTGTCTGTAGAAAAAGAGGCAAAAAGTTTGATGCCAAGGGTTAGGATTAAAAACAAACAAACAAACAAATAACTTGGCTTCATAAATTAAGAGAATCAAGACAGGGAATGGCCCCCATGAATAAATAAATGATTTATTGGAAAACAACAGAATTTGATGAACAAAGGTAAGTTGACTAGAATATCATCATTTCTGATGTAGAATATCAGAATTTAGTTGGATCAAATTAATCTTAAACTGTGATGAAAAACATAACAGAGCATTTTTGTCTTTTATATTCATATTTATCAGTCAGAATTTCATAGGACTTTCTTAATGCTATCAGTTGAAATGTAAAAGACAAAATGTATTCCATGATTTATACAATTTTGTCTTGCACTGTAAGTCTTTACTTCAGTACATTTATTAAGCACCTATTATATGCCAAGGAGTAGGCTAAGCACATATACTGCTAGATTTTGAACCATTCAAGATAAAAATCAGTAGGGTTTAAAAAAAATTAATTGTAGTTTGGTTGTCTCAATAATTTTTTAAAAATTCTAAAATTACCTTCCGAGTATTTTCCTGCTTTTTAACTATTTCTCCTCTGGAATACAATATAACATTCCTAACAAAGGTTTTATACGTGAAACTCTTCATATTTTTCAAACCAATAAGGGTATCAAGTCATATTACAAAGGTAAGATCTCTACTAATGTGTTTTTCCTCAAACAAGAACAAATCACAACTTATTAGAAGGTTTCTTTTTGTTAAACTAAGATTTCCTACCAACTACCGTTGTAGATAAAATTAGGTTTGTTTGGGTTTTTTAAATTTTTACTCCTTAATAACATCAATAATAATAGAAATTTTGCTCCAGTAGAGATGACTCCTATCAAGCATGCTACTTACGAAATGATTAAGAAATAAAGATTAAAGTTATAATAGAGTAAATTCAAAATAATTTTTAAAACCTTTTATTTATATTTCATTTTATTTAAATATGTCCATTACCCAAATCTATAGGCCTAATCCTTGGAAGAATCAAAATTTGATTATTGTTTGGGAAACAATTTTTTAAAATATGATTTGAAGGGGAAATTTCACATGTAAGATTTCATTTTCAACATTAAAATACATATATATATGAAAGACAGCACTAAAATACTTTATTATTAAAAACACTGAGTTGTTAAACGCAATGGATAAATGATGTACAATGAAATAAATACATTCTTTCATAGCATGTACAACCTTACTAAAATTATATAAAGACAAAGAATGAGACTGTATGTACTTAATAAGGAAAAGAAATCATCAACTGTCATTGGGGGGAAGAATTGGATACTTTCAAGAAGTTCATAATTAAAAATGAGACAAAGCAATATATACCAAATTGTGGGCGAGGTGGGTGGGGGCCCAGGGGGAAGGAGCAGTCCTTCTTTTAAAGTCTCTTTAAATTGCGCTTGCTCTGAGCACTTCCTGGAAGAGCATCTCTTTTACTCCGTGGCTTGGCAGATCTACTACTACATTCTTCTGCCCCATGGTATGTACACAGACATAATGCACAAAAGTCAAAACCACAGGCTTCTCGACTACACAGTCCCCGTTTCTTAATTGGTTGATACTTAGCAGGGGACTGGCACCTTGGACAAGGTTTTAATGCTTCATCACTAAAAAGTGTTTGGGCAACCTGTGGTAGAAGCAGACACACTGAATCCTACAGTTCTGGGTCAAGAATTACTCTGTCTCCAATATTTTCTTTTAATAACGGGTTATAGATACTCACCTTAACATACTCTTCCTGTTTGCTAGGTAACTGAGTAGCAGAACAGCATTCTTTGGGTGTTAAAGCTTGTCCCCAAGGAGATGGTGTTGAAACTTCTTCTTTTTGAGAACCAGGTGTCCTCGCTTGAGCTTGCACAGATCTCAGAGCTGATCGGTTTAAAAGATTGAGCCTTGTGGCAGCATCCTCAACACGTAATATATTCCCCTGTTGGAAGAGAATAAGATGGGCTATTACAATAGTTAATACCTGGGGAGGCCCAGGAGAGTAGTTCTCTGCTGCAAAGCAGATTTGTCTTTTTTGGTGTTAATTTCTTGGCATTCCTTTGTATGCCCACCCCCAAACTATTGCTTTTGTCAGTTATGTATTTTCACAACAAACATTTTAGTTTTTACAGCTAAGGCAAAAAATTTAAAAATAATTTTTAAACCCAAAATATTGTTAAATGAGAACTCTAAGTTAGCATGATTTGTAATCTTCTATCCATTTGAACTGAAAGTCAAGTAATAAATCTTTATAAAGCTTGCTACCAAATACTTTGAAATTCTTTGAAGACATCTCATTTAGCAACAAGGCATGAGAATAATAGGCCTAGTGAGACCATAAAACTCAATAGCTTAGATTGCCCTCTGCCAATACCTGGTGCTAGTTCATTTTTATAGTTCCTGTCAAGTTTTTAAAAGCTTTGATAATGTAAGAGAAAAAAATCCCAACAACTTTCATCTGAGCTAAAAACCCTTTCATGGGTTAAATATACTTATGAGAAAAACTCTGAAGGAGTAATTTTTATGAACCCAAAGAACTATCAATTGTGCTGGGAGAATATTAGCAAACTTTTTACAAACTAATCCATCCTTTTTACAAACTGATCTATCACTTACCTTAATAAATTAATAGCCAACCTAAATACATTTTATCTACTTCATTGCCAAGAATGTGATGAAAGAGCCACATGAGACTGCAGCACACACACAAAAACCAAAAACCCTGGTTTAACACTTATCATGCCATTACACATACATAATGTAGTGAGAATTGTGAAAAGAAAAACTCTATCTTTAATTCTAATTCCTTAGTCTATATTTCTAAAAATCACAGAGGTTTTTATATGATAAATGTTTAGTCAATAAATAGCATTAACTTAAAACTCCAAGTATCATATCCTTAACCAATGACTGAGTGATCTGATCTAAATCCTGTAAACACTAAACGTAAGTTCTAACTATAAATAAAACCTAAGTCCAAAAAGGCCGTGAACCTGAAGGATGTATGACAAGTTCTCCTTGGAATGACATGGAAGTTGGTTTCATCGTTTAACAAGAAGAAGAAACATATCATTAGATAGTATGTCATTTCATATTGAAGTACTTATGAAAAGCATTTAAAAAAAGACCCCTGTGAAGATAATCACATACCAACATCTGTTGCAGATAATGAGTAGGTGGAGATTTTCAATGAAGAATTCAGTTAAGACCCTCCAAATAAATAAAAATGCCTAAATTAAGTGACTTTAAGGCAGAAGATAACCATGGAGAGAGTGCGAGGCAATGAAAAAATATTTTGGAAAATAAAGTTCAGGAATGAAGCTGGAAGGAAGACGACAAAGGAAAGCTGGAAAACTCCTGTAACAAACTCTTTTCATCATCAGTGACAGTGGAGTCACTACCTTTTGACTCAAACATCACACTTCATGATGAAGGAATCAGAAAGCAGAAATTGTGCATGTGAAAAAATGAAGAGAATCTGCACTTTGGGGTAGCTAGGTGGCACTAGATTGAGCTCTGGGTCTGGAGTCAGGAAGACCTGAGTTCAAATGTAGCCTCAGATACTAGCTGCGTGACCCTGGGCAAGTCACTTCACCCTATTTGCCTCAGTTTCCTCATCTATAAAATGAGCTGCAGAAAGAAGTGACAAACCACTTTGGTATCATTGCCAAGAAAACCCTGAATGGGATTATGAAGAGTTGGACACATCCGAAATGACTAAACAAACAACATCTGGACAATGGCTGAAATCCATGCAGGCTCTGATAAAATTTTGAGGGCATTTAAGGATTTGTTCTCATTATATATGAAAGAAGGGAGGAAAGCATCACAAATGCCTGGAAAAAGTCATGAATTTTGTTACTGCTCCCCAAAAGAACCACCAAACCAAATGCTTATGCATCAATCTATACATATATGGAGGTTATTCTTAATGAATATACAAGAAGAGAACAGGCAGATTTTCACAGATAATCTTCTATCCAGACCACATCTTTACACACGCAACTGATCAGGAGCCACAGAAAATGCAGGATGCCACTGTGTTCTGTCTGTTGATTCAGGGGAGCAAAATATATCCTTTAAAGGCCCTCCTTCCAAAAAGTTGTCTCCGTGCCATATATCGATATCATATAAGATTCTCCTAAATACTTAACATGATGTTCAACAGTCCTATCAAATGAGATAAAACAAGGCAATATTTTCTTACCAAAAGGGTTTGTCACCAGTTTCAAGGATGTCCAGCACAGAGTTCAAAGGAAAGAGGGCTTCACTATAAATAGTAAAGTCATCCAGGTACTTCTGCTTGTGAATGAAATTAGTGTTCTGACTTCACTAAGTCCCAGAAGATTACAGAGTGTCTTAAATGAAATCTATAATTACTCAAAAGCATTTGGCCTTATTGCTGTTATTGTTCAGTCATTTCAGTGATGTCTGACTCTTAGTGATCCCATTTGGGGTTTTCTTGGCAGAGATACCGGAGTGATTTGCCATTTCCTTCTCCATCTCATTTTACAAATGAGGAAACTGAGGCAAAGAGGGTTAAGTGACTTTCCCAGGTTCACACAGCTAGGAAGTGTCTGAGGCCAGGTTTGTACTCAAGAAGAGGAGTCCTCCTGACTCCAGGCCTATGCACTCCAAGTGCTATCTTACCTAGTTGTCCTTGGTCTAATTATCCACACAGGAAAAGAAAAGTGGATGACATATGCTATTGCCTAGACTATGATATGCAGTTAGAGGGACAATCCATAAACCTGGACCATGAGTACATATATACAGAGACTGTAGATGTATAATCAACAAAGCCTGGCATTAAATAGGAGGAAGAAAGCTGGCCAGATTTTATTTGAAAATCTGCAAAGTGCTTTTAATGATCCCAAACTTCTCTTTGAAGCAAAGGTCCACTTTTTAACCCCACTACTCTTTCCCTGACATTATACGGTTAGGGAGCACAGGATTCCATGATCTCCACAGAATTCTATTTCATATCAGTAGTAATAGAAAGCTACTGGAGTTTTGAATAGGGCAATGACAAAGATCTGCTTTAGGACAATGATTCTGGTAGCTGCGTGGTAAATGGGTTACAATCAGGAGAGATTTGAGGTAGCAGGACCAACTAGGAGGCGACAGTCTGGGCATGAAGTGAAAATGGCCTGTGCCAGGGTGTCGAGAGAAAGCTGCATATAAGAAATGTGGTAAAGGTGCATGTGATCAGATTAAATTTAGGTTTAATTCATTAGATTAAATTTAGATGACTGGAAGGAGAGTAATTTCCTTCCCAACTTTCTTTTTTTTTTTTTTTTTTGCTTTTGAGACTCCCTGCTACCCAGGCTGTACATCTAAGTGGCAGCTCATGGACTTCATTGCACCTCTGATCAACATGGGAGCTTTGATCTGCTCCATTTCTGATCTGGTCCAATGCATCATTCACTAGGCTGCCTGATTGCCCCCAGGCTCCCCCTCCTGTCTGACGCACCATATTGACGCAGGATGTAGTTTGGACACCCAATCAACCTTAGCCTGCTCCAGGTGCTGTACTTGATGAGCAAAGCAGAATTTCAGTAGCTCAAAAGAAATGTGTGCAAATATAGAGATATTTCCACCAAAATGTACATGTGAACTTATTGGTGCCCAACCTGTGATAGAGCCTTCTGAGTTCATACTGACCTGATCAGACCATATACCTCGACTATACCTCATATATACCTCATTTTGGTCTTCTTCAAGAATGAAGCCCAACAACTTAACCAACCAACCACAGCCCAGAACTCCCAAGCTCAAGGGAACTACCAACCTTAGCCTCCTCAGTTTTAGGGGCTTCAAAATCCAGCTTTCCAACCTTCCCATTACTGTCAAGGAAACTACCCTCCTCCCAGTCACCCAAACTGTAATCTTAGTGTCTTCTTGACTCCTCACTCTCACTCACCCCATGGATCCAATCTGTTATTTAATCTGATCATGTGTTTCTTTGTGATATTTCCCATATACAGCTCTTTCTCTCTACTTACACAACACCTCCCTGGCACAGGCCATCCTCATTTCATGACTAGACCATTGCAACATCTCCCCATTACAATCCATCTGCCACTAATCTGCCAAAATAATTTTCCTGAAGCACATCTAGCCATGTCATTGCCCTACCCAATAAACTCCAATGGCTTTCTATATTAAATATAAAATGCTATTTGGCATTTAAAGCCATTCACAACTTTGCCCTTTCCTACCTTTCCAATCTTCCTATACTTGCCTCCCCCCATCCCCTCCCCCGACTACAAGCCAGCTACACAACTTGTTTCATTCTATCTCTGGACCTTGCACTGGCTGTCACCAATGCCTGGAATGCTCTCCCTCCTCTTCTCCACCTCCTGGCTCTCTAGGCTTCTTTCATCACTCCCCCCAAATCCCACCATCTGCAGGAGGCCTTTCCCCATTGCCCCAATTGCTAATGTCTTTTCTCTAAAACCACCTTCAATTCACACTGTCTATATCATATTTATACATCTTTATTTGCTCATTAAAATGTGAGCTCCTTATGGGCAGAGACCATGTTTTTACTTTTCTTTGCATCCCTAGTACTTAGCACAATTCCTGGCATATAACAAGTGCTTAATAAATAGCTCTTGACTGTCTCATAATCTTCCTCTTCACCACAACTCTTGCCCTTATACTAGAGAATTTACTGTGTTTTACATACTCTAACCTCCCCTTTATGACATATTCCTTCACTCCACCTAAGCTATACACAGAAAGGTACAGGGGTGGGATGTGCCACATCCTTGATCTTGCCATCACCCTCATTTCCATACTCAAGAACTCTGAATTTCATTTATTCAATCATAAACTCCGAACATTACATTTCTGCCTTACATACCTATACCTAGTCTTCACTAGTCAGTACTTTCCCAACTCATCACCTCTGCCTGGGCTTTACTTTCCTAATCTCATCCCTTTTTCAGTCAATCACAAGCATTTATTAAATACCTACCTACTACATGCCAAGCACTGTACCAGTGGGTTCAACTCTATACTATCCTCAATTCTCAAATCTCTTGCTCCACTGCCCTATCACTACTCACACCTTAAGAAACCCCAATCCTAGATTCCTCCCACCATCCTTGTCCCTGACTTCTACTCAACTGTTGCTGAATAGAGTTCCAGAAAGAGATCCTGAGTGGGTCCACTGCAAATTTCTGTTATCTATTATCAATCTTTACTGATTCCAAGCTTCCCATAATAGTAAAGGCCCATTTTTTCCATGCAAATTTTTGTCTATGTTTCTATATAGCAGCAAGACCTAGAACACTACTGTCTCAGAAGAACTAAAGATAAGTCCACCTCAAGGGGCAAAGGAAAAGAAAATAGGGAAATACGAGCCAAATGCAACATGTAACTAATGAGGAACTCTGAAAAACAAACCATCAGTGTCATCAAAGAATTGTAAGAGAAAAAGAGAAGATGCACTAGTCCTGTGATGAAAGCTAGAGATGACAGGTAGATGGTAGCTGTTCCACCGGCACCTTCATTGTGTTGGGAAAAATCAACAAAGAGCTCCCTTGTGGCAAAATTGTGGAAGGACTTAGGTGAAAGTTGCACAGGATGGGTAGGCATGGATAAATTTCAATCAGTGCCATTGAAGGGAACTTCCAAATCAATGAGATCATAGATCTATTTGAGTGATTTCAGTAGGGCCCTCACTGAAGCAAGACAATCATTTTAACTTTCCCTAATTGATTATCTAGTCTACCATCTACAGTGGCTGCCCAATCTTTCTCTTATCTCCTCATTACCCCCACAACAACCCTCACCGATGAATACTTTCACTTCATAGTTTACTAACAATATAAAAACCATTCACTGTGAGCTCTCTCTCTCTCCACCTCTATATCTCACAACCCTTTGGCACCTCCCTCCCTGCTCTCTCCTTCTTTACTTACAACTCTTTTACCTACAATCCATGATTCCGTATCTTCCCATCTTCTCTAGCAGATTGTCCCCAATATCATCTCCCCTTTCTTCCTGTTGTTCAATTAGCTTGTCCTTTAAGTACTTAAGTTCTAAGTGGCAAACCATTCCAGTATCTTTGCCAAGAAAATCCCAAATGGAATTACAAAGATTCAGACACAACAGAAAAGACTGAACAATGACAATGACTTAAGTTCTGCGCCATTTAATACATGAGTACATATATTTGATATTGGTATAATTTCATTATTTACCATACCTTTAAAAGGTATAACATGGCTTTGTTGCTTCTCCAGTTTTAAACAATATCTAGTTTTTACTGATGCAGTAAAATCAAAATGAAAATTGACACCTGACTTTTTTGGATTCACCTGATACAGAAAAATTCTATTCCAGTACCATGTTTCATTTTTGTGTGAATCTTTATGTTCACAGTTTTAGCATGGTTTTGTGTGATCCTGGCTATGATTTCTTGTTACTTGAATGCTTTTTGGTCGTTTTTAATATGCTTTCTCTTTGACAGGGCAAAGCTGGACTTAGGATATTTCATGTCCCAAATGTTTTCAATTTGGGGTTTCTTTCTAGAATTGGTCATTGTTTTGTTTTTCTACATTTTTTCTCTGCCAATTGCTTCTAATACTTTGGAGAAGTCTTTCTTTTCTTGAAATATAGTATCCAGCCTTTTCAGTTTATCCATGTTTTGGGGGCAGTTTGAAGAGTCTTATTTCTACTCAACCTGTTTAAGGCAGTTGTTTTTGATAGAATATACCTTACATATTCTTCTAATTTTTCAGTCTTTTGATTTTGTTCTACTATTCCTTTTCTCACTTAATCATTGTGTTCTTTTTGTTTCATTCTGTTTTCTGAGGTATCCACCACTTGGGTCGGGTTTCTACCTTCCCTTATAAGCTGTTTATTCTTCTTCCATTTTTTCCTCAAGAGCACTAATTTTACTTTTGAGAGAATTCTCTTGCTTCATTTCTTCCATATACTCTTGGATTCCTTGTGGCCAAACTGTTCTTTGTTATTAGGTTCTACTTCTACTTGTGAAATTATAATCATCTTCCTGGTTTGCCTCTTTGGCTTCTCTTAACCAATATTTTTTCATTGTATTAGGAGTTTTCTTCTGTTTACTTGCGCTTCCAGCCTCAATTCCTAGATGAAGACTTTGTACCAGGGCTAATTTTGCCTTCTGCCTGGGGTTGGTGGACCCAGGTACTATACTTACTATGGTGTGGATTCTAATGCTACTGCTCTGCTGCCGTTCTGGATGGCATAATTAAATCTTCATCCTCCTCCATGTCTTCTTCTGCAATCCTGGTCTAGTCAAGGAGTTGGGCCCAGATCTTGGACCAGGCCCCATCCTTTTTTGGTCTCTGTCTTCTAATTGTCTTCTGGTAGCCCAGCTTAGGTGCTGACCTCTGCCCTAACTCTATCTCCTACAACAGTCCCCATAGGGAATTGGCCTTGTCTTCTGGTACAATATTAGAAATCATAATGGCTTTAGGCCTCCTGGAGGACCCTGAAAAATTTCCCAGGGGCCTTAACACCTCTGCCTCCTTAATCAATCACCTCATGGGAGTTGCCTTTGTCTCCTGGGGTAGGCCTAAAGCTAAGATCTCACTTCTGGCTTCTGGCTATAATACTTCCTAAAAGTGGTAGCATTGGGCTTATCCTAGCCCAGTCACCTACCATGAGCTGGTTTTGTCCCTGCTGCAGCTCTGACAGGTGGAGACCCAAGAGCCTGCTGGCATAAAGGGTCCCTGAAAGGCTCTTCATCAGAAGGCCCATAAATTTCCAGTCATCTTCTTGTTCAGCCCTAGACTGGATGGAAGTGCTGCCTTATTGAACCTTTGCTTTGTCTGGTCACTCTCTTCTGCCACTGCCCTACCATTTCTTTAAAAATCTTTGATGGGTTTTTTTTTTCAGGTGAGCAGGTTTTAGCTATACCCTTTTATATCACCATCTTTACCAAACATCCTGATGGGTTTTTCCCCATCTTTATTCTTTGTTAAACAATCTGTAGCATGTAATACTGTTGACTATATACCACCCACCACTCTCTCCTCCTAAATATTCTTTCTAGCTTTTTGTGATAGTGACCTCTCTTGACTTTTCCATTACTTGCCTAACCATTTATTCTCAATCACTTTTGCTGGGTTATCATCCGCATCATACAACCTAAATATGGGTGAACCCAAAGCTCTGTCCTGGACCCTTTTTAAAAAATATATCTCTCCATATTATCTCTTAATCCTTGATGAGATACCCTAAGGACCTCTGGCCTTACCTTTTGCCCTGTGGCTGCATCCCAAAGCCCATTGGGTCTTTCCATTCACTTGATGGCTACACCTTCTGATATGTATTGTCTTCCCCTTTAGAATGTGAGTTTCTTGGTACCAGGGATTATCTTCCTTTTCTATTTGTATTCTGAGTGTTTATAACAATGTTTATCACATAGTAAGGACCCATATCTTCTGACCTCTATTTGCTAATATGGCTTACTGCCACTTGACATTGGCATCTCAAGCTAAATACGTCCAATACAGAACTCATTACTTCTGCCCCCCCCCAAGCTCATCCCTATCCCAAACTTCTCTATTTCTTTCTAGCTTTCCACTCACCCTGGCTTACAGCCTTGGTGTCCTGCTCAGCTCCTTACTTTTCCCTACCCTACATGTTCAATGAACTGCCTAGTCTTTTCATTTCTACCTGTACAACATCTGGCTTTCTCATTGCTGCTTATATAGAGCACTCCACCATCTCCACAGCTTTTCAGTGGTTTTCTCTAAACACGGAACACACCATCTCCTCACCTCTGCCCCTCAGAGCCCATAACCCTTTCGATTTTTTGTTTTTTGGAGGGGTAAGGACAGGGCAATTGGGTCTAAGTGACTTGCCCAAGGTCACACAGCTAGTACGAGTTAAGTGTCTGAGGCCAGATTTGAACTCAGGTCTTCCTGACTCCAGTGCTGGTGCTCTGTTCACTGTGCTACCTAGCTGTCCCAGAGCACATAACCCTTTCAAAGTCCACCTCTGATGCCACTTTCTACATAAAGCTTTTATTGACATCCCAATTGCTAGTGCCTTTCCTCTACAATTATCTTGTATTTATTACATACATATATGTTGTTTCTCCCAGACAGACTGCAAGTTCCTTCAGGGAAGGGACTATTTTACTTTTATATTTGCATTTTTAAATGTTTTTATTGTTTCAATAAATGCTTGTTGATATATTCATTGTCTGGTTAACTCAATGGAAAGGCACATCAGAGGCACAAATGCCAAAAAAAAAAAGAAACTGTAAAAGTACACACAAATGCTTTTTTGGAAACAAAGGTACTGGTATCATAGGGCAGCTAGGTGGTGCAGTGGATAGAGAGCCAGGCCTGGAGTCAGGAAGATCTGAGTTCAAATGTTATCTCAGACACTTACTAGTTCAGTGCCCCTGGATAAGTCACTTAACCCTGTTTGCCTCAGTTTCCTCATCTGTAAAATGAGCTTGAGAAGGAAATGGCAAACCATTCCAGTATCTTTACCAAGATAATCCAAAATGGAGTCACAAAAAGTTAGACATGACTGAAACAATTGAACAAAAAATAATGTTATAGTGTTGTCTCTTCTATTTATGGACTGGGTATAAGTGCTGTTAGGCAAAATAAATGTCAACATCAATGCTGGACAAATCACAAAGGTTAATGTTACCAAGGAAAAAAATCATACATGTTATTGTAAAAACCTGTATGCTATATATAATTTAAGAATTGGTCAGTTAAATCATAAAAAATCTACTTCAGGAAAAGAAAAAAAAAGTATTACCCTGGAATCTGCCTTCAGTTGTTGTATATAAACTTTCCTCCTTTGATTTGCTTTTTTATCTTGCACAACAATTTCACGCCAATTTTTGCTTACTCTCCAAACACTATAACAAAAAGAGAAATCCTTAAATTATAAGAAGTCCACAGAATTAAAATTTAGCTTAAAGTTATTCTAGAATCAATATTTTAGCTGTTTTAGTCTTCGAGAATGCATTTTACAAATTTTATATGAAAAAAGAAATGCTCTTTCATAAAATTTTGTATCACTATAACAACAGCCGATATTTTATATAATGATTCATGATTTGCAAAGTTCTTTATATGTATCATCTTGTTTGATTCTCAAAACTCCATGAAGTACTAGAGATTTTTTTTTATCTCCATTTTACAAGGGGAGAAATTGAGTTTCAGAGAAGTTAAGTGACTGACTAGCCCAGGGTCATTCAATGATTGTCAGAGGTGGGATTTGAACCCGAGTCTCTCCTCAAAGGTTCCCACCTTTTCATTATGCCATTTCCATGGGAAGATGCTATCTTATTTTCCATATATATACATATATATGGAATACATACATATATATGGAATATATATGTATGGAAAGTAGGATAGCAATACTATATAGACAAGACAGCACAATTCAGAGTTACTATTTATAAACTTTACATTGTTTAAAATAGCTAATAACAATGGTATATCATTATGTATTAGCTATTTATTATATGCTCTAAGAACAGGGATTGTTTTGTTTTCCTGGTTATATCTGTACTGCTTAGCACTTGGTGCTTCACAGATAGCTAGCACTTCACAAAAGCTTCATTCATTCATTCTGTATGGAATTAGCTAACAAAGTCTATTGTTTGGACAATGAAGATAGTATTAGATTTAGCTGATAGGCATGGTGTTCCATGCTGGACTTCATAGGGTATCTTTGCCTTGATGGCAGTCATCGGGGATTAGGATTGCAAGCTCTGAAACCCTATTTTTTTTTAAGTTTACCCAGGTGTTATCAGGCCCTACTGACCAAACTCCCAAAAGAATAACTGGCAAAAGAGAATGTCACTTTATTAATTATAATTAGAAATAGATCTGCCAAGTAGGGAACATTTATTGGTGCCTAGTCAATACATTTTCTTCCTTAATAATAGATAACATTTCTATAGGTTGCATACGTTATTTCATTGGGTCTGCACAGTGGCACTGAAAGGTAGGCATTATTATGATCTCCATTTTATAGTTGAGGAAACTGGGTTGTCTAGTCTCACACAGCTAAGAAGTAACAAGTAGGATTTGAACAATGGTCTTACTGATATCAAATCCAGAATTCTATCCATTGTGTCACCTTTTGCCTAACAGGAAAATGCTTTTCATCTGGAGGAGATTCTCCACTTGGCAGAGATATTTTTCAAGGCAAATTAATGAACTCTGTTTCATAATCTATTTCATTTCTTACCTGCATAGATTTTCTGCTGTCAAGACGTCTAATACCATGGCAAGAATATGTTTTAAGTTTCTAAATTTTAATTCTGTTAAGATGTCCAGTTTTTCCAGGCCCATCTTCTTGCCAATAAGTCCTGCAAGCACATATTCCAATAAAGATATGTCTCCCCCCTCAATATCCTGTAGATGGCTATGTACACCAGTTTGCTGAAATCTTTTCCTTTTGCTTTTCATGATGATCTCATGAACCAGTTGTAAAGCAGGTGTCTTTGATAAATCCTTAAGACCTAAAATTGAATCTCCACTATTACTATCAATCTCTTCATTTGGAGAAATGCCAGAAGCTGTTGCTATTTTTGCATTAAAGCCAGAATTCACAAAAGGCTTGTCTTCTTCTGTTTCAGATTGTGAACTACGCTCCCGAAGCGTGGACAATCTTCTCGTTCTTCCTACATTTTTTGGCTTTCTCTTTGTGCCCAAAGTCCTCGCAGTCCCCAGGGACTTCTGAAAGAGTTCTTGAAAAGAACCCTCATGATCAGAAAAGGAATCTTGTGATTTATCCAGACCCAGTGAATTAAAACCGCTATCTTCAGGTGTGGAAATATTCTTTATCACCTCAACTGGGCTATAACCACAAAACTTAATGTTTGCTACCAGGTTACTGATTGGGGTTACAAATATGTCCTCGTTTGTCTCACAGAGCGCATCACAAGAAGATCCCAGCAGCTCAGGGACTGTAGTCTCTCCATTGGTACTTAAAATGCTATCCCCAAACTCATTGGTGAGAGCATCAGTACAGCTGCTTCCCTGAATTGGAGAGATGCAGTCAACTTCAAAGAAGCTACAATCACTTTTAGAATCATCAATTGTGGATGTTTTATGCTGAGAAAAAGAAAGTCTCAATTTTTGACCATTGGAAGAGGCTTCATCTGCTTTCAAAGTACTAGTGGCTACAGGAGTAAAAATGGTTTGTCTTGGTGACCCCAAAGTCCTTTTTGAAGCTCTTTCTTCCAAACTGAGGAGTTGGCACATGGGCGGTGTTTTTGTATAGCTTCCTAAAGAACAGTTCTGTTTATCAACTTGTCCTGTGTCCTCTCTTGAAACAATATTTGTTATATTCAACCTTCTACGGAAAAATGTTTTCTTCCTAGTTACTTTTGGAGTTTCACAAAGCTCTGTAACTTCATTCACTTCTTTCCTAAAAAAAGAGCTAGAGTTCTTATTTTCAGTGGGAGAGACCACAGAACAGGTGAAACCCAGATTGGAATTTTCAGAGTATTCCTGTGTAGATGATAAGCCTTTTGTATTTTTTTCTGTGTTTTCCACATCAGTATAGTCAAAGCTAGAAGCCTTCAGAGAGTCACTATAGCCACTATCTTGAAATGAAGATGTGGATGAGAAGCCTCCAAACCTGGAGTACTTGAAACCGACATTAGGAGATTCCACCCCATTTCTTAAAGTGACACTAGCTTCAATGGAGGGACTGTCTGACATCTTCAGTACTTTCTTTTCTGTAAATTCAAAGCAAATTTTACCTCCAAAATGACTGACCAAGTGCTTCCTATGGCATGTGGCTATCGATTCTAAGTTACATAAAATTACTCTAAAACTATGATAAAGCAACCTTATTAAATGTGTTTATATAAATTTATAAACTATATTTATATATTATATTTAATATATTAATAATATAATAGAGTAAAACATTTCACAGCAATGAAATAAGTGGAATCTATACAATTTAAATAAAAACAATAGCAAGTATTTATATAATACTTTAAGATTTACAAAGCGCTTACATATATTATCTCATTTGATCCTCACAACAACCCTGGGAGGTAGATGCTATTATTACCCCCATTTTATAGATGAGGAAACTAAGACAGAAAAGTTAAGTGACTTGCCCAGAGTCACACAATTAGGAAGCATCTGATACTGGATTTGAATTCAGGTCTTCCTGGCTCCAAGTCCAGAGCTCTTATCCACTTTGCCTCCTATCTGCCACATCAAATCACAAAATATCCATGCTTACCAGAAAGGGTGTCAAATATTGCTTTCAAAACATTAATAATAACCTAAGGACTAAAATATATAAGGACTATACTCCCTCAATCAGGATACCTATACTTTTTTGAAAAATATTTGTACATGGAAAGTAAAATTTGGTAGTATTTTTTAAACAAAAGGAAAAGTTAATTTTCTCAGTTTTCTTATGATTATGATGATACCAAAATATATGAGTGATTTATTATTGCTGTCTCTTGTTTGTCCTGGAGCAACTAATGAATTCTACCCACTGAATTTTTACTTATACTTTTGGATGTGAGAGAAATTGCTTCTTAACAAAATACCACTCTGTACCTATCTGATGAATCTTACTTTGTAGAAAAATGCACAAAGGAATCAAGCTGCTATTATTGATGAGAAAAGATCCCAGAAGATGGGCTATACAATCCTTAGGATGATATTAATTTTGGTGGCTTCAGTTACAGGGTGTCCACAAAGTCTTAGTGCAGTCTTATGCTTGAATAGTACTAATAATACTAATATACACCCTGTATATATAAGTATATGTCATTTATATGAAGAAATTAAAAACTGAGACACTACTCATAAATTATTGTAATTTAAGTCCAGGAGAACTAAGTTGTAGACACCCTGAGTTTTCTCGTCCTCATGCCTTTACTCACGTTATTTTCTTTGCTTGGAAGGTCATTCCTCCCCTTCGCTTCTTGAAGTTATGCGGTTTTCATGCTATAACCTATGTGCCACACCCTCCATAAAGTCTTTGGTGATTTCCTCCCATTCCTTGTTTCTTCTTGCTCCATTCACCTGACTTCCCACAGTACTTTAGCTCATAATTCTCTGATTGTGTAATTTATACAGTTGTATTTAAATCTTCTCTCCCTACTAAAACTCTCAGAATGCAAAGACTATGTCTTGCTTAAACTCCATAACTTTATTCAGCACCTAGTACAGCACTCTATACCCAGCATTGTTGTTGTTCATCCTTCCTAAGATATCTTGACTTGCTCCTGAATTAGATTTAAGTGAGCAGAGCTGCACAAAGTCACTCCTCACTCTCTCCTTCAGAGTCATCCAGTCCAGTAGCAAGACAAAAGTTAAGATGACTGGTGGTGGCCAGGATCACACAGTATCTAACAAAGAGAGCCTTTCCCCAGCCCTTCTTAATTCCAGTGTCTTACCTCTCTTAATTACTTCCTATTCATTCTGTATATAACTTGTTTGTTTACATGGATTTGTTTTCTCCCCCATTAGATTGTGAGCTCCTTGAGGGCAGTGATTATTTTTTTTGCCTCTTTTTGCATCTCTAGCACTTAGCTGAGTTCCTGGCACATAGTAAGCAACAAATAAATGTTTATTGATTGATAAATGTTTGTTGAAAGAATGTGTTTTAAATAATTAATTTCTAACTTTTAAAATATGAGGACATATTTTTAACAACAAAAAATTCCAAGTGCCTTCCCAAAATAGTTGCATTAGAAATATCTGTTATCTGATAGCATATATCATATAAATTTGTCAACTCCTTGCAATAGTTCTATGGTCTTCCACAGGTCCTTTGCTCATGAGTTGGGAACCACTGCTTTCTATGTTTAGCAAGATGCGTTCACTTTCTTATTTATACCTCTTTTCACAGATGTATTTTAACACAAAGGCCCTGAATTCAGAGGTAGAAGAGTTTAAATGCTAGCTCTGCCTGCTAAGGATTGTAAAGGTTTAGACAAGAAACTGGAAACCAAAGGGCAGAGGCAGAATTTTGATCACCATTGGC
Source organism: Pseudocheirus occidentalis (assembly GCA_028646575.1). Classification (NCBI taxonomy): domain Eukaryota; kingdom Metazoa; phylum Chordata; class Mammalia; order Diprotodontia; family Pseudocheiridae; genus Pseudocheirus; species Pseudocheirus occidentalis. The sequence goes on from CM053594.1 coordinate 111,869,722, forward strand.
AATCAAAAATATGGTCTTTAGGGTGGCAAGGTGGCGCAGTGAATAGAGCACCGGCCCTGGAGTCAGGAGTACCTGAGTTCAAATTCGGCCTCAGACACTTAACACAAAAAACTAGCCTTGTGACCTTGGGCAAGTCACTTAACCCCAACTGCCCTCCAAAAAGCAAAACAAAAAAAACAAACAAACAAAAAATATGGTCTTTAGGAGAAAAAAAAGAGAGATTCAGGAAGTTAACAACTAATGAAGAAAATAAAGTCTGAGAAAGGGATTTGGTTGCTGGAACACACCTTAAAATATAGGAATGTCAGGGTCCTGGCCAGGGATAAAGTCTATCTGATCAGGAATGGTAAGAATTTGTCTGGAGTCTTGTACTAATCAAAAGAACCTTAAGCCAAAAAGGAAGGAGAGTAGGGGGTGGGAGAGGCAGGGAGAAGTAATGGGAAGTGTTTACATATATGCAGCAAAATAGATACCAAAGAGAATACTTAAAATGTAGCAAGAATGGCAAGTAAAGGTGTCCAGAAATTTACAGGAAAAAAATTTTTAATAAAAAATTGGAATAAAAAAAGAAATGGCAGCAACAAAACCTCCAGTATCTATAGAAATGCACAAAATAGAGGTTAACAAGCAATGTATATTGGAGATCCTGACCCAAGGAGGCAAACTCCTCACAGATACAGCTGTAGCTTGGAGGAGAGTCTATCAACGGAAGAGAACTCTAAAAGGGTATATTTTATCTAAGCAAAATAAGACAGGTTAAACAATGGGGGATGAGTGGGGAGGTAGAGGGAAGGCAGAGGAACAGTATTATATGGGTAACAAGATATGCTCAAAGGAGGAAATCCAAGAAACAAGATCAGAAAAGAGTACTTAGATGAAGCATCAAAAAAGGCAGAATCAGATACTCAGTCAAAGTATACTAAAGATAATTTGGGGGAAATGGAGAACAGAGGAATTTGGAAAATGGAACTCAAGCCTAACAAAGAAGATTACAGTAGGGACAGAAGTTTCAGTCATCTTACAAGCTGCTGCAGTTGAGTGCTAGCAGCTAGAGTGTGCTCATTCTCTCCCTCTTTCTGTCTCCCTCTTTCCCTCTCCCTCTCCCTTTCTTTAATTGTTACTAATTACTTCTTGACTTGCCTTCATGATAATTTGGTAATTTCATTCTTCCAAAGGTGTAAGAACCACAAGCAGAACTTCTCTTCTGGATCTGATACTCACCAGCAAAGAAGAAATGGTAGAAATTATAGGCTCCAGGCAGAGAAGTAACCACTCCATCTTAGAATTTGTAATAGAGAAGGAATGTGCATCCTAGATTTGGGGAAAGCAGATTTCAAAGGGTGCAGAGAAAGATAGAATCCCACGGACTAAAATTCTTTAGGGGAAGTCAGCTCTAACAATAGCTATTAAAACTGTAAACTGCACTTTTGGGATACACTTTGAATAAGCAGATACATTGTATTAACAAAATTAATGTTTTGTTTGTTCAGTTGTTTCAGTCCCATCTGAGTCTTTGTGACCCTATTTGGGGTATTCTTGTCAAAGAGATTGGAATTGTTTGCCATTTCCTTCTCTGGCTCACTTTAGAGATGAGGAAACTGAGACAAACTAGGTCAAGTGATTTACTTGGAGTCACACATTTAGTATGTGTTCTGAGGCCAGCTTTGAACTCAGGAAAGTGAGTTCTTCCTGACCCTAGACCTAGCACTCCAGCTCTGCTAAATACAGGGTAGTTCAGGAAGATGGGTACAAGCAGTCAATCTCGCAGTCTTTTCTGATGCTCAGGCATTAAAGCTTCCTAACATCACCTGTCTTTTACTTTGTACACGTTGTGTATTCTTATTAGCGTTCCATACATGTCTTTTAAAAATTTAAATTGGTGGTGAGTTTCCTTGTGCATATACATTGGTCTCTTTAAGTAATTCCTCCTGTTCTTCCCCCACTGGAATAATTCTCTTTGTCTTTGTGACCACAGAATTTCATTCCTATAAGTTTCCCATTCTTCTTGGGCTGACTTCCCCTGTAGAATTTTAAATTTATTAACATAACTTTAAGTTATCAAACCCAAAAACTTCACTAAGGCTTTCTGGACACTCTGTATGCCCACAATTTCCTTGATAGAGTATGGGCTTATCAAGAGTAGGAATTATTAATTTTTTTGTATTTGCATCATTGGTGTCTGGCACAGTATCTGGCACACCAGTGGGTGTTGAATAAATGTGTTCTGGTTGATTGATTTTTTTATAAAGACATGTATAGAAGAGAGAATAATGATAGCTGATGGTGCTTTAACTTTTATAATGTACTTTTATATACACCATCACATGTGTTCCTCACAACAACCCTACGATGTACGATGGGCATTATTATTCTCATTTTCTAGATGAGTAAACTGAGGCTCAGTGTGGGGGGGGGAGGACAAGTAACCTAGGATGAATGTAAAAGGATCACATGTTTTTGTTGGAATAGTTTCAGAAGCTCTTAAAACCCAGACTAATTTGAGGCAGGTGAGAAGAGCTAAGGATAAAGAGTTTTTAGCTATATTATAAAACAGTACACACAGGAAAGAGGATTAACTGCTCTGGGAGAGGGAACAATGAAGAATGCTAAGAGCCAGTAGAGACACTCAATTTTTCCTGGGCTCCTATTTTCTCTATTAAGGAGAAAGATCTAGGGACTGGAGAAAAGCACCCCCAAAATGGAAAAAAGGGAGTTGACATCCAAGATCAGTTACAAGATAGTAAGTCACACTTAATGCACTCAAGTCACCATACCAAGAAGAGGTATATCCCTGAAAAGAGGGAAAACTGGCCAAGATTATTGTGGACTCTTGTGATCAATGTAGAGTCTTGTAATCAATGACTGTAGAAAGATTTAAAGAATGAGAATTCATTGGAATCTTGGAACCGGAGAAGGTCAAATGTAGTTGTGATTTTCTAAAAAAGGGAAGAAAGTGTAATTTGAAAACCGTAGGCCAGTGAGCTTGACTTCTGATTGGTGTCAAAATCCTAGAAGTGTTATTCAAACAATGGTGAGTTAACATCTGGAATTGCAAAGAGCTTTAATGGCTTCATCAAAAGAAGAATTAAGTTCATTTCTTTTTTGTTTTTGACAGGGTTATGAAAGGAGTAGAGATCAGGAGAATACTGTAGTGATAGCTTATGTAGATTTTAGCAAAGCATTTGACAAAATTCCTCAAACTAGTCTTAAAGATAGAGAGATATGAAGCAGGGAAATGAAAGGGAATGAATCAGTCTTACTCTCATTGGATTTGGCTTAAGGATGGAATGACATACACACTCAATTGGATATTTTACCCTACAGGAAAGTAGGGGGGAAAGGGATTAGAGGTGGGGGTGATAGAGGAAGGCAGGTTGGAGGAAGGGATAGTCAGAAGCAAACACTTTTGAAAAGGGACAGGGTCAAAAAAGAAAATAGAATAAATGGGGGGTAGGATATGATTGAGGGAAACATAGTCTTCCACAACATGACTACTATGGAAATTTTTGCATAACTATGTATGTATAACCTATATTGAATTGCTTGTCTTCCCAGTGGGAGTGGGTGAGGAAGGAAGAAGGAAAAGAATGTGGAACTCAAAGTTTTAAAAACAAATGTTAAAAAATTGTTGTTACATGCAACCAGGAAATAAGATATACAGGCCATGGGGTATAGAAATCCATCTCGTCCTACAAGAAAGTAAGGGGTAAGGAGAGGAAAGGAGGAATAGAAGAGTGGGCAGAGTTGGGGAAGGGGTAATCAGTATGCTCACTATCTTGGGGTGGGGGTAGGGGAGAGATGGGGAGAAAATTTGGAACTCAGAATCTTGTGTAAATGAATGTCAAAAACTAAAAATCAATCAATAAATTCTGAAAAAAAGATAGACATGAACTAGAATTTGGTACATTCCCAAATGGTTAAGTGGAGGGACCTAGAGAAGGCCATTAATAGTTTGAAAGAGATCTCCAGAAGAGTCGGAAAGATAAGAGCTTGGCTCAATACTTTTAAACATTTTTATAGATGACGTGGAGAAAGGTATAGGGGGCACACTTATAAAATGTGCTGATGGCACAAAACTGGGAGGGATAGACTGTCATACTAGATGACAGTCAAGATGTGTTTATAAAAAACCTCAAAAACTAGGACTTTGGGTTGAATCTCAACAGTCACGTGTCTATAAAAACTGATTAAATACCTACTATATGCCAGACACTGTGCTAAATGCTGGGTTCACTTCATAAATACGAGAATGTATTTTATCTAAAAATAGAAGATTGTATTTTGGCTAAATGTTGTCATACATGTGTGTATACACACACACTATATATACATATCCATATACATGTGTGTGCACATTTGTATGTATCATACTCAAATATAAGTATATACATACATATCTACACACACACATACACACACTACCCTGGTCAGACCACATCTGCCATATTATGATCTGTCCCAGATGCCACATTTTAGGAAGGACATCGATAAGCTGGAAAGAGAAGGACAACCAGTAGGGTGAAAGACCTGGAAATTATACCGTATGAGGATTGTTCAAAAGAACTGGAGGTGAAAGAGGAGAGTTAGGTGCCAACACAATGACTGTCCTCAAGTATTTGAAGGACTGTCAAATGAAAGAGGTATTATCCTGGTTCTGCCTGGCCCTTGAAGGAAGAACTGGATGAAATGGTAAGAAGTCAGATTTAGGTATGATGTGAAGAAAAATTTCTTAACAATTAGAATCATTAAAAAATGAAATAGGCTGTTTCAGAGGGCAGCAAGGTGTCCACCACTAGAGATCTTCCATTGAGGCTAAAGGACCACACTGAGAGAGGATGCAGAGAATTCTCTTCTTCAGGTACAGGCCAGAGGAGATGGCCTCCAAGGGTGCTTCCGGCTTGGAGATCCTGGGACACTTACTACCTGTATGATCTTGAACAAATCACTTCTGTTCCTGAGGCTTCAGTTTCTTCACCTGCAAAATGAGGAGGTTGAACTGTATCAGGGATTCTTCACTTGGGATCTGTAAACTCCCCTCCCCCATATTTAGGTAACTGTATTTCAATGTATTTTATTTCCTTCATAACCCTCTGTGTTTTGTTTTATGTATTTAGGACTGCCTTGGTCTCACCAGACTGCCCAAAGGGGCCCATGACACACACAAAAGATTAAGAACCCCTAGGCTGGATGATCTCTAAGCTCAGAGCTCTGAACCCTAGGACCTAGTGTACTATATTATCTAATAGATGATATATAAATATTTGCTAAGGACATGTTCTCTGTTACTAATTTTGGAAAGTAAATTCAATAAAGTATGTAAAGAAGAAATTGAATCTAATAATATTCAGTGAAACTGAAAGAAACTATTGTTTCTAATTTTCACCCAGAATATTCCTTCTGACACAATATTTATCTGATTCAATGACAGAAAGATAAGATAATTTTTTCCTGTTCTTTTACATTTGCATTCATTTAGGCTCTGAGTCTAGACTATAGAACTCACAATAACTGAGGAGGAACAGCTAGAATAGAGTGCTAGATTTGGAATCTGGGGTTCAAATCCAACCTTAAGCACTTACTAGCTGTGTGGCTCAAGACAAGTCACTTAACCTCCCTCAGCTTCAGTTTCTTCATTTGTAAAATGGGAACAATAATAGCACCCACTTCACAAAGTTGTTGTGAGGCACAAATAAGGTGTAATCTGTAAAGCACTTTGCAAATCAGAAATCATTATACAGGATGTCCCCAAAGTCTTAGAGCAGTTTGAAAGATACTAAAGTTTATAACTGTACTAAGCTTTTAGGATATGCTATATAAATGTTCATTATTATCCCCAGAGACAGATTTCAACTCAATATAAGGGGAAAACTAGCATTTAAAACTGCTCAATCTCAAACAAGCTGCCTTGACAGGTCATGAATTTTCCATCCATTCAAGTCAAGGCTTTACAACCACAAGATAGGTGCTAAATAAAATAGGTTTTCCATGAGGGCTACAGATCATGGATTTAGAGCTAGAAGTGACCTTAAAAAATCACCTACTCCAATATTTCCTTATTTTACAGATAAGGAAATTAGAGGTCAGAGAAAGGGGGCTTTTTTTTTGTCTATGATCACCTCACCCACCTGAAATGCTTTTGGACTTCTCTGACTTCTCCACCAAGTGCTAGTAAAGTACATTATCCTGTAAGATCTAATTAGCCTTGGTGCTCTACCTCATTTCTCCCTTCTGTCTCTCTTGAATTGAAGTATGGAGCTATGAACTCCAAACCTCTATTGAAGGAGAGTACTCAATTCAGATATCTACTCATTTCTCACCTGTCTGCTCTACTTTGGGATTTCTTTGGCAGTCCTCCTTCACTATACTGTCAAGTGGGTTACCTTTTCCTTCTCCTTCCCACCTCCTCCCCCCACTTTTCAGCTTCCTTTTGTATATTGTGTGTTCTTTTCTTTGAGGGCAAGTGCTTTCTTTTTTTGTCTTTATATCCTCAATGCTCAGCACAGTGCCTGGTTCATAGTAAAAGCTTAATAAATGTTTATTGAGTGATGATGCCGGAAGTAAGAGGAAAAGCAAGGGTTTGAACCCTGCTTGTCTGACTCCAAATTTAGGACTCATTCCACTATGCAATTGTACCTATAACATGGAAAGGGACATTGACTTAGATGCCTTCTGAGACTCCTCCCTAAGTTAAACATCTTTTATAAAGAAACTTCTGAACAAGAAAGCTAGTTGAGTCTTCTCTACAGCAAATGTTTTATTATTTCTAATATCACCAGAAATTTTAGAAATTTTGTAGATTATAAGCTCCTTGAGGGCAGGGATTGTCTTTTGATTCTTTTCATAGTAGAATGCCTGCACATAGTAAGTATTTCATAAATACTTATTGACTGACTAGTCAGGGAATATCATTTATGTAAATATTTTATATGTTAGTAACCAATCGGGCAAATGGAACTGATAAATTCACATGTGGTTGTTGGGAAATTTACATATTACAGTATATCTTGTTAGGACATAGTATTTCTTGGACCTATTTTTAAAGTATTTATTAAACTACAATTTTTACTAAAGTCATTTAGTCATATCATACAGCTGATGTATATATAAAAATGAGATTTGTTAACGACTGACTATTCAGCTACTTCACCACTAGATGTCTCAAGAGCTTTTCTGAGACCCCAGTATTGAAAAGCAATGAATTCCGTTTGTTTTTACAGAGAGGAAAATGCACAAACAGAAAAAAAGGAGCAAAGATTAACAAAATATTAAGAGGAGGATGGCATTTCCACAAAGCCCGAAAACTATCCAAGTTTAAGGACGTCTAAACTCCTTTTCTTCTAAACTCCTTCTAAACCCTTAGGGCTTAATAATAGGGTTCACCAAATGGTCAGGGGGGATTGATAAGCCAAAAAGGGTGAAGGAGCCGCCCCCCCCCCAGTGTTTACACTGTCACCTAACACTTTCTTTTTACTCCTCGATTTGATTTTCATGTATTAATTTCATCTCTCTGCGACATAATTTGAGAATGTTATTTTCTTGGAATAATTACATTGCTATTATTTGTGGATGACATCAGAAGTCCCCTCCGGCTATGAACTACTGAAGTTAAGAATTTAGGTAGCAACATGTTCCTGACAAATCAGTTGCTATTATTACAATAATTATCCAGAGCCCTCACTAAAGGAAAAAACAGAAAACAAATCACAGTCTTCTGCTCTAAGGAGGTGTTTAGTAGATACTTTAATTGAAATTTTAAAAAATAGTTTAATTATAGTGAAACCAAATTTTCTCCATTAGTTAAACTAGGACATCTAGCACCAGATAAACTTGGAGATCTCTAGACTATATTAATTTTGAAAATGCAGGAAAAAATCTAATTAAACCATAGACAAGTATCTCGTTCTATGAACAATCAATGGGATTGGGGTGGGGCAGAGGAAACCTCAACATCCCAGTGGAGATTAGAGAAAAAAAACTTTGTTTGGGATGGACTGCAAAATAATAAATAAGAATGCTTACTATGAACCAGACACTGTGCTTAGAATAATCATAAGCCTCTCAAGTGCTAAAATCTGAAGGGTGGGAAATATAAATACTGTGATGCGGCTCTAAATTTATGAACCTATGATTATTACATTTAAAAACAAAATATTTTGGAATGCTCTTCACTCTTTCGCACAACAAAAATCTTAATCTTCTTTTGCCTCGTTTACACAGATGAATGTTACAAATAAACTCCTTAACTGGGCTTCTCAAAAGGAGGGGGGGCTGCCAGAATTCTATAAATTCCTTGCCCTTGGAGGAAGGTGTGTGTTGGTGGGAATATGGAGATAACCTAGTTTCACTTAAATCATCACTAGATTGACTCATTTTAATTAATTTCACAACTCTTACACCCTCTTGTCCCTCACCGCCCAGTTTGGAAAGTTAAGATTGGATTTCCAGTCACCAAGGCTAAGTACTTGGGTTGTTTTCTTTCCCCCTCAGTACCCTGAAAGCCAGGGAGGCACAGGGAGCGAGAGAGATACACACAATTATGAGGGTATAGTCACCTGCAGTGGAGGGAGATAAGAGGAGGCAGGAGGCAGCAGGTAACTTCAACGCATCTCACCCCTTTTCAGCACCTGGAAGACAAACTGGGGGCGGGAGGGGGACTCCCAGGAATTCTGCTCCCCTGCAGCAGCAGCGGCAGCTCCAGCCCCAGCAGCCTGGGGTCCCCCGCCCCCCTCCAACTAGAGCCTACAAAGCCCAGAGCAGACTCCTGCTGCCTCCTCTGGGATGGATGAATGGCAGCAGCTGAAGCTGCTGAACTTGGGAGGGAGGCAAGAGGGCGGGGAGAGGGGAGTGGTGGGGAAGGGTGGGGAAAGGTGGGGAAGGGGCGGAGCCACCGGCTTCGGCCCCAGGGATGCTCTGACTATGGCAACCCCCAAGCCCAGGTAGCGTGGGGCCGCCACTGCTTTCCCTCTCTTAGGTTTGAACTGCCCGCCCTGAATAACCGCTAGCTGGGGCCCCTCCCCCTCTCCCTCTTTCTCTTCCCTTCTCCTTCTCTTCACTCTGTTTTTCCCTTCCTTGCCTTGCTCCAGCCTTGCCTTGCCCTGCCCCCGCCCTGTTCCACTCTCCTCTTCCGCGCTGCCCTCTGGCCGTCCCAGGAACCTGCCCCGCTCCAGACGTTAGGGACCGTTTTGGGGAGGAATATGGAATGGAAACTACACCCCCCCTTACTTCCTCCCCTCCCCCCTTCCCCCATCATTATCTTTTCCCATTCCAGTCTTGTGCTAGTGGCCATGTACCAAGAAGCTAGGAACCAGCTAATTTGGAGGACTTTGTTATTCCTCTTCCAGTTTCCCACATCTTCATTTAAAGAATATATTTAGTAGGATAATTATGTGCATTTATTTTCACCAAATATCAGTTTTTAATGTATCCATCCCTACTGTTCCCCACCTCCATCTTTATACCTTCATCCAACACAGTACCTTCCTTTTCTACTTTTTCTTACATGGGATCACCCATAGCATATTTGTCTATTCATTTCTTTGGCACTCACTCTATGGCAACTTGAATTTATCTTTTTGTGTGTGTTACATCTCCCCAACTGGAATTTAATGCCTCATGTGCCCACTACCTACCACAGTTCCTTGTATACCAGAAGTACTCAATAAGTGTTTATGGTATGGTACAGGTGAGACAGCAATAGATCATGGAAAGGACCCTAGTTTGGAGTTAGAAATTCTGTATTCAAGTCCTAATTCTGCCAGTTATTAGGACCCTTAAGACTTAGCTCAGGTTCAGGGAAGGAGGGCTGCATTTGGAGTCAGTTTGGCTTCAAAATCTGGCTCAGCTATCATCCTCTATTCAACCTTGACTGAATTACTTCCTATTTTTGAGTCTCAGCTTCCTCAACTATAAAATGAGGGATTTGTACTAGATAATCTTAAAAGATCCCTCCTACATCCTCCTCTTTCATCCTCTGGTCCTAAAGGACCAAATGCTTTCTTAGATCATGGCCAGATCTAAAACTAAAATCCCTTTCATCTCAGGGTCCTGTGATAGTTTCTTCTTCTTCCTGTTATGGCTATGTGAAGCATCTCCTACCCTTTTGTTACAGCCTCTTTAATTTTTAACTCTGGACTCCTTCTCTCCAGGGTTTTCATGCTGCTGCTCTCTTCTGGTTTTTATTCTAACTGATGGACCTCTCTTCCGTCTCCCTTGTTGGATCTTCATCCAGGCCAGGACCACTAACTGTGGGGTTCTCCCCCAAGGCTCTGTCCTAAGCCCTCTTTTCTAAACTATTTCACTTGATAATTGTATCAGCTCTCTTAGATTCAATTATCACCTCTATGCAGATAATTCTCAGATTTATCTGTTCAGCCCTAACCTATCTCCTGGTCTCTTCTCAAATGTCCATTTGACATCTTAAATTGGATATTCTGTAGACTTCTTAAACTTAACATGTTTAAAGCTGAATTCATTATCCCTTCTCTATCCCTCTCCCCAACAAAAAACAAAACAAAACAAAAAATAAAAACCTAACCTGTTCCCTCTTCCTATTTCTCTACTGTTGTTTGGTCTTTGTTTTCCAAGAAAACCAATGACATCTTGGGGTCATGTCTTGATTTGAGATTGAATTGGGTTTAAATGAGGCACAGTCAGTCTTACTCTCTCTTACAGATTCATCAAAGTCCAGTGGCAAGACAAAAGTCAAGATGACTGATGATGGCCCAGGGTGCAGGGGCACCTTGGCATCTTCAATGTCTGATCAAGCTCTAAGTGTTCCACAGTGCTTCCATCACCTTCATAGCTGTTGGAACAAATTGTTCTCATCTACCCATTCTGTCAGGAGAAGTTTTCACATGATTGGGGTTGACACCCCTCTAACTCACCAAGACCTATTGGTTACCCTCAATCAAGACAGTTTTGCTGGGGTGTGGCCAGCGGGCATGCCTCAGCTTCTTGGAGCCACAGGTGTGAGTTGAATGCCAGGTAGACACCAAAGGTGGATGAGCAGCCCTATGGTTTCTCTATTACTACTGAAGGCACTGCCAGCCTCCTAGTCACCCAAGTCTCCTAACCCAGGTCTCTTCTTCATTCCCTCTCACCTCTCATAGTCAATCAGTTGTTCAAGTCTATTATTTTTACCTTTGCAACATCTCTCATATATACTACCCTTTATCCTGACACTCCCACCACCCTGGGGCAGGTTCTCATTAACTCATGCCTGGACTATTGCAATAGTCGCTGGTTGGTCTCCCTGCATCAAGATTTTCTGAACTTCAGTCTATCTTCCACTCAGATGTCAAATCCATCCTTCTGAAGCACAGGTCACCCCTTTATTCATTAATTCTACTGACTCCCTAGTACCTCCAGGATCAAATACAAAATTCTTTGTTTGGCTTTTAAAACACTCCTTAACCTGGCCCCTCCTTAACTTTCTAGTCTTTCTACACCTTATTCTGAGAACTCTGAGATAAAGTGACACTGGCCTTCTGGCAGTTCTAGGCACATGCCATCCTATGGCCTGACTTTGGCAATTTTCATATGGCTTCCCAATGCCTGGCACTTCCTCCCTCCTCATCTCCACCTCCTAGCTTCAAATCTCAGCCAAAGTTTCATCTTTTGCCAAAAGCAGCTTTTCCCAGTTCTCTTTAATCTTAGCACCTTGCCTCTGAAATTATCTCTAAGATATCCTCTCTACATCTTGTTTGTATATTAGCTGTTTTCATGGTATCTCCTTCATTAGATTGTGAGCTCCTCGTTTGTATGTGTGTTTTGGCTTTTCTTTGTAACCCGAGAGTTTAGCACAGAACCTGGATCACGATAGGTGCTTTAAAAACTGGCTCTATCACAGTCCTCAATAATGCCTGTCTAAGGGGAAACTATTTTATGAATCTGTCTGAAATAAAAACAGATGCTTCCAGAGCACCAGAACATGTGTGAAATTTCAGGGCTGTTCTTTTCTCAAATTTATCAAGCTCTCAATTAAGACCCTATCAGCAAGACAGGGAAGTTTAATAAGAGAAGTATTGATTTAGATTGAGGGCATAGCAGGAGTAGCCTGCTTGGAGTTCTTTTCCCTATCTCTCACCTCCCATAACTAGTAAAGCCAAGCTGCTTAGAGTCTTCTTTCTCCTCTCTCCCACTCCTACACCTCAAAGAGGAGCCTAGGAATCAAGGGAAAGAATGATATCATCTGCCTCGAATGCTGAGTTTTCAGAGTGTTGCCAGTGCCCTCTGACCAGAATGAATCCTTTTTTTGTCAACAAGCACCTTACCTTTTCTTGGCTAGTTAAGTGCAATCCATTGCCTGCCTTCCCTGCCCCCCTTCACATGCTCTCATCTTCATGCACTTCTATCCTACTCCACCTTTTCAAAGCTTCTCATCCACCTTTGCAGTCTGCCTGGCACTCAGTTCACACCTGTGGCTCCAAGAAGCTGAAAGCATGCCCACTGGCCACACCTTGGCAAACTCATCTTGGTCGAGGATAAGCAACAGGCCTCAAACCTGTTGGTGAGTTAGGGGGTGTCAGCCCCAAGCATGTGAAAACTTCCCCTTGAAGAATAGGTGGATGAGAACAATTTGTTCCAACAGCCATGAAGGTGGCTGAAGCAGGCACTGTGGAGCACTTAGAGATTGATCAGGCATTGAAGATGCCAAGGTCATCCACTGCACCCTGGGCCATCACCAGTCATCCTGACTTTTGTCTTGTCACTGGACTTTGATGAATGTGGAAGAGAGAGTGAGGTTTATTGTGCCTCACTTAAATCCAATTCAAGCTCAAGTCAAAAAACATGACCCCATGATGTACTCTTTAGGGGAAAAACAAAATAAACACAAAGGACAAACAACCTGTCTCACTCTGTACTTTCTCTCACTCACCAGATATGTTAGTCCTAGAAAGGGAATCCCTCGTTCCTCTTTGCCACTTCCACCCATTCCTTTTGTCTTCTTTCAACAACCTCTCCTCTTAGGTTCCCTCCATTTAAATTTATCACCCAATCTGGATCCCAGTGTTAGTTAGTCACTGGTTTTCAGGACGTTCTTCTTCCTTTCTCAAAGAATTCAGTAGTTAGGTCTTAGTAATTTTTTTCTTCCTCAACTCCTGTCCTTATACTAAGACACTTCAACATACACGTGCTATCCTCTCAAATATCCTAAACTCCCAGTTCCTGAATCCCCTCAATTTCCATGACCTATTTCCCCCCACTTCTACCTTAGCTGTAGAGGGATGACGACATCCTTGATCTTGCCCTCGCCTTCAAGTGTTCTACTTCAGCAGTTTTTTAGCCTCCAAAATCTCTTTATCAGATGATAAACTCCTATCATTCCCTCACTCTTTGTGCCTCCCTGCATCCCTTAGTATGCTCCAAAGCCATCTCCCTTGCTCTAACCTTATTTTCCTCCCTTCTCAACCTGAATGCTATAATTAACCAGTTTTACTCTATACTGTCTCCCACCATTGATCTCTTCTGTTTCAACCTATGCCCTATTAACAAGGCTGAAAGAGGTCACACCACAGAACTGATTGGGTCTACTACAAATAATTACATTATTTCATTTCAACACAGCATGGCAATCCTTTTACTCCTCCCTAATTGTTGTTCTATCCATTGCCCGAAGAAGCTATTCCAAGTCTTCTTTCCTCTCAGGTATAGGTGCTTTAGTAAATGTCTATTGATTAGTCAAATCAGCCAAGAGGTCTGTTTTTAATGTGATGAATTATGTTACTTGGCCTAGGATAGAGTTAATATGACTTGAGTTCCAATAGTGCCTCAGAGACTTGTTCTTCCTTCACTTTCCAAGAGGACCAATGATAGCAAGAGACTTGCACATGAATTGGATTTAAGTAAGGCAGAGTTGCACAAAGTTGTCTGCTTCACTTTCTCTTCCTGAGGCATCAAAATCTCATGGTAAGAGAAAAGTCAAGAAGACCGCTGATGTCCCTTGGGATGCAGTGGATGTCCCTGGCTTCTTCCAAGACCAAACTCCAAGCCCTCCACCTGGTGCTTCAGCCACCTTCACGGCTCTCCCAACAAATGGGTGGGTGTTGTCATCGGCCCATTCTGCCAAGGGAAATCTTCACATGCGTGGGGTAGACATCCTCCAAACTCATCAACAGATTTGAGACCTTTTGGTTACCCTCAACCTGGTCTGTAAAGGAAGGAACTTAGAAGAAAAGAACAAACCCCAGCCGCCTGCAACTCTGGGCCTTAAGGGCAGGACCTCTCCACCCAACAGCTGGAACTCAATCCCGCCCATACCCTTTCCAGCCTTCGCCCCTCCTTCTTTTGATCCCAGCCAATCAGTTGCTCTCATCCACGCACAAGGCAGAAGGGGCGGGGTTGTTGAGGGTGCCTCTGCGTCATTAGGAAGCGCCGGAAGTAGGTCTCGGCGCTGTTATTCCGGGGCTTCGACTTGCTGGACTGCGGCGGCTTGTGAGGTACGAAGGTATTCTGCGGGTTGAGTTAGCGTTTCAACTCGATTTTTAGGAGCAATTGAGAGGTGGGGGCGGCGGGGCTTGAAAGGAGGAAGGTGGCGGGATGCCAGGGTCGGTCGGTCAGGAGGGCATCCTTTCTCCCGCGCGGCCGTGCAGGGGGACCCCAGGGCTGTGGCTCCTGTGTGCCTGGTATGGTCTGCTGCCCTCGCTCTGCTGCGTCTGCCGGGGCGAGAAGGTGGAATTGGGGAAAACCGCCTAGTGTGGACCTGAACCGTCCTCACAAGTCTGGGATCAGGACTCTCATTTCCGTGACCCACGTACTTGTGGGAGTGAGGAGGAATGCGGGCTCTTGGGTCACTTTGGGGGGCCTCTTTGATTTGAGAAAATATTCCCGTCTGTGATTTTTAGGGACTGACGATGGATACACAGAAGGACGTGCAGCCGCCGAAACAGCAGCCAATGATATATATCTGTGGAGGTAATAGTCGCTTTTGAAAAACAATACCCCATTTAAGTGTTTCGAAAACGCATTCTTCCTCGTTGTTTAAAGTAAATTGTGGCGGACAGATTACCCTTTGGGAATATGAGGCTTTACAGATTGATTGCCTGTAATCAGTAGTTTTCTAGTTAACCACTAGTTATTACCTTTTTAAAAACTAAACCTCTTACAGATCTGTCAACAACTAATAATAGCTGACATTTATTTATATAGAGCTTACTGTGTGCCAGGCAGTGTCTTTGTTTTTTCTTATTTGTGTCCTCAGTGTTTATGACAGTGCCTTATACATAGAAGGCACATAACAATAACAACAATAATAATAACAGAACACTTAATTTAGCACCTAGTATATGTCAGGCACTGTGCTAACCCCTTTACATACCTTATCAGGTTTGATCCTCACTTTAACCCTGACAGGTAGCTGCAGTTATGATCTCTGTTTTATAGATGAGGAAACTGAGGCAAACGGGGTTAAGTGATTTGCCCAGGGTTCCACCACTAGTGTCTGTGAATTCAGATCTTCCTGATTCCAGGCCCAGCACTCCATCTACTGAACCAACTAGCAAAAAATAATTGTCTTGTTTATTTATTCCCTCTGTTCCCACCTAGCATTACTAAATTGTTCCAAAGGCAGAAAAATATGGCAGCAGGGAGAATCAAGGGAACAAAATAAACCATAAATTGCATGATTAACTTATGTATTTTAGAATTATAGTACCTTTGCACATCACTAGTACATAGCATATAACTTAAATTTGTATATAAGAAGACTTAAAAGACCCCAGTTAATAACAGAGCTTTAAGTTTTACAAAGTGCTTTTCAACAAATACTATTTTATAAATAAAGAACCTGGGGCTTCCAGATGTCACATGATACAAGAGTCCAAGGTCTCATAGTATATGACAATACTGGGATTTGACTTCAGATCTTCTGACTCCAAAACCTTGTTCTTTCACCTACAACAAAGTAGAGGTAGTTAAAAGTACCTAACTTGCTCTTAGAGTAAAAAGTGTGCCCGCTGTCCGTAATCATACCTGAAGATACTGTGACTTGTCAGGAACTCTGTAGAGGATGGAGTAGAAAAAGGAGAGACAAGGCCAAATATGAAGCTATTCCAGTAAGCCAGGCAAGGTATGATAAGGTTTGAACCAGAGTGAAGATCACATGAGTAGAGAAGAGGGGACCAATGTTAGACCTGTGGAGGTAGAGACAAGATTTGGCAACTAATGAGGTATGTGGAGTAAGGGAGAGTAGGGGATTAAGGATAATGTAGAGTTTTTGAACCTGAGTGAAAGGGTAATGTACCCTTGACACAAATAGCCAAGTTAGGAAGAGAGATTTTTAGGAAAGAAATAGCCAAGTTAGGAAGAGAGATTTATCATGCTCAGATATGTATTCATACGCATATATAGCCTCCTATGTGGACATATATATATATATATATACACATTTGTATTCCCTTCACCTATCCTCATGCTAAGAAAAGTTTCATAAGTTACTATTATCATTTTCCCAT
>CM053594.1:111886672-111903054 GCA_028646575.1 Pseudocheirus occidentalis
TTGTTGAAACTGTGAACATTGTACTGAATAAAGATTTGTAATGGAATAAACAGAGTGTTCACTAATACTGTGTAATCCAAATCTTAAAAGCTGTTCACAGTAGCATTCTCTCAGGAATCTACTGCTGATTGGCTTTACAATCACGTACATTTGGATTTCATTTCTTAGCACAAAACAAAATTTTCCCCCAAATAGTATATTACACATTAGTTTCTCATAATAAGTGAAACATTTCATTGATTTTCTTTTTCAATGCTATGGGTTTGGTTGTGTGTGTATGTGTATACACACAGACTTACATATATATTTCTGACCAGTTGCTTTCCTGATTATTTTATGCATTTATACATTTCAGAAATTATTTCCCTTAGCTACTGATTCTAGTGTCTAGTGTCTAACAGGAATCACTGTCAGGAATTCCTTCATTTTGTCTAATCTAAATCCCTTAGAATTTAGTTGAAATTGTTTCCCTGTTGTCTGTCTGTACTTAAGCATCTCAGAGGACAGCTGATTTTCTTCACTTGCATGAGAGTTCTTCAAAGTCAATTCAGTTCAACAAGCATTTTTAAGTACCTACTGTGTGTAAGGCTCCTCTTTAGGCACTGGTGATTCAAAGACAAAGAAAAGAAAAAAATACCTTCCCTCAAGGGGATTACATTCTGGTTAGAAAAATAATTTAAAAGAGAAAAAGCATTAACAATGAACACAGATATTTAAAAATGGTTATTGAATGTATCCTTAGAGTGATTTCCTATAGGAAGAATCTCCAGTTCCCTCTAATCTTGTCTATAGTTCTTACGTTCTAATTCTTTCAGTCTTTGTCACTTTCCTATATAAAAAAACAACTTTCCAGATTTTTTACATCCCTATTTAATTGTGGATATTAGAACTAGGGCAATTGGCAAATGGAAGAGATAGGAGCAGTAAAGGCAATATCCAGCCAACATTAGTAAATCTATTTCTTTTCTTTTGGTTTTTGGAAGGGGAAAGGTAGGGCAATTGGGGTTAAGTGACTTGCCCAAGATCACACAGCTAGTTTTTGTTTTAAGTGCCTGATGCTGCATTTGAACTTGGGTCCTCCTGACTCCAGGGCCATAAACCTATTTCTAATCTTCTGCCATCCTTCTCCGTAGTGTTTTGCAATTGACATGGTAATGTAAGCTGCTGTTGCCTTTGGTTTCCATGTCTCACTACTTGTCAATAAGCCTAGGTATTTTTTGTCTCTATTTTTGGTCTCATTGTGGTCATATTTCAATTAGTAAATGTCTCGAAGAAATAATGATAATCTAGAGCAGAGGTATCAAACTCATCAGCAAAACTCTGTAGAGTGGCCAGAACCAGACCGAAGTGTAATGGGGAGGGGGCAGTTAGGTGGCGCAGTGAATAGAGCACTGACCCCTGGAGTCAGGAGGACCAGAGTTCAAATCCAGCCTCAGACACTTAACACAAAACTAGCCATGTGACCTTGGGCAAGTCACTTAACCCTAATTGCCCTGCCCTCCCCCCTCCAAAAAGCAAAAACAAAAGTGTAATGGGGAATTGTTTAACAAATAAAACAAATAAGAAATAATAAATAAAATACATAATAATAATGATAGTGATAATCTGCAGTTTTCTAAAATAAGCCCTGAGGGATTTGGGTTTGACATCACTGATATAGAGTAAATATCTTCATTTTCCAAATGGTCTGACAAGCTTGTTTAAATCATATTTAAATGGGTATAGATGATTGCGTAAAAGCATAGATTTTAAGCTGAAGGGGGTTGTATGTTCCAGCACCCTCATTTCACAGATGAGGAAAATAATATCCAGCAAAGAAAAAGGCTTGGTCACAGAAGAAGCATGATGGCAGTGCCAGCTGGCATTTGAACTCGAGTGATGACCCTAATCCATTGTTCTTTCCACTGGGTCACACTTTGTTTCTATGAATAAAATGGAACATTGAATAAATAAAAATTAGGTCTACATGGACACGTTATAAATGTATTCAATGTAAGCTCATCTTTATTCTTTTTTTAATAGGTTTGGTGTTGAATTTTTAACTTTGCTTCAACCATTCAACAATCTGGTTACCCGTCTGGTAGCTGATTCTGAAATGACTCCTACATTCATAACCAGTCATTTCTTGTCTGCTAAGACAGAGATAGGGTCACTTTTACTTTTTGTTATGTTTGTTGATTTTGGTTTCTACCATTTTTTGACTTTCCTTTTGAGTGGTCTATAAACTATTGGCCTCTTTCATATTTTGATGCTGAACCATATTTTCCAGCATGCTTTTTTTGCTATGTATTTTTGTGCCCTTCACCTTGACGTCATCAAATAATATATACGTTGGCCTAGTTTGGAATATCTTTCAAGTTTTTCATAGTTTTTCATCTCTTCATATCTTGTAACAGATGTTGGCAATAAGCTTTGCTTCACTTCATGCTGGTCTGTTTGCTCATAATGAGTTATGAGCCCAGAAAAAGTGAAGAGACCAAGCATCCTATGAAATGATGTTTCTTGTTGCCCTTGGAGACATGCTGAAGCCAATGACTTCAGCTCCTTTACTCATCTCCCTAAGGAGAACCTCTGAGCTGTTCTTCTGTTTAGCAACCCTTTCTTTATCTTCTAGTTTCATTTGTATCAAGAATTTCAACATGATTGTAATTTAGGTTCTTTAGGACAGTAGTTTTTTAACTTGTTGGTCAGTATCACTCAAAGATCTAACATTTATAGTACTAGCAGCCAAGATAATGTTTGTAGACAGTCTAAAAATGATGCAATTCTTAGAGTTCTCTGTTCCCTTTTTCCGAATTCTGATATAGACACTGAAGAAGCACTGGTTGGTCTTCCTGCTTCAAGTCTCTCCTCTATCTACCATTCACCTGACAAAGTGATCTTTAAGTGTTGGTCTAACTATGTCACCTCCTCCCACTCCACTCCACCCCCAGCTCATTAAATCCATTGGCTCCTTATTACATTATTATAATATTTGATACAAGATCAAATTTAAAATCTTCTGTTTAGTTTTTAAGGAAGCCCTTCACCGCCTAGCCCCTTCCTACCTTTTCATTCTTACATGTTACTACCCTCTGGGGACTCTACATTGGCCATTTTGCTGATCTGGCACCCAACACACTATTCTGTGCCTTTTTTCCTGCCTATACTCAATGCTTGGAGTTTCTTCCCTCCTCACTTCCACTTCCTGGCTTCCCCGGCTTTCTTCAAAACTGTCCTCAAATCCCACCTTCTCCAAGACATCTCTTCTAGTCCCCTTTCCTCAATAGTTCCCTGTCTACAGTACACTATACCTTACATTTATGCTCGATATATTTTGCATGTAGTAGTTGTTTTGTGTTTTCTTTCGCATTAGAATGTTAACTACTTGAGAATGGGAACCAAGGTTTTGCCTTTAAAAAAAAATCTTCCATGTTTAGCACAGTGAGTAGCAAGGGCTTAATAAATGCTTGGTGGTGATGATGATGGTATCACACAGAACTGAAGGCCATTTTGTATTTTTATCTTTTTCATGGGTTATTGTGGCTGACCTTGTAGTGATGAAGCTCTTTGTTTTGCTGGAATAGTCTTTGTATAATAGAATGTGATTTCTTTGAAAGCAGGGATTAGTTTGTTTTGTTTTGTTTTTATCCTGAGTGCCTACCATGTATATTTGGATGCTTTGTATATAGTTGGTGCTTTATAATTGTTTATTAAATTGGACTTAATACACATAGCCTATTGTCGGTATAATAGTCAAAGCCTTTTTCACTTTGATATTAAATCTGTCAGAGCTTGTGTCCCAGTGACATAGCCTTTTAGGAATTCAGCTTCACTTCCACCCTGAAATAAAGCTTAGAGTAGAGCTTTGTAGAGAAGTTTCAATTTAGCTAACACTTTTAAAGTGGGTGCTGCACATGAGGAACTGCTGGTGCCAGGGATACAAAGAAGATAAGGGATAATGATGCCCTCAAGGAGCTTATTATGGTGTAATGGGCAGATATAACATATGCATACTTTTAAAACCTGGAGTTATTAACCAAGGTAGAGTGTGTTGGGGCAAAAGACAGCCAAGTGCTCTGAGAATTTTGAGGAAGGAGAGATAATTTTCATCCCTTGGAAAAGATAGTCAAGGATAGGGATGACATTTGAATTGGGTCTTGGAGAGAAGAACTGGGGGTATAAGAGTCTATTCTAAACATGGAGTTGGTATAAAAAAGATACCAAGATGTAATAAGAAAGGGCAAGATGAGAAAAGAATGTGGAACAGAATTCCGTACCCCATTTTCCAGTTTGTCTGAAACATAGAATACTTAAAGGGAAACAATATGACATAGGGGTGAAGAGACAGGTTTGGAACCAGATTGTGAAGGGTTATGGTTCAAATTTCTTGTGGTAGGCACGGGAAGCCACTAAATGTTTTGAGTAGGAGTGCTACTAAGTAACAGTAAGTTGTCACCCTTTAAAATTTAAAAATTGTTTTTGAGTAATAAACGTATATTTTTCTTCCTCCTGACTTCCCCCCTACTGAAAACCCTACAAAACCTTGTAACAAATGTGTGTAGATGATCAAGAAAAAACAAATTCCTGCCGTGGTCATGTCCAAAACATATATGTCTCATTCTTTGTGTTGAGTCTCTCACTCATCAGGAGACAGGTAATGTGATTCATCATTGTTCCCCTGGAATTGTGGTTCATCACTTACTCTTTAAGTGTACATTAATGATACCCTTATGGCATGGAAATATCAGTGCCTTTTTAAAATTAGTATTTTGCCAAGTCATCAGGAAACAGTTTACACCAGAGGCGTTGAACTCAGATAGACATGTGGGGGCACAAAACACGCTTGGGAGTACTGGGGGGCCAGGTGTTCGGTGCCATTGGTTTAAATTGACTGTGAAACTTTTTTTGAAGACTGTAAATGGGGAGAGTTTCCTGAGAAATACGTTCCACTTTGGGACAGCTCAGATTGTTAGAAAGTTTTTCCTAATATTGAGTCTTAATCTGCCTCTTCCATTTCCATCTGTTGCTCTTAGTGCCACCCTCTGGAGCCAAGCAGAACAAGGCTAATATCCTCTTCCACATGATGGGCTTTCAAGCCCTAAAACGTATCTAACATAAGCTTCCTGATTCTTTTTTGTCTCCTCAGCTGATTTTCACATGGTATGATCTCAAGACACTTGGCCATCTCTCTTCACTAATATCCTTCCAAAATAGGTGCCAGGCACTGAACATAGCATTCCCCATATGTGGTCTGCCTAGGTCAGTGTGGATAGCAGTTCCATCACCTTGTTAGTTCTAGATATGGTTCTCAAGGTAGCCTCTGACCCCCTTGGGCTGCCAGATGACACTGGTGACTCACGTTAAGCTCGCATTTCATGAAAATCCTGGATTTCTTCAAGATGAACAGCCATATCTCCCCCCACACAACCAGCAAGTATCTGAAGCTGGATTTGAATTCGGGTCTTCTTGACTCCAGCCCCAGGACTCTATTCAATGTGCCACCTAGCTACTATTGTATTCATTATTATTATTATATCACTATTATTATTATAAACTTACTCATAGTTTATTTTCTTTAAGGCTTATTTTTATATTTATTAATTATGTTTATGAAACTATTATCTATTATTTGTTGAATTTGTTGAACTTGATCTTCAGCCCTGAGGCCTTTTAATCTGTGTCTGGCTTTCATGTTGAACATAATATCCATGTAATTTAAATTTGCATGTAAGGAAGTCATCAGGTGACAAGGTAGACTTAGAAAATGAAATTCTCACAGCAAAATAAATCAGATCCTGCTTTATAGCATTTTTGTACTAGTAAATGTAGAAATCCTGTGGTGTTTTAGAAGAACTATCTTTTGATCACAGCTTATAAGAAGAACATGATGAGCTCAGTTCTTTCCTTTCAGGAAAGAGGAGAGTGAAAGGGATAGAAGGTGTAAAAGTCTTCTTTCCTCTCTCATCCTTTCTCAGTGATTCATCCTTTTAACAAGAGTGTACTATTAAAACCAAGTTTTGCAAGTTTATGAGATGTACATAACTTAGGTGAGGTGGCCAGATGGGAGAATCATTGCTATGATATCCCCTAATTTTATCCAATGGCCTAATTGCATTTATGAGGTCATAATGGTGCTCTAAGTCTTAGGCCAATAACTTTTTAAGCTTTTCACATGCCTTGTAAATAGGCATTTGAATTGTTGGAATTTTTTTTAATCCTTTAAGTTCCTTTCATATGTATGTAGGTAATGAGTTTTCTTGGCTTTATATTTTTTTAAAAAATATAATGTTTAAAACATTTCTTTTTCAGACATTTTCAGAGGCAATTCGATTTAATGTGGATTATGGGGTTTTTGAAGTAGTTAGTGATGCCCCTAACCTTTTAGAAAAGCAACTGAAAAGAATTCTACAAGAACAGAAACCTCGAAATCCCATTTATGAGGTTGTAAGGAAAGAAAAATGTGGTATGATGCCTGATAAATTAAATGACTCTACTAAAGAAAATACTGTAAACATCAACTATGATATTATGGTAAGAAACTGAATTTGAATGAAAATTAAGTGCTTAAAATAAAGTATTAGTTGCAATTATGTTCTGGGTCTTGAGGGGTCTCTTTCCGTTAAAGAAACAGTACATTTGATTAAATTGTACTATGCTGATGCTTAAGTAATTACCCAGTGATTTCTCAGTTGTTTATAAGTATCTGAGATCCAAATAAATCTTGGATAGTGACCTTTTGCACTGCATTTACTTTGCACAGACAAAGCCAATACAACCAAAATTAGGAGGGAAGCAGAAAAGTGGAAAAGAATTTTTGCAACCAGTGTCTCTGATAAAGGCCCCATTTCTAAAATATACAGAGAATTGAGTCAAATTTATAAGAATACAAGTCATTCCCCAATTGACAAATGATCAAAAGATATATGAACATGCAGTTTTCAGATGAAGAAATTAAAGCCATCTATATTAATATGAAAAAAATGCTCTAAGTCACTATTGATTAGAGAAATGCAAATCAAAACAACTCTGAGGTATTATACCTATCAAATTGACTAACATGACAAAATAGGAAAATGATAAATGCTGGAGAAGATACAGGAAAATTGGAATACTAATGCATTGTTGGTGAAGTTGTGAACTGATCCAGCCATTCTGGAGAGCAATCTGGAATTATGCCCAAAGGGCTATAAAACTGTACATATCCTTTGACCCAGCAATAGCACTTCTAGATCTGTATTCCAGAGAGACCATAAAAATGGGAAAAGAATGCATGTGTACAAAAATATTTATAGCAGCTCTTTTTGTGGTGGCAAAGAACTGGAAACTGAGGGGTATGTCCATCAGTTGGGGAATGGCTGAACAAATTGTGGTATATGAATGTAATGGAATACTATTATGCTATAAGAAATTATGAACAGGTGGACAGCTCTGAAAGACTCACAATAGAAGATGCTATCCACATCCAGAGAAAGAACTTTGGACTCTGAATGCGGATGGAAGCAGACTATTTGCTCTCCTTCTGTTGTTTTGTTTCTTCTTTCCCATGGCTCCTCCCACTAAGTTCTAATTGATGTGAAAATATATTTAATATGAAGGTATAAGTAGAGCCTATCTCATTGCACACCGTCTTGAGGAGGGGGAGAAAATTTGAACCTCAAAATTTTATGGAAGTAAATGTTGAAAACTAAAAATTAATAAATTAATTTTTTAAGCTTCATTTACTCTGGATGTGTAAAAATTTTCCATTAACATTGATTAGCATTCCATTTATATAATATAATTTATAGAATAATCTACTAGTAAGGATCTCCATAGAGT
This sequence comes from Pseudocheirus occidentalis, assembly GCA_028646575.1. NCBI lineage: Eukaryota > Metazoa > Chordata > Mammalia > Diprotodontia > Pseudocheiridae > Pseudocheirus > Pseudocheirus occidentalis. The sequence goes on from CM053594.1 coordinate 111,894,473, forward strand.
CAATTTGTATAAAATGAAATCCCTTTGCCTCATTAACTTTTATCATAAAGAGAGAGTTGCATTCTCAAAGGAAAAAAAAAACCTTGACAAAATAGGAAACTTTTGACAATTCTGGGTATTATAGTATACCAAACTTGTTATGTTTGCTAGGAGTTGTAGCTCATGTCTAGATATTTACTCTTTCAGACTATAGAATGAAGAAATGAATGAATGAAAATAAGCATTTTCATTCATTCCAGGCACCATACAAAGTACTGGAGATAGATATAAAAGAGACAGTCTTTGGCCTTGGGGAGGTTATTCTAGTTTTTTTTTGGGGGGGGGCGGAAATAGAGCCGCATGGTGGAGTAAAAGCAGGGACTTGCTTGAGTTCTCCCCCAATCCCCTCCAAATATCTGTTAAAATGACTCTAAAGAAATTTTAGAGCTACAGAACCCACAAAATGACAGAGTAAAACAAATCTCTAGCACAAGACAACCTGGAAGGCCAACAGGAAGAATATATTACACCAGACTGGGGGTAGAGCATAGTCCAGTGGGGGCTGTACTGGGCACAGACCTGACTGGAGCAGGTCTCAGGGCACTGAATCACTGGAAATGGTGGGAGTTTCCAGACTTCTCAACCCACAAACTCCAAAGACAAAGTAGAAGGTCAATAGGGAAATTCTGTTGGACCTGGTTAAGAGAAGAGCATGGTCTGGCCTCAGGCTTAGGGTGGTGGAGGTGGTGATGGTGGTGGCAACAGCACTGGTGGTGGTGGCTGCAGTGGCAGGAGCAGCAGTGGTGGCTGCTTCCAGAGCTCCAGGCCCACAGATGATGGGAGGAGCAAGCAGCTGATCAGAGGGTTATTGCAAGGATCTCTTTGCTGGCACTGAGGCAGGATTCTCTTGCCTTGCCCTACTTGGATCTAGGTAGCAGTCCTGGGATGAGGAGGAGCTCTGGTGTGGCAGAGCTTGTGGTGGCTGTGGAGAGAGAATCCTCACAGTTCCAAGGCAGAACAGAGTGTTTGTGTTCATTCACAGACCCCAGAGTGTAGGCTGGGAGAAGAAGAGTAAATACCTCTCCTTTGATCGTATCACCTTAGAAAAACTGAAAGCCTAGGGTGCCTAGAAGTATCTTTGACAACAGTTGTGCAAAATCCCTGAAACTTGGGACAGAACACTCTCCGCTCTGGAAGCAGAGTCCTACTTTGACAAAGAGCTCAAAAGTCAAGTAATTGGCTGGGAAAATGAGCAAAGAGTGCAAAAAAAAAATCAGACTATAGAATCTGACTTTAATGACAAAGGAGATCAAAACGTACAACCAAAAGAAGACAACAAAGTCAAAGCTCCTATATCCAAAACCTCCAAGAAAAATATGAATCAGTCACAGGTCATGGAAGAGCTCAAAAAGGAGTTTGAAAATCAAATAAGAGAAGTAGAGGAAAAATTGGGAAGAGAAAATGAGTGATACACAAAAATCATGAAAAATGAGTCAACAGCTTGGTAAAAGATACCCCCAAAATACTGAAGAAAATAATACCTTAAAAATTAGATTAACCCAAATGGCAAAAGAGGTCCAAAAAGCCAATGAGGAGAAGAATGCCTTAAAAAGCAAAATCCAACCAACAGAAAAGGAGGTTCAAAAGCTCACTGAAGAAAACAATTCCTTAAAAATTAGAATGGAGAAAATGGAAGTTAATGACTTTATGAGAAATAAAAGAAATTATAAAAGAAAACCAAAAGGATGAAAAAATAGAAGACAATGTGAAATATCTCATTGGGAAAATCACTGACCTGGAAAATAGATACAGGAGAGGTAATTTAAAAATTATTGGACTACCTGAAAGCAATGATCAAAAAAAGAGCCTAGATATCATCTTTCAAGAAATTATCAAGGAAAACTGCCCTGATATTCTAGAATCAGAGGGCAAAAATAGAAATTGAAAGAATCCACACTCAACTCTTGAAAAAGATCCCTATAAGAGGAGGTTATTCTAACAATGAATAACAGCATATATGAAGAAATGATGGTCCAGTAAGGGAATTTTGGTATGGAGGGTCAGGGTAAGTCCATGTATAAAATAGTTGCTATACTCTTTTCCAAAACTAAAGGTACTATTGATTTGAGTCATATAACAGGAACCAAAAGTGGAAGAGAGTTGTGACTGAGAGTTTATGGGGTTGATAGTAGAAGGCAGGCCTATGTGGATGACCACAGATATCCCTTCCACATGGCATCTTTTCCCATTGTGGTTTCAATATATCACAGGTTGGCATAAGAAATGAAATGGGAATTTTGAGGGAGTTTGTAGAAGCCACAGATGATACCCAAAGGCCAGCAGACTACACAAAGTTTAAAAACTCAGAAATACATGGTATTGTATACTATCAACCCAAATTTTATAATAAGGTACTGTACACACCCCACTAAAGAAAAATTTAAAAAATCAGGCTTCTGCTCTGGGGTGAAGGGAGGGCCAAAAAATTTTAGGAGGATTTTCTAACACATCACTCCCTCACTCCCAGATGTGGAAGGGATAACTGTAGATGGCTGGTTTGGACGTGAAGGAGAAGCGTGGAGCCAACTAGAAAGTAGATTAAATACAGTGAACTGTTTTGCATTCTTATTCAGTCACTATTGAACTAAACTGGGCCCTAGGGTTAGAGCTCTAAAGATTAATGGGTTGCCTTCTTCTGGGACTTGGAGGTCCAGATACAAGTATGGACAGCACTGGTCCAGGTAGGGAGAAGTGGTAGAGCACTGGAAGTCTTCAAATAGCAAGAGGGCCTGCGAGGATGACTGGATGAATTTTCTAGGCATGGGGTGGGGCGGAGCTGGGGGGAAGGCAGCCTATTTGATGGCATAGAGGTGAGGGGGGGTGAAATGTTATGTATAGGAAATAGGACAGTTTGACTGAACCAGGGGTGGGAAACCTGCAGCCTCAAGGCCACATGTGGTCCTCTAGGTCCTCAAGTGTAGCCCTTTAACTGAATCCAAACTTCCAGAACAAATCACCTTAATAAAAGTATTTGTTCTGTAAAACTTGGACTCAGTCAAAAGGCCACAGCCAAGGACTTAGAAGGCCACATGTGACCTCAAGGCTACAAGTTCCCCACCCCTGGACTGGACCTTATAGTGCATGTGGCAGAGTAATAATCAACCTAGAAAGACAGTTTGGAGCCAGATTGTGAAGGGCTTTAAACAGAGGTTTGTATTTTATCTTAGGTTAAATAGGGCGCCATTTAGCCTTTTTGAGCAGTAAAATAACACGATCAGATCCGTTCTTTAGGAATATCAATTTGGAAGCAGTTTGGAGAATAAATTGGAGGATGCAGAGACTGGATAGAGTGAGATCAATGAAAGGTTACTATGATGATCTTGGTGAGAAGTGATAAGAGTCTGCTTTAGGGTAGTAGCCATGTGGGTGGAGAGAGGGTGACATTGGGGAAAATATTATGGAAATAGGATGGACAATCCTTGGCATCTGATAGGTTTTACAGAGGCGAGTGACAAGAATGACTCCTAGATTTTGAACTGGTGGGATGGTGATGCTCTGGACAGAAATGGGGGGAGTTAGAGGGATCGTTTTCAAGGGAAGGATAATGGGGATTCTATCTAGGACACATTGATCTTGACATGACAATAGGACAACCAGGGAGAGATATATAGCAGGTAGTTGGGGATAGAGACCTGGAAACAAGGAGATAGAGGAAGACTAGAGGCCAATTCAACTCTACACTGTCCTCTTCTGAGTCTTTTGTTCCCATATCATATTGCTAATTGTGCCGAGCTAAGCCTCAGCCTTGGATGGCTATTGCCAGCTACTACCTTCACTCGTACTCATGTGCTGCTGAATAAAGCTGGGAAAAATTAAAAAATCGTACTGACCGGGCCTTTTACAAATTTATTACATGATCGCAACTGGGCCCTCAGTGTGACGAGGCAGTCCTTTTACACCTTCCTACTTGATTCATTATCCTTCTTAACCACAGCATCTTTTCCATAGTCTCTTCAAACCTCCTGTGGCTATGATCTGCACTCTTACTCATCTTTAGTCTCTCATAATCTACTGGCTGCTTCCTTACTGCCTACAGAATGCTCACGTCTCCCTCTTCTTAAAAAACAAACAACTTCACTTGATCCATTCATCCCTACCAGCTATCTTCCTATATCTCTTCTACTGTTTCTGGCTGACATCCTTTTTATTTTTAAGAAAATTAATTTATTTTTAGTTTTCAACATTCATTTTTATAAGATTTTGAATTCTATATTTTCTCCCTCCCTTCCTTCTCCCCTTCCCTAAGATGACCTGCAATATGATATAGGCTATTATATTACAATTATACATAGAATTCTATGTATAGAGGGGTGGGGAACCTGTGGCCTTAAGGCCACATGTGACCTTCCACAATTATACAATTACAATTATAGTAAAATTTTATTGCACACATTTCCACATTAGTCATGCTGTGAAAAAAAAATCAGAACCAAAGGGAAAAACCATGAGAAGGAAAAATAAATTTGAAAAAGAGAAAATGGCATGTTTTGATCTGCATTCAAACTTTATAATTCTTTCTCTGGATGTGGATACCATTTTTCATCATGAGTCTTTTGGAATTGTCTTAAATCATTATGATGCTGAGAAAGGCTAAATCTATAAGAGTTGGTCATCATACAATGTTGCTTTTACTGTGTACAATGTTCTCCTGGTTCTCCTTACTTCACTCAGAATCAGTAATCAGTTCATATAAATATTTCCAGGTTTTTCTGAAATCTGCCTGTTCATCATTTCTTACAGCACAATAGTATTCCATTACATTCATACACCACAACTTGTTCACTCATTCCCCCACTAATGGGCAACCCCTCAGCTTCCAATTCTTTACCACCACAAAAAAAAGAACTGCAATAAATATTTTTGTACATGTTTCCCTTTTTTATGATCTCTTTGGGATAGAGACCTTAGTAGTGATATTGCTGGATCAAAGAACATGCACTGTTTTATAGCCTTTTGGTCATAGTTCCAAATGACTCTTCTGGCTAACGTCCTTGAGAAGGCTGACAATAGGTGCTTCTATTTCCTCTCTCCTTAATTCTCTGCCGTCTGGCTTCTGATCTCATAACTCCACTGAAACTGCTTTCTCCCAAGTTACCAAATGATCTCTTAATTGCCAAACCTAATGGCCAGAGATGGTGGAGTAGTAAGAAAGCAGTGCTGTCTACAAATTCTCCAAATGTTTAGAAAATGCACCAGAAAGAATGCTGATGGGGAAATGCAGAAAAAAATTTACAGTCATCTGCCCAGTCCAACTCAGCATAGGGAGCAGGGAAGTCTGTGGACACTGGGCTCAGGGTTACACCAGGAACAAAAATGTATGAGATAGAACACTCCAGCACCCACAAAGAGGCTGTGTACCAGGGCAAAAGAAGGTGTCTCAGAGCTGTACTGGGGAACTGAAGTGGGGAAAAGTGCAAACTTAGCAGCTTTATCTCCATTATCTAGTTCTAGGTCGCAGATCCAGAGTGGCCTGAGGAGGGAACTTGCTCAGGGGTGTGGACTTTCTGTCCTAGGGAGAAAGGAGTAAGCTGGCAGCAGCAGTGTGGTTCAGACCCCCAGATGCAAAGCAGGACCTGACTTTTAGCATCTAACTCAGCCTGCAGGGATATAACCAAGATAGGAATCCCAGATCAAAACATAGCCTACAGTTCTGCCACTCTGAACCAATAGAGCTTTCTATCTAGCTGACAGGAATTGAGTCCAGTAGCAGTCTGCTGTTTCTTAGACCCAAACCCAGGTCAGGAACTGCAAAACTCAGATCAAAGGGACAGCAATCAGACTTTGCTCTGGATCAGACCCCTTTGGAAACACTGAAAGCTTTCAAGTTCCCAGTCAGCGTGTTCCTGAGACACTGGAATAGCACAGTACCTCAGTACCCTAAGAAGGAAACATCAGAATAATAAGCCCAGACCTTCCATCTAGAAGTGTGGCAGAGCCCAGCCCTAAAATCAAGTTTGAAGTTAGACTGGAAGAATGAACAAACAAACAAACAAACAAAAACCCCATCATAATAGGCTGTTATAGTGGCAAGGACAACATAAACACAGAAGAGAATGACTATAAAACAACTACATGCCATGCTTCAGAAATACAACTTGGGTATAAACTCAGCTAGGTTTCCTGAAAAAGATGTTTTTATAAGTGGAATGAGAGTGCTGGAGAAAAAAAAATCAGAAGAGAAATGAGAACTGTTGAAGGAAGAATAAGAAAGAGAATGAACAACTTTGGCCCAAGAGGTACAAAACTTTACTTAAATAATAAACTTCCTAAAAATTAGAATGGACTATTAGAAGCCAGCGACTTCATGAGGCAACAAGAAACATTAAAACAAAGTCAAAAGCCTGAAAAAATAGAAGAAAATATAAAGTATCTCCTAGCAAAAACAATTGATTTGAACAATATGACACCCCCCCCAAAGCCTTGACACCGTATTTAAATAAATCTTTAAAATGAAACCTTAAAGTCTTAAAAGAAAATTGTCCAGTTCTCTTAGAAATAGAGGGGAAAATGGAAATAGAACCCACTGCTCACCTCTGGAAAGAAACTCCCAAATAAAAACTCCTAGGAACATCATAGCCCAAATCCAGAGCTATCAGGTCAACAACAACAACAACAATATTGCAAGCAGCTAGAAATAAAAAAGTCAAGTCCTGAGGAGCCACAGTTAGAATCACGTGATTTAGCAGTCACTACTGTAAAGGAGCAGAGATTTGACTAAGATATTCCAGAAGGCAAAAAAAAAAGCCCTTCCAAGGGAAAAATGGATCTTTAATGAAATAGAAGTCTTCTAAGCATTTTTGATGAAAAGATAAGAGCTTCACAGAAGCATTGAAATTCAAACATGAGTGAAGATAACATTAAAGAGTCAACATGAATGAACAATGATAAAGAAGTACAAGGATAAATTGCTTATATTCAAATATGCATGGGGAGATTGTAATATGTCTCCTCTGATCTCTGTCATCATCAGGGTTTATACAGGACGTCCAATTAGACAATGATTCTGTTGTGCCTTTAAGAAAAGAATGGAAAGAGGGGAAGAGAAATACCCCAAGGAGAGGAGGAACAGTTCACACTTGAACCTCACTCTCATCTGAACTGGTCAGAAGGAGAAAGAATAGACACACACACACACACACACACACACACACACACACAGAGTTGGGTACAGAAATAGATTTTCCTCAGTAGCGAAACAGGAAGGAAAGGGGAGAAGGAGGGGAGGGAAAGAATTGGATGGGAGAGTAAACTAAGGGAAGGGGCAGCTAAGTGACACAGGGGATAGAGCACCCAGCCTGGAGTTAAGAAAACTCATCTTTCTGAATTCAAATCTGGCCTCACACACTTAGTAGTGAACAAGTGCCTCAGTTTTCTCCTCTATAAAATTAACTGGAGAAAGAAGTGGCAAATCATTCCAGTATCTTTACCAAGAAAATCCAAAAATGGGATCACAAAGAGTCAGACTTGACTGAAAGGATTCATCCACAAGATTAAGGAAGGGACTAATCCCTCCCTTAATCTACCTTCTTCCCCTTTAGCAAAACAAACTCTACGGATGTACAAAAATATTTATACCTCTTGTTGACGTGAGAAAGGATGGGAATCAGAGGGGGTACCCATAAATTGGGGAGTAGATGAACAAGTTGTGGCATATACATGTGATTGAATACTATTGTGCTGAACTCTTGTAAGTGTTGTAATGACCTACCAGGATTCCAGAAGACTGATGATAAAACCATGCTGCTCATGTCCTGAGAGATGAATATAAAATAAGACATTTTTTTTAACATGGCCAATGTGAAGTTCTTTTTGAAAAGGTTTGGGAGGAGTTTAGGAGTGGTCAGTGCTTAAAGGGACATGCACTCTTTATATCAACTGCACAGGTGTATTGCCCATAATTCACTGGGAGATCCCCCTAGGGGGGCTATCTGTAGTTGTGGTTTTTGGCTTGAAACGTCACTAGGTTACTTTTTGGTCAAGGATGAGGGGATATGGCCCATATGACTGTTGGGAGGATAGGCTTGATTGTATCAGGAGCCACCAAGTCTGGGAGCTAGAGATTAAGGCTTCAGGAGGTACCATATTGGGACAGAGTTATCTCTCTGATAATGTTGTTCAAAGCCTTTGGGTGCAGCTGGCCACTTAGAACAAAGGGACTATGCATTTCTCTAAGGGCTTGTTTATAGAATGCTACTGAAGGATTCATAGGTACTGTTATCTAGGCAGACTTGCTAGCTCAGGGAAAAGACTTTCAGGCTGGGGGAAGGGGAGAGGCAGAGCTAATATTAGCCTTTATGGCTGGGGGAAAGTGTGATGTTTACAACTTAATTGCACAGGCTTGTTACAAACTGATGTTACATACATAGGTACCCGAACACAAGTGAGATTTTACAGAATGAAGTTACAACAATGTTAGAAAAAAAGTTACAAAGGCACCCCAGCACCCCATCACTGAAGTTCACAAGGTTCAGCACACCTCAAACCCTTCAGGACTTCTCTTGCCTGGAACTCAAGGATCAGCCAAGCCACCAACAAACAAAGTC
>CM053594.1:111903554-111930976 GCA_028646575.1 Pseudocheirus occidentalis
ATATAATATTGTGTTGAAACTGTGAACATTGTACTGAATAAAGATTTGGAATGGAATAAACAGAGTGTTCACTAATACTGTGTAATCCGAATCTTAAAAGCTCTTCACAGTAGCATTCTCTCAGGAATCTACTGCTGATTGGCTTTACAACATACTTGTAATGATCTTTGTTTTTCTTATGTTCTCAGTTGTTGGGGTGAGGTTAGGGTGGGAGGGTGAGAAGGGGAGGATCTTGACTAATTAGAACAAAATATATTTTTAAAAAATCTAATGTCTCTTTCTCAGTTTTCATCCTTCTTGACCTCTCTGAAGCCTTTGACAACTGTTGATCACCCTCTTATTCCTGAAACTCTCTTCTTCTCTAGCTTTTTTGTGACATTGTTCTCTCCTTGTTCTCCTCCTACCTTCCCCATTATTCCCTCTCAGTCTTCCATTTTGGATCTTTAGGTCCACCTGCATTGTTTGGTGGGCCTTCTCCTCCCTCTATACCGTTTCAATTATTATCTATATGCAGATAATTCTTATATTTAGTTGTGCATTTTAACCTCCCTCCTAACCTCTAGTCTCACACCTTCAGCTACCTGTTGGATTTTTCAAACTGGGTGTCACTTATATTTCAAACTCAACATGTCCAAAACTTGAACTCATGATCTTCCCTCCTCTCCAGGCCTCTGTCTCTTCCTAACTTCCCTGTTACTGTAGAGGGCACCCCTATCCTCTCAGTCACCCATGCTCACAATGTAGATATCATCCCCAACTCCTCACTTCCTCTACCCACCATATCTAATCAGATGCTGAATCCTTTTGGTTTTACCTTCTCAACATCTCTAGTCTAAACCCCCTTCTGTCCTCTGACAGTCCTACCAGCCTGGGGTAAGCCCTCATCGCCTTTCACACCCCGACTATTGCAGTAGCTTGCTAGTTGGTCTTCTTACATTGTCTCTCTTCTCTGAAGTTCATCCTGTCAAATTGATCTTCCTAAGGTACAAGCCTAAGGTCTAAGCACTTTCTTAAGTGCTGATGTATACTCACGTGTAGGAGCAGGACATACAGGGTCAGGAGGAGAACCATAAGAGAGCAATGTCACTAAAACCAAGAGAAAAGAAACTTTCCAAGGGGATAGTCAACAGTGTTCAAATTAAATACAGAGAGGTCAGGAAGGGAGCTACTGGCTCCTTCCCTGTTGCTTACAATCACAACCAGATCTTTTCTGTGCTTAAAAAATCATAATACAAATAATTCTACTTTCCTCCTACCTTTCATAACCAAGCTCTCAGAAAATTTTCCTTAAGGGTAAGGACTATCTCAATTATTCTCTTTGTCAAACACAATACCTGGCATTAGGTAGATATTTAACAAATGCTTATTGATGAATCGAAAAATCCAGTGGCTTTAGCAGTTAAGAAATCATTAGTAACCACGCAGAGAACAATTTTAATCAACTAATTGTGTTGAAAGCCAGATTGCAAAAGGTTGATAAGAGACTGGGATGTGAAGCAGTGAAGACAAAAGAATATAGACCATTTCCTAGGAATTTGTCAGTGAAAGGGAGGAGAGACATGGAATAATTGTTCTAGGATGTAGGGTAAAATGAAAGGTTTGGGTTTTTATTTTTAAGGATGGGGAAATATGGGAATGTTGTAGAGGTGGTAGGGAGTGAGTCAGTGGATAAAGAGAGCAAAGGTGAGAAAGAGAAGAAGGGGTGATTAAACAGGTAACCACTGGAGAGAATGTGCTCAAGAATGTGAGAGGAATAGCTAACTTTTGTGAAAAGGAGGGGCCACCTCTTCCTCTGAGAGTGCAGCAAGGCGAGGGGCTGGCTGTAGTGTTGGGGTATGCTTACGCCTTTCTCCAGGCCCAGTGTGTTGAGGAGCTTGAGAGAAGCTGCATCTAGTTCCAGCGAGGTAGCTGGAACTTTCTTCTTGAGGTAGCTCGGTTTCCCTTGAATACAAAAACACGGAAGGGTGTAAAAGGAATAGGGCTAATAGTAAGGGCGGTTTGTTAACAATAGAATGGCATTCTGCGGAAGGGGAGGATAGAGAAGACTTGGGCTACTAAGCTGGATAAGGGGTAGTAGACAGGGATGAGAGCAGGCAAAGGAAGTTTTTACTTAGGCAGCTCTCAGCTCTTGAGTTACAGGGATTCAGAGAGGAGTTATAACAGGGCCTGTTTGCTAGCCATAGCACAGTAGATGGGCCAAGTCTGAGCAAGGGCGGCCAGTGGATGTTCTCCCCAAGGTGGGGTTGGGGATGGAAGGAGGCTCTAGGACCTATGCCTCTTACTTGGTGTGGATCCAGTCTTGGTGGCTGGCTAATAATAGCTAACTTTTATATAATGCTTATTGTGTGCCAGGCACTGTGCCCAAGTGCTTTACAATTTTTATCCCATATGATCCTCACAACAACCCTGGAAGTTAGGTGCTATTATCATCTCCATTATTAATCTCTATTTTACTGGTGAGGAAACTGAGGCAAACAGAGGTTAAGTGACTTGCCCGAGGTCACACAGCTTAGAAATGTCTGAGGCTGAATTTGAACTTCCTAAATGCTTCATCCTCTGTGCCATCTACTGCCCCACTAGAGGGCCTAGTGTGTGGGCCCTTGCTGAGAAATGATTATTTTGGCAGCTGTGTGGACTGTGTGATGGACTGGAGGTAGGGAGGGAGCAGAATACAGGAAGCACTCTCATTCTACCTAGAAGGTCTTAAGAAGAGATGAATGCTTTACCCAATAGAATTTAATCTCCTCGAGTTCAAGCTGTTTTGTTTTTGTCTTTGTATACCTAGCACCTAGTACACAGTGGGTACTGCTACCAGGTTAAGTGGTTAATAGATGTTTATTGCATTGAATTGAATGGAGATAAGAGGTGGAAGTGTAAGGGTGAAGATAAGAGGTGGAAGTGTAAGGGTGAAGGGCTCCTCTAATATAAACCTCCCACCAAGACTTCTAATTGTAGGGAGGGGCTTAAAATAGACGACTCAATTCACATCTGCTCCTGCCTAAATAGTAACTGTTAATAAATTGGTATAGTCAATTAGTGACATTGTTTGTGTCAAGGCCCATAGTGGATAAAAAAATTACTTTAATTCTGTTTCTGTCTCTCTAATAGTCTCTCAACCGTGAACAAGGTATTCAGTGGATTAAGAAAGAGAGACTTCCAGCATTTCTAGAAAGTGATTGTTACTTTGAATACAGGTATTGTTATGTTCATAGATAAATGCTTAAAATATGCTTAAAATTTTCTTTTTTTAACATAGCTTTTTCTCTACTTTTTAAAGATACTTAAGTGTCCAGGTTTTAGCCCTGCATGAAGTTGATTTTTAAAAAAGCTCTTTTGATAACTGTTTTCAGTATGATTGTTTTTTGTAATGCTGTGCATTTATTTTATGCATTTAAAAATATTATTCTAATAAAAGGTTTATAGGCTGAAACTTTTCTTTAACCTATGTGAATTTTAGTGATTCTATAGGTAAAATTTATTAGCTGTTTTCTCATCAGAACATCAAGATTTTACTTTTACTTATCATAATTTTTGAGAGTGTTTGCTCTTTCCAAAAAGATTTTAGAGAAGCCAAATCTAAGAAATGTATTCCCTATTATACTTCTGAGCACTATATTCTGTAAAAGTAGAAGAAGTAAACTGGAATTTCATATAATCACAGAGCTGGGATCAGATTAATGATTATGTATGTGGATTAAGGTGGGAGAAAAAGGATATCAGGCCATACTAGAATTCACATACTTCTTTTTAATTTGGCCTCAAAAATGCATCAGGATTTTTTTTATCTTAATATGTTTCAGAATTTTTTTGTGTTACTTAATATTGACCTATCCGCTGAATAAACTTTTTTCCCCCAATAAAAAAAAAATACGTGAAATACCTATCAAAGCCACAGAAGTTGAGAGACTGTGATGAGGTTGAGCTATTTATGGAATTTTGCTTTCTCTCAATTCTAAAATGTCATAAAGAATGCGATTCTTTATGTTGGAAACCTTGCATTTTTTGTTAGAGAATCAAAAACTAAAGAGCACTGGAAACACTGAAGAAATGGTTTTAATTTTGGCACTAATTAAGCAAATGTCTCTGTAATTTTGAAATTTGCATATATAAACAGGACATATGAGATGATTCAGCTATAAGCTTATTGAGCAGTTGGCCATTTCTGAACATAAGACCCTACATATGTGTTGTGTGTGTTTGTAAAATCCTATTAGATAATAACAATAAACAAAGAAAATTAAGAATTCTTGTCTTTGTGGGCACTCAAGGAATGTATCAGAACCAGCAATGAATGCTGGTTACCAGCTTTGGCCACAGAAATCTCTACGTATACTTCTTTTAGTTCTAGTTATATCAGAGAGAGGGCATTCTGTAGAGGGGATAATTGGAGTTGGACATATAAAATTGAATTCTTGATCTCCTAAGATATGGTTTGTGTCTCATTTCTAATAACTCTTATTTCTCAAATGCAGGTTAGCTAAACTGATATCACAAGTGAGATGGAGCAGATCGGGCATGAATATGCAGATAGATTCTCTTTATAGGCCCTGGGTTACTAAACAGCCAGCACCCCCACCTCCTTCTTTAGCTGAAGATGAAAATCAGTTAATTATGAAAAAATACTACATTTCTCTTGGACAGGTAAAAAAAAATTCATGCTTTTTATTTATTGAGAACTTGTCTTTTTGAGTATATGTAGCTTTCATTTTTGTATTATTTGACTGTGAAAGGTACATATAAAAGTTCTAAAAGTAACACTTTTATAATATAATATAATATATAATAATACTTTTGGGTTTATTTTGAAGTTATCACTTTTCTGCCTTTTATGTGAAGGATGGCCAGTTGTTTTATTCCCATTGTACATACTAAGGATGTATGGGGTGTTCTTCAGGCAGATGACCACATGGCACAGCAGATATAGTGCTACATTTTGAGTCACAAAAATATGGTTTTAGAAATCTTGCTTCAGAGGTTTGCTAGCTGTGTGATCTTGAGGAAGTCACCTTCTCTGAGCCAGAGAAGTTCTCTTCATCTGCAGGGTGGCAACAAGAGCTCTAACTTCACAGTACTACTGTAAGGGTCAAATGAGAAAATGTGCATAAAACAATTTAAAAACCTTAACAGTAAAAAAAAATTTTTTTTTAATTTTTAAACCCTTAACAATGCTATATTAAAATGTTAGCTCTTATGGACCCAATGATAGACTTTTGTGCTTCTTATACAAGGATCGACCTCTCTGAGCTGAGAGCTTCTAGATAACTAACTACTAGGTGATCACTTTTTGTGGCTACAGCAAATTATGAAACTTGTAGAAATGTTTATAAAATGATTTACTAAGCTTTGAGAGCATTGATATCTGTATCAGTGGATCACCCACACAGATGAGTTCATTAATCTTTGATATGCATGTAAATTTTTGTTTTCTAAAATACTGTCTCTCATCTCTAATAGCCATGATTTTTAAAAAGCAGGTTAGCTAAACTGGTGTCACAAATCAGATTAAATAAAGAACATGCACATGTATGTATGTATATACATACACACATATGTACACACATGTATAATCTTTGTTATTAAAAGTATATTAGACCTACCAGGAAGTAACAAAGACATGGTGAGCTGTAAAGAAAGATATATCATGTGATAGAAGTATTACAGGGGATTTCACACCTGCTTTTACACTATTCTGTGATATTGGGCAAGTTACTTACCTGCTTTTTTGTCTTTGAAATAAGAGCATTGGACCAGGCAGTATTTATTATTCCCTTTGTCTCTAACATTCTGAAGCCGATAATTCCTTCCATTTTAACATGTATTTAATGCGTTACATTGTACAAAACTATTTCTTCCAAACAGCTCTAGATTAAGTAGTAAAATATTATAATCCTTATTTTGCTGAAGAAACAGACTGAGAATCACAGAATCTCAACAGTGGCATAAACTCCAGAATCCATCTTTTATAGCCTGTCCCCAAATAGGAGATTCCTCCTAGAGCATCTCTGACAAATGGTCACTAAACTTTTGTTTGGAGGTATCCAAAGATTTCTAAGATATCAAATTCCTAGCATATATCAAGTGCTTAATAAATACTTGTCGTGGAGTTGCTGTGACTGTGAGCATTCTCTTTATCTTGTATCTTCAGCAGAGCTGCTTCCATTCACCACTACTTCTATGACCAGCAAAATCTTACCATGTGTTACTTCTAATTCCTGTGATACTAAATCACCAGTTACCTAAAAGTAAACTACAACCTCCTTCTTTGCTCCATTTATTGTTCTTTCATTTTTGTTCTTCTTATCTCTTCTAGTTTGCCCTCAGGAATTCCTATTCCATATCTAACAAACTTACTTTCATTTTGGACCTGTTCTTCTTGGGTTAATTCCATTTTTCTGGCACTCCAAAACACATCCCTCAGAGGAGGGTACTTTACTGTTGTGCTGCCATATCCTGCCTTGTCTCCATGAGGCTCCTGCCTGGACTCCAGCCTCCACTGGAAAAAGAAGTCTCTAGCCTCTGAAGTGAGGGGAGAGGGTACTAATCTACCAAGTTTCCAGCCTCTAGCCTTCTGCCTTGGGAGACAGAGACCCACCTTCTGCTCTCCATGCCTTCTGCTCCAAGTTCTTGCTTTCTCACTTGAACTGCATAAGGCTCCGAAAGGACTACACTCTGAGATCATAACACCATTGACATTGACAGTCTTTCTAAAGACTTTCTGTTATTGACTAACAAACTCTCCCCTGGCCACACCTTCCCCATATAAGTGATCCCGAATCCCTATCAGTCATCCTTCAAACCCCATTCTACATCCCCCATTGCCTAATTGCTTGTTCTCGTTCCCCTCAATCTGTCTTCCCCCAGTGTCCCACACTAAAGCTATTTTCACTGTGCCCCCTGGAATGCCTACTCCACAGACAACAGACTTGTTTGCTTTTACTTTAAATCTTTTCCCTCTCCTTCCATCTTCTAACTCTCACTGAGACTTAACTTCCTCTTGATAACAGAACCTCCTGTGTATGGTCTTTCAACACAGTCTTCACTCTCCCTCATACTGGACTCACTGGTTGAGGTGGGGTGTTGGAATGCTCTTTGCTATCCATTGCCACTTGTGGGTTTTCCCCCACCACTGTCAGTCAGTGATTTCCCCTCCACTGAGGTTCATAAAATCTACATCTACCTTGAAATAAAAATTATAGTAGCTGTTTTCTGTAGATCTCTTTAAGATACACCCCTTCCTTCCTTAATGAATTCAATTCCTGGCTCACAATCTTTCCTTCCCAACTCCTATCCTCATATGAGGGTGCTTGCTAGCAAGTCTGGGCCTAGCTACTAGCTGAGTGAAATAAAAGGAGGGAGGGAGAGAGAGAGAGAGAGACAGAGACAGAGACAGAGACAGAGACAGAGAGAGAGAGAGACACAGAGAGAGAGAGAGAGAGAAAGAGAGAGAGAGACAGAGAGAGACAGAGAGAGAGAGAGAGGGAGCTTCTAGCTGAATAAGAAAGAGGGAGAGAGACAGGGTTGTATTCCATAATCTGTTTATTGCAGACCTATTTCATACAGAGCCAAAGATACATGGAAGATACAAGGTTTATATACCCTTAGCAGAATACAAGGAACCACCCTTGGTCTCAATCTTTCTCTACCCCAGCCCAAAGCCAATCACTCATTAAGCTCATTATCCTAGGACCATGTCCAGAGGCACAAACTGGGTGTTACAATCAAGACTTGCAAATAACTCAGTACTTTCTTTAGATATTCATGAAACCAATGAGAGCATCCACCCAACAAGATTATACTTTCCTTGCATATCTGCCTAATGACCTTTGTGGAACTGGGGAGCTAATGTGGCCAAGGACCCTGAAAGTCTTGGCCTACAACATGAGGGGACTTTAACGTACATATCAACTCTCCCTCAAAAATCTGAACCTCCCCATTCCCTCACTCACTTCGCATGACTTACTCCTCTACCCATCTCGGCCACATATAGAGATGATCATATCCTTGATCTTGCCATCATCTCTATAAATGTTCCACTTCCATGTTTGTGAACTATGAAATTCCCTTCTTTGGTCACAACTGGTGATTATTCCACCTTTCCCTCTGCCTTGCAACTTTCATCCCTGTTCTTTACCTACACTGTCACCACCTTAACCCCTTGATTCTCTCCCAGGCCTCCACTACTGCATTAACTACAAGGTCCTCCTTTCCCTATTTGGCCCGTTGGTGAAGCAGCTGAACTCTACACTGTCTTCTTTCTGAGTCCCTTGCTTCCTTATAGTATTGCTAATTACGTCCTGCCACACCTCAGCCTTGGCTCATTCTTAGCAACCATTTGCTCTTACACATGGACTGCCAAAAGAAGATGGAGAAAAGCATGCAGCCAACCATGCTGTCAACCATGCTGGGTCCATTACACATTTATGTTACATTACCTCATCTGGACCCTCGCTGCTACTAGACAATCCTTTTGTGCCTTCCTATTTAACTCACTATCCCACTTACAACAGCAGCTCTTCTAAACCTTTTCATTCTGCTTCATATCCTCCAAGCCTCCCTATCCTCCCCACCCTCGTAACTGAGAACCTCACCTTATATTTTATTAAAAGAAAAGAGGATTCACCAAGAGTTCTCCCTTCTTCCTTATCTCACATGATCCAGATATATTCAATACTATCTTCTTCTTGTCTCACATGAGGAAGTAGCCCATGCCAACCCCGCTACCTGCACAAGTGAATCCCATTTCACGCTGTTCTCTACCAGATGTTCCCCTCTATCATCCCCTCTCTCTCAGTTATTTTTGCTCTCTCCCTGTCTATTGGCTGCGTCCCTACTACCTACAAATATGCCTGTGCATTCCTATCCTCACAAGCCTTTATTTGATCTATCCATCCTCACTAGCTACCATTGCATATTTTCCCTACCTTTTGTGGCTAAAGAGGAGTTTCCCTTGGGAAGATCGTCTCCAATAGGTGCCAGCATCCCCTCTCTTCTAACTCTTCTTAACTCTAGAGTCTGGCTTCATTGAACTAGAACTGCTTTCTCCAAAGTTATGAGTGATCTCTTAATTGCCACATCAATTGGTCTTTTCTCAGTCCCCTTCTTGACCTCCCTGCAACTTTGGCACTGTAAATTGCCACCTTTTCCTTGACATAATCTTCTTTCTACTATTCTCTCCTGATTTTCCTTCTATCTGACTGTTCTTTCTCAGTCTCCTTTTTTGTAGATCTTTGTCCAGGTAACGCCCAATAACTGGGGGTCTCACAAGGCTCTGTATTGGCCCTTCTATCCCTCTTATGTACTATTTCACTTAGTGATCTCATCACCTTCCAGGGATTCCATTATCATCCCTATGATGATGATTTTCAAATCTACCTATCTTTTTTTTTCCTTTTGGAGGGCATTTTGGGGTTAAGTGACTTGACCAAAGTCACACAGCTAGTGAATTTGTTAAGTGTCTGAGGCTGGATTTGAACTCGGGTCCTCCTGACTCCAGGGCCAGTGCTCACTCACTCACTGCACCACTTAGCTGCCCCACAAATCTACTTATCTACCCATAACTTCCCTGCTGATATCTAGTCTCACATTATTAATTATTAATTGCTATTAGACATCTTGAACCAGATGCCCAGGAGACATCTTAACATGTCCAAACCAAATTTATTCTTTCCCCCTAATTCCTCCCTCCTTCCAAACTTTTCTATTTTATATAATATTTTTATTTTATATATTATCTTATATTTATTATATTATATAATCTTTTCTATAATATTCAATATTACTATTGAAGGCACCACCATCCTTCCAGTTCCCTACGCTTACAAGCTAGATGTCATTGTCACTCCTCAGTTTCTCCCCTCAACCCACCCATAACCAATGTGACTAAGGCCTGCCAATACTACCTTTGCATATGTCTCAAATATGCCTCCACTTTCCTCTGCTACTGCCACTATGCTGATGCAAGCCCTTATTACTCCACACCTAGACTGTTGTAATAGCCTACTGGTTGGTTTGTCTGCCACAAGTCTCTCTCTGCTCCAGTTCACCCTCTATTCAACCATCAAATTGATTTTCCTAAAGCACTAATATGACCATATGATCCTCCTACTCAATAAACTAAAATGACTACTTATTACTTTCTGGATCAAATATAAGTACTTTGGTGTTCAAAGTCCTTCATAACCTGCTCCCCTCCCTCCATCCTTCTCTTACTTTATATTCTCTGCTTCTCCCACAATCCTCCTTACTCATTGGTCCAGTGACACTGGAGGCTGTTTTTTATTTAAATACTTCCTTGGTGATGTCTATAGGCCAAATGAAAGTTTGAAGGAACTAGCGGCAAAGAGATTTAAATCCATTAATGCTCCCTGCTCCCCTCCCAGGATGCACATCAGTATTATCCTTTCCATCTCATGTACAAGAGCCCGGAGGACAGGGTGGGGTTGCTAGCTTCCCTTATTGTTTCTCGGACAAGACACTTCCAACCTGGAGGGATCCCCATCATCTCTGTCTCCTGGCTTCCCTTGATTCTTTCAAGTCCCAGCTAAAATCCCACCTTATACAGGAATCTTTTTCCATTACCCCTTAATAAATGTGTATTGATTTTTTTTTTTTTTTTGCTTTTTGGAGGGCAGTTGGGATTAAGTGACTTGCCCAAGGTCACACGGCTAGGTTTTTGTGTTAAGTGTCTGAGGCCAGATTTGAACTCAGGTACTCCTGACTCCAGGGCTGGTGCTCTATTCACTGCGCCACCTAGCCGGCCCCCTATTGATTTTTTTATTGGCCAACTAAGATGACTCGACATCCCTTTTATTCTGCCTGTCCCTGGATGCACTTCCTTTAATACCATGCCCTCTCATACTGGTTCAGGGAAAGAAGCCTTGGGGAGACTCAGAATATTCCTGTCTCCAACTTAAATTTATAATCTGTCCCTTTGTTGCCTCCACTCAGCAACCTCCCCCTTTTCAAGGTTTACTCTGTTCATAATAGTGAATGATAATAATAGCTAATATTTCTATAACATCTGCTATATGCCAGGCACAGCGCTAAGCACTTTACAAGTATTATATCAGCTGATCCTCACGACAGCCCTGGGAACTGAGGCAAGTAGAGATGAAATAAAACCTTGCCCAGGTTCCCACTGCTGCTAAGTATCTGAGGCTGGATTTGAACCTGGGTTTTCCTGACTCTAGACCCAATGCTCTATCCACCGTACCACCTCGCTTCCTACAAATTAATTACTCGATAAATATCATGGTGACTTCTGACTACTGGTGCCCAGGTAATGTTAAAAGAAAAGTTCACTGTCTTTCTCTCTTCCTTAACTATTACTTGAGGTTCCTTCAAATACACTAAAGCCCTAGTTATTCTTCAGCAGTCTCCTTATATTCCATGACCTGTATCTTAGTCACTTATGGGGAAGGTTGAACCCCTGATCTCGTCACCTACAAGTGTCCTGCTTCCTTCACCAAGAACTTAGAAATCCCTTGACCTGATCAAAACCAGGCAATTCCATTTTATCCTTGCCGTAACACCTCCTAAACCTGTTCTTCCTCTTAATTATGACTTCATCTCCCTCCACTACTCAATATTGTCACTCGATTGATAGAATCCTAATAAAGCTGCCCCCAGACTCAATAATCCAGTTTCCTTATAAGCTCCACTAAACAGCAGGCTCACTGTCCCTACCTAGCCACTTACCCACCCACTCAATATCCTAACTTCTTCATACATGCCTCACTGCTCACTAGAACAACAGCTATGTCTATAAACTCATATTTCCCACAAAAACAACAGGTGTGTCCATGCACTCAACCCCAACCACATCCATCTAGCCTTAGACAGGACCACAATACTCAGCCAATCAGAAAGCAGCACCACCAGGATGCCTTGAGCAGGATGTGGACCCCAAAACAATAGAAGGGACTTTCCCTAAGTAAGCATCTATGCTGTAACAGTAAAGAACTGACTTAGAGTGAACTTGTGACAAAGGGAGGCTTATTATAATATCATTATCATACATACAATAGATTTTTTTTCTCTATGCACTGTGGGTAATTGCAAGCGCAGTTCCACTGTGGCTGGGACCCCTCCTCTATGACCTAATCCCTTAACAAATCCCTCCTGCCTTTTTAACTTTTGTATTTTCTGTTATGTAATTGCATCTTTACCCTATAAAAATCTGTCTTGTTTCTCTCAAGTTGCTGGTTCCTCTTGGAACTTATCCCACTTCATGAAAGGCATCAATCTCAGTAATTGCCTATACTCAGATTGGAGGTGTTCTGATTGTGAATTCTTTTTTTTTTTTTTTTTTTGCTTTTTGGAGGGCAGTTGGGGTTAAGTGACTTGCCCAAGGTCACATGGCTAGTTTTTTGTGTTAAGTGTCTGAGGCCGGATTTGAACTCAGGTACTCCTGACTCCAGGGCCGGTGCTCTACTCACTGCGCCACCTAGCTGCCCCTGATTGTGAATTCTTTAAGACGGTTCCACTACAACACATTATGAACCTGAAACACCTCTCCCTGCTTTGACTCCACTTCATACACTCCTCCATATTGATTCTATAGCTAACCAATCCTGCTCCTTCTTGTTCCCTTATCCTGTCCTTCTTCATACCTCACCAAATCCCAGCCCTGTGTTACCACCACCATCCTTCTTTTCTTCTCCTCTCACATGATAAATGAATTGAACTGGAGAAAGTAAAAAACTGAGCTGATTGGATCCACTATAAATTCATGTTATCTAAGCTTGAAAATGAACTCCTGCTGCAGCAAGGCAATACATTCCATCTTCCCTAATTGATTCCTCCCACTCTCAGTTGAGGCCCTTACCTCATGCTTTGCTGAGAAAATGAATATCATTCACTTAATGCTTTAGTGGTAAAAATGTGACTTGGATTCTGGAAAGCAATTAAGAGCTAAACACAAAAAGTCACTACCTCAGTGTATTCTTTGACTCAGCAATAACACCACTGGTATATAGTCCAAACAGCTTGTGGGAGCAGTGAGAAGGATCAGATATGAGAAATATTAAAAGAGCATGTTATTACTCCATACCATAACCTCCTTCAGTGGGAATACAAAGTGGAATGACTCCTAGGTAGAAAAATATTAATAATAGTACCTCTTTTTAGAGAAAAGAACAGGGAAGAAAGTGGTAGCTCTAAATTAGGAAAATGACTATACAAATTATGGTATGTGAATGTAATGGTATACCACAGATTAAACAACCTGGGAAGATTTGTATGAACGGATGTAGAGTGGAGTGAGCTAGAACCAAGAGAACAATTTAGTTTGATGGCCACAATAATGTAAAGGAAAATAATATTGAAAGACTTTAGAACTCTTATCAAAACAGTGATCAATCTTAATTTCAGAAGAATGAGAATAAATCATATCTTCTACCTCTTGACAGAGGATTTGAACTAGACCAAGGGTAACTAAAGTAAAGTCTGAGGGCCAAACCTTGTATTTCATGCGTTTTTGAATGACGGTGAGCTAAGAATGGTTTTTATATTTTAAAATAAAGCTTTATTGTATTTAGAAATGTAAAAACAATTCTTAGCTCTGTACTAAAGGAGGCCATGGGCTAGATTTGGCCTATAGGCTGTGGTTTTCTCCAGACTAGGCAGAATGAGATCAACATTTTCAGAGAACAGTTAACGTATTGATTTGCTTTGCCTGACTATACTGACTTTATTTTCTTTTTTATGGGTGGTAGGGAAGGGAGCTAGTGGCAGATAGTGGTAGCTAGGTGGTATAGTGGATAGAGTGTAGTGCCTGGACTCAGAAAGACTTATCTTGAGTTCATATGTGGACTAGGACACTTCCTAGCTGTGTGACCCTGGGCAAGTCACTTAACCCTGTTTGCCTTAGTTTCCTCATCTGTAAAATTAACTGAAGAAGGAAATGACAAACCACTCTAGTGCTCATGAAAAACTGAACATGACTGAAAGTGAGACCAACACGGGAAATGAAAACAAGGCAAAGGTATTGTGGGTAATAAAAATTTGTACAAAAAGACAACTGGGGAAGAGCATTAGTGAAATACTAACAACATAGAAGAGAGAGTAATGTTCAGAAGATGATAAGAGTAATGTTTTGTTACTATGTACTAAATTTAACATACACATAAAAACAAATTATGTAACAAGATTACAGTTTGATATTCATTACACTCTTCTGTTCTTTGTAATACTGAAATGTTCATGTCAACTTTGTAAAGAACCTAATTGTTCATGTCAAGTTTATAAGAAAATATAAAATGACAAAAAGAAGGCATTTACCACAAGAAGTCTTTTCCCCTTCACTGTATCTCAAAACCCATTGATATCACCTCTCACTCTTTCATTGTCCTCATTTGCTCCATATCTGAAGGTGAGTTGTTAAGGGCGACCCCTCTACAGGTGTGTCATTAATCTCACTCATTCCAGTAGACTGACTCCTATCCCTCACCCTAGGTATAAGCACAAGCAAGGTGCAGTTTTTGTTGTTGTTGTTGGAGTTCAGTTTCTCAGGCTCAGGCTAAATTGTGAACATCTGAAGGTTTAATCTCCTTTGAACCCTGATAATTCACAGCTGTGCACAGCCAAGTAAGTTTCTGACTCTGAGCCAATCAGGGACCAAGTCTTTGTTATATATTCTGGGAGATTGGCATTTTACTTTGGGGGTTAGCTCATGAGAAGGATCTTTAGATTTCCTGGTTGAGATTCTTGAGTAGCCATATGTTTAGAGCCCCCCAACTGCTCAGATGTCTGTGCTCCCTTGATGCAGTGATGCATGTAAAATGTATAGCAATATTTCTGTACTCAGACAGCTGGAGCCCTGTCTGTTGATCTCTGTGTTAATTTCTCTGCCTGTATTTTCTCTGTATTTTCCCCATGTTCAGGGTGCTGACCTTTCCCCTGAACCTAGTGAGTGCAATTAAAAGAAGATTGTTGACCCCTTTTTGAGTAGTCTTTTCTTTAAAAGCAGATCAAAGAACCTGTGCTAACAGACCATCGTGGGTGTGCTAGAGTACTTGCTAATACACTAGGTCATTTACTTTCTCTCCAGTCTTTAATTTCTCTTATCACTGGTTCCTTCCTTGCTACCTACAGTCTTACTCAAATGAAAAAAATTCTCATGTGTTCTCTCAAGTTATCATTCCTACATTCTATGTAGGATTGAAACGGCTTAACTTTCGGGTTGAAGTCAGAGAGGGAGAAAAATGAAGTCAGAGCAAGGGTGAGTTGGGAAAGTACTGAGGAGTAGAGAAATTGGAGGTTTCAGTGATGGTAGAAAAGTAAGTTTTGGAGTGGTGAAGCATAGGAAAAGGCAGAATGATAGCAGGTTGTGTTCAGATAAGGGAATGCCAAAGTTTCCGATTAAGGAAGTGACACATTTATGAGTAATGACAAGGTTTATTATGTGATCATCCCTGTGTGTGGCTGAGATTCAGTGAAGGAGTAGGTCCTGGGATTTAAGGAAGCTGAAGAATTGGGAGTTTAGGGAGTTTGAAGAACCTGGTATAAGGGCAGGAGTTGGGGAGAAGAGGACTATGGTGAGCAAGGATGAAGTTAACGAAACCTGAGGTTGTAAACCTAGATATCTGAAAGGATAACAGTTCCTTCAGCAAAAATAGGGACATTTGATAAAGGGGTGGCAGGGTGAGTTTGGGAATAAAGATAATGAGTTGTATTTTGGATACATTAAATATGTGGGACAGCCAGTTTCAAATGTCTGTCAGGGCATGTGTGGGACTTGGAGGTCAGGAGAGAGACTGGAAATGGATATGTATATCTGAGACTCACATGCATAGAAATGATAATTAAACCCATAGGAACTGATGAGGTTGCCAACAGAGTGATTGGGAAGAGACAGCAGAAAAAGACCAGGGCCATACTTTGGGGTATGTCTTGAGTTAGCAGGAATTACATATAAGTCTATATCTATATCTTATCCTCTCTTTCTCTCTCTCTCTCCATATATATAATACATATAATATATTACATATAATTATTGTAATTATATTATATATTATATATTATATATAATTATATATCACAATTACATTATATAGAATTATTATAATTATATATAATTATTGTATATATATATTATATATAATTAATATTATATGTTTATTATAAGTATTATAATTATATTATACATTATATATTATATATTATTATATATCACAATTACATTATATAATTATTATAATTATATATAATTATTGCATATATATTTATATATATATGGAGAGGGGAGAGAGAGAGAGAGAGAGAGAGAGAGAGAGAGAGGGAGAGAGAGAGTCAACAAAAGAAACAGAGGGCAAGTCAGATAAGTTAAGGTAAGAGGAACACCAATAGAGAGCAGTGTCAAGAAAGTGTTCCAACTGTGTCAAATGCTTCAGAGAGGTCATGTGAGAAGAGGACTAAGAAAACAGTTTCAGTGTGGGCAATTAAAAAAATCACTGGAACCTCTCTCAGTAAACTCCATCAACTCCCATGGATTTAACTAGCATCTTTCTGCCAATGACTTCCAGATCCATCCCTAGCCTCCCTCTTGAGCCTCAGTCCCACATCACAAGTTCTCTATTAGATGTTTCAAACTAGATGCATAACTTTAGGGTTGACATGTTCAAAATTGACTTCATTATGAAAATTTCACCATCCTTCTAGTCTCCTAGGTTTATAAACCTCAACAGTATTCTGGATTCCTCATTCTTCCTCACCTCCGATTTCTATTCAGCTGCGAAATATTGTCATTTATGACTTCAACAACATCTCTCTGTTAACCCTGAAAATATCAAAGTTCTCAGAGGCTATACAGCAACTATCAACTCTGAAAAATAAAACAAAATCAACCAAAGAGGTTATTACACCAACTGCCAACACTGACCAAAGAGCATGGGGGTCCTGCTACGTCAAACCTGACCCCTTCACTCACACAGCTACCTCCTCAGTTGAGGGCCTTGTCACTTCTCACCTACATTATTACTACAGCCTCCTAATTCGTCTCCCTGTCTCAAGTCTCTCCCTAATCTAGTACTACAGATTGCTGCCAAAATAATTTTCCTTAAACACAGTACTGATTATGTGACTCCCCTACTCAAACACCTATAATGGCTTCCCATCATCTTTAGAATAATATATGAACTCTTTTGTTTAGCTTTTAAAGCCTTATATGATCTTACCCTAATCTATTTTTTTCTGCCTAATTGGATATTATCTTCTATCCTATACTCTGTATTCTAGCCAAATTAGTATCCTTTCTGATCTTCACACAAATATTCCATCTCTCATTTGTGTTGTGCCTTTGCACTAGCCCTCCCGTCTGCTTAGAATGTCTTTCTTCATTTGTTGTTGTTGTTTGATTTTCTTTCTCAAAGAGGGCCATGACATCAGGGAGGTGATGCCATGACATGCAAGTGAATTGGATTTAAGTGAAGGAAGGTTGTGAAAAATCACTGACCTCAAACTTTCTCCTCTGGAGTCATCTGGGCCTAGTGGCAAGATATAGATCATGATGCCTGGAGGTGGCCCTGGATGCTTATTTGAGATGCTGCTCAAGTACTGTCTTCTATACTTAGCCTTTATTGATCCTCTCTCACCCATTCAAATCTTATATTTAACTACTTTCTATACATTTATTTTTATTTATTTTACATTGGTGCTACCCTCCCCCCCCCCCACAGGAGGCCTTCAGATAAAAGTAGGGTATTGTTTGTGCAGGATTTCATTGTGGGAATTCATGATTCATGCAGGGATTGGGTTCAGTTATTCCTTAAGGTCCTTTCCAACTCTTAAGATTTTGCCTTCTTTGGTAGCCACACTAGCCCATATGTGAAAGAAAGAATAATATATTAAACTTGTATGCTTTCTACTTTCTAGGCCACTATTACTCAGACACAGGAATGGTTTACAATGGCAAAACAAAGCCAGCACACAGTGACAACTTTCTCATCACCTAGTTGTTTGACCAGCCCTAGCATTCAAGAGAAAGACTTTGAAGGTAAGCAGAAGTGGCAGATTTCAAAGCAACAAAAATATGAAGTTTGAGCTTTTCTTTAGTCTGAAGTATTTCTTATTCTATTGTTACAGTATGACATTTTGTGATTTTGTTGGGGAAGGTTTTTTTCTCTCCAAATTATTATAACATATTTCTTTATCTTCTAAATCAATCCGTTTCTGCTCTTACGGTGAGACTTTCAGAAGGCTGGATAAATATCCCCTGGGGAAACTTCTAGAGCAAGGGATCACTAATCTGGGACTCATGATCTTTTTTTTTAATAAAGTATTATTTCAGTATAATTTTTTATGCATTAAACACATTCTGAGAAGAGGTCCATAGGCTTCATCACGCTGTCAAAGGGGGATTCGTGGTGCAAAAAAGGATTAAGAACCTTGATCTTGAGGATGAAGCAACTGTCATGGAGAGAAAAGTGCAGTATTGTTAAGGATACAGGTCCAGAAATAGGAATGCAGGTAGAGCTCAGCCACTGACCATACCATTTTTATCTTAATTCCCCTGAAGAAATGTAGTCTGTACCCATAGTTGTCTAGTACTGTTTATTCCCTTTTGGATTCTTTGCCCTACAACTAATCTTACAACTAGTTTAAAGGAAAACTGATTCTTCTAGTTCCTGAGATACATCATTTTATGAACTCAGTCTGCCAACTCCTGTGACTTTTTTGATAAAATTTTCTCTATTATTTAATCCCCAGAATTTAGAAATATGAGGGGGTGGTGGGCATGAAAGCTAGTCACTGACACTCAGGGACTATTTTTTATATGTCATCTGTCTGTCTATCCATCTATCTGTCTATCCATCTATCTTTCTGTCTATCTATCTGTCTGTCTGCCTCTCTCTCTCTCTATCTTTCGATCTATATTTCTGGGGCTTCCATGTAGTAAGCACTTAATAAATGTTTATTGAAAGGGTTAAAGTGAAGCAGAAGTATCGTTGCTACTCCTTACTGTAACTTCCTTCAATGCTATAATTTTAAGTTTGTCCTTGGTTTTAGGAGTTTAGTAAAAGTAGCGATAGAACTTGAGTAAACAGGTTCCTCCTGTGTTAAGATGAAGAAGGTACGCCTCCACTGAGTTTATAAAAGAGCATTCTTCTAACATGGAGTTGAGGACTGAACTCGATCATTTTCAGTAAAAATAAAAATTAAATGTTTCCAGTTCATTTTGACTAAAATGTGTTGAATGATAAAGTGGAATCGGGTGGGACATGAATGATACTATGGACCTCTTCTCAGAATGTGTTTAATGCATAAAAAATTATACTGAAATAATACTTTATTATGGACTTATAAAGAATAAAGAATGATACCTTATCTGGGTACTTCTGAAACCAATTGAATATATTATGTGGAATACAATAAGGAATATATCTTTGACTACTTTGGAAGAAGAAGGATGGAGAGATAAGAGGATGATTCTAGTCACAAATATAGGATTATTTACTTTGAAAGAATGTGGGGGGAAATGACATGCTCATATATTTATAAGAGGGGGCCACTCACAAAGCAAGAATGAGGGATAACTAGTGGAGAGCTTGTTTGCGATATTGGTATTCATGGTATCCATGAAAGCATCTAAGGAAGGTCTTTTATATTCTGATGGGACCCCTGGCAAAGGTTTTATTGGAAAATGTGGACAAGAACTATTGCACAAGATATAAATGCTTAGGTTGTAATTGGTATTCTTGGAAGGAGAACTCATGTTGATGAGCTCACAGATCTATTGACCTATGTAGAGAGTTTGTAGACAGGTCTTGTGTTATTAAAAAGTTTTAACTTTAATAACTTAGGTTGTAAAGGTTATAAAAAATATCTCATTTTTCTGGTAAAGGTGGTTACATTTTCTTGCCTTAGCTTGTTGTAGGAAAGGCCACCTGTCCCAGGCTCCTCATTTACAGATGAACAAACCGATGCCAGAGAGGTTAAATTACTTGCCCAATATTACATAAGTAGTAAGTAATAAAAAAGGATTTTGAACTCACTTCATCTGACTCCAGAACATTACCCTTCAAATTATGAAATGGTCATATATGGACTTAAATTCTGATATCCATTGATCACAATTTACTTTGTTTTCTGTCTGAGCTACTTTTCCTTTGTCATAATATATGACAGGGGTGAAAGAGGGTATATTAAGTTTAGTTGTATGAAATAGTTGTCATAAGCATTAGTATGATATATGAACATTTTAATATATTGTTTCTCTCATGCCTACAGCAACCCAAGCCATATAAGTTTAAAGGTTCTTAAGGAATTATATGAAAACCTCTCCATATTATGTATGTAATATAACAGTTTGACCTAATAGCCTTTTTAATGATTAATAATTTAATCCAAAAGGTGACGACATTTTTTATGAACCTGTGAACAGAGATTCAAGTGCTTCTTCTGGATCATCATTAGAAATTTTGGATCAAGAAAGATCTATATCTGTTAGAGACACTCCTTCTCATGCTCTTTTGAGAATGTATTTAGAAAGAAAACAGGAGACCACTAAAGGTTTGGAAGTATTTTTTCCAACATTTGAAGGCTTTGCAACTGCTTATGTAGACTTTATTATAAAATCAGCAATGTCAAAACTTGATCAACGGCCATTTAAAGACAATGAAGGTGTCATAAACTTCAATAATGTTACACAAGTGTCGATTCAAGAGGAGGAGAAAGTTAAAAAGAAAACGTCAGATTTTTCTGCTGAAATCAAAGAGAAAGAGTTTGATGAGAACTTAGAGCTAGTGAGTTTATGTTCAAAAACTGAAAGCATTGGATCACAGACCAGAGCTGATTGGTGTATTTCCCATAAGACTTATGACATTGGCACCAGGAAAGAGTTTGAAAGATTTAAGAAGTTTATAAAAGGGACACTAGGGGAGAGATATCGGTGGCTCTGGATGGATATTGAAAGATTAAAGGTTCTTAGGGATGCTGAAAGACGTCAGAGGTATTTTTCCTTTTATTAAATTATTATTTTTAGATTAAAAATGTGCATTTGGGTTGTTTTACCTCTAATTCAATAAATCTTTTTGACTCTAAAATAATTGGTGCTCTGGGAGGAAATTATTATTATTAAAAATTGGATTTATGATTATTAATATTAGCTTTCTTTAGGCTTCTGATCTTCCTAGTCAACAGATAATAAAAAATAATTCACTGAATTTGTAAAATATTTTCCCATAAGAGCTCAAAATGCTTTCACATTTGTTATTTTTATCCTTATAACATACCTGTGGCCAAGATTTTGCTTTCCTTCTTTTATAAGTGAAGAAACACCCTCAGAGAGGCAAATGTCTTGTTCAAGATGACAATCATTGTTTTGACCAACACGAGAACTCCTCTCTGTAATAGTCTTTATAGTAGTCTTGAGGAGACTACTGTTCACACTAGGATGTAGATATTTTTCATGTGCTGTTAAAGATTACTATGGTAACTGGGAATGAAAGCTATGATGTCTCAACAAGTGCCTGTATGTCTCTCTCGTCCTTGTAGTGGTTCCTTGGAAATCTTGGTCTAGTTTTAAATGGACTTAAAGTCTTCATGTGCTAGCTCTATGGTATTGAACTAATGAGATATGAAGCATCTTGCTAGATTGCATCTGATTGAGGGAGCTCTAGTCTTAGCCAGACTTCTGATAACTCCCTTTGGGGTATGAAGATTCAATATACTATAATTCCTATTCAAATATCTAGCCTGAGCACATTTACATTTACTGTGCCCTTCCACTGAAATTTTTTTTTTGGCATACACGTTACAGAGATAATTTTTACACAGAATCAACAATGATACAACAATGGTTCCAAAGTACTTCTTTGTCGATCATGAAAAATCACTACTCTAGGCCTCTAAGCATTTCTAACACGGAAGAGACATTTCTAGAAGTGCCCTTCATAGTCCTTTTCCTCTTAATCATTCAGGAGCTTGTCTGAACTTTCTCCAATCTCATGATATTAAGGTTTCCAAGACTTTTTTTTTAAGTTCTTACGAAAGATTGGGACCCCCGAGATAAAATGTTGACTTTAATATGATTTCTACATTTATGGAGGTTTGTAAGTGATAGATTTTTCACTAATCTTGATGGTAATTGTGTCTTCTGTGTGTTTTCTTTTCTTCTAGACACCTTGAGAAGATGAGAAAATGTTATCTAGTGAGTACTGGGGAGTGTTATCTCACTACAGAAGTCTTATTAAAGCTTAATCTAATAGATGGCTCTTACTGGAATGAGCCACATCTGAGATGCATTCAGGCTGAAGTTGTGAAACCCTTACTCCAGTACTGGTAGGGAGAACTGAAGCTTGAATCATAAAGTTATTTAATTTCTCTTCTTTAGACCGTATAAGAAAATTGTTTGTTTTTTAACATACTTTGGGATTATAGAAATCTGAAATGGTGAACTTCTACTGCATTATTGAGACTTTTCCCTGAATAACAGTCACATTTTCCCCCAAAGCCTCCAATTTTAAAAATGTTTTAGAAGTTATAAAAGAGCAGCTTGCTTAGATACCTTGGGTTTTTGCCATACTTGGGACCATAGTGTAGACCAGAAACCATACAGCATCCTTTCTAACTCAGTGACTATTTCTTTGAATCTGACCTATTTACTCTTTCTACCCCTTCAGTTACTGTGGCCCCAATACATCTTCCTGCCCATCCTATTGCAAAATATCCTTTCAGTTGTTTTAGCTCCTTACAAACCAAGTCAGAAACACTCAGACTTTCTCTTCTCCTACCTTCCACGTAACTGCCAGCATGGATTTCCTTAAGTGCAGAGGTGATCATGTCACTTTGCCTGTTCAAAGAGGATAAATAGAAAGTCTTCTGTTTTACTTTTAAAGCCATTTACAACCCGGCTCCCACCTATCTTTCTAGCATCATTATATACTACTTCCCTTTAATCACACTATGGTCCAGCCACTACAGCTTCTTTCTATTTATTCCTCTATTCCTCCTTTCTACCTGTTCCTATCTATTACTCCATCTCCCATTTCTGTTTCTTTGACTGTAACATGCTCCTCCCTCACTTCTTTTTCTTCAAGACAACAGTTCAAACACTAACTTCTACATCTTTTACAGGGATTTTTATAAATCCTTGAACCTGCTAATGCTCTACCCCATTAACTACCTTGCATTTTGTATTTATTCTATATAGAATCATTCTGTGTATATCTATATGTTATCTCCACTGATAGAATATAAGTTTTTGGGGTGTCCCCATTTTCTAGAACTTAATAAGGGCCTTTAGATTGACTGGAAAGAGAAACTTTGGGAGGAGGTATATAATATGGGACTGTTGTACAGAGATGTGACAGGGTTTAAAGTTCTCTCATATAGGTGTTAGACTTGTTCTCCAAGAGTCCAGAGGGCAAAACTAGCAGTAGTGAGTGAAAGCCCCAGAAAGGCTAATTTAGTCTTGATTTTTTTTTTGCTTTTTGGAGGGCAGTTGGCGTTAAGTGACTTGCCCAAGGTCACACGGCTAGTTTGTGTGTCAAGTGTCTGAGGCCGGATTTGAACTCAGGTCCTCCTGACTCCAGGGCCGGTCCTCTATTCACTGTGCCACCTAGCTGCCCCATAATTTAGTCTTGATTTAAGGAAAAATTTTCAAAGAATTAAAACTATCCGAAAGTGGAATGGGCTGCTTTAGGAGTCATTAGGTTCCCTATCACCTGAACATTTTAAGGAAAGACTAGATAACCCCCTTGCTCTCTGTACAGGGGATATTCTTGTTCAGGCTTGGGTTGGACTATGTGGCCTCTGAGATATCTCTCATGTCTTTGATTCTGTGAATTCATCAAATACCATAGGGAACAATGTGAGTAGAGACTGGGGCAGGAAAACATGAGACAGTAATATAAGGTCAGGTTGGAATTATAGTATGATACCAGAATGTAGAGCAGTTTAAATGCCAAGCTAGAGAGTTTGAACTCTTTATGTGAATTGTGTGCTAACTCATCTTTAACATACAATTACACACTCCCTGACTCGGCATACAAATATTGGGTAAACATGCATCATTATATTTCTGGATTAGTAACAAAAGGTTCCAAAATAATTGGCCTCTGCTATTTTGTAATAGGATGTTGACAACTCTAAACTAGTACAGATATTCAGATTGCTGATTCTTCTCCAGTTCCATCATGCCGCTTTGCTTTCAAGGTCTAGAATTGTAATTGAGCCATCAGCAGTAATGCCATTGCTACTGGGAAAAGGTGTATAACTCTCCTCTATGGCTGCATTCATCACTTGTAATTTTCCAAACTAAAATCCTCCTCCCTAGCTACCACTCTTCTATCTGTCTTATCTCCCCCTGTTAGAATGTAAGTTCCTTGAAGGCAAGGACTATTTTCAATTTTGTATTTTTATCCCCAGTGCCTCTTGGCACATAGCACTTAATAAATGTTTTCTCATTTATTTATTAATTTCAGTCAGTCAGACAGCCAGCCAATAAACATTTAATTAGCACCTACTATGTGCCAGGCACTGGGCTGAGGATGCCAAGAAAGGCATTCTGTTCTCAAGGAGCTCACAATGTAATAGGGGAAGACCATACATAAAAAGAAGCTAAAAAGGTGGGTTACCTTTTATGTGTGGGGCATTATGAAGTCCCGCAGGTGGATGGGAAATTCTGAGATGACTGCCGTGGATCTTCCTTAACTGGAGGATCTGGGAATAGCTCTCCAGTGTTCACCCTCCGTCTAACCTCTGTCCACTCCAATCAGACAGAGGGAGGAGCCCCACCACCCCCACCAGAAGCAAATGGGACTGTGGAGGTTTGCTTTCAGAACTGATGTGCTCTTGAAGAAAGATGAGTTCTTAGAGAAACAATGAAGTCTTGGAGAGCATCCAGGGGAGACATGATCACTTATTTATTTATGGAATAAAGACAGATTTGCCTTATGCTAAATTCTGCTCTATTTGGTGAGATTCTAGTATTTTCTAGTCACCTTATTTATGAATATGAGCAGTAAGAAAAAGGTAAGGAGGGCTAGATATTTATCACAGATTCTCAAGGCTGAAAAAAACCTGAGAAATCATCACATCTATGCCTCCTTCATTTGAAAGACAAGTAAACTAAGATATGCATAGGTAAAATGACTTGCCTAAGACCATTCAGGTGATAAGTGACAGTGCTGGGATTAGAATTTACAACTTTTGACTACAAATCCTTTGCTTTTTTCACTGTAGCATGTTACATCTTAGAAAATAAGGGGAATGGTCTGTTTCTGGTAGTTGGGGCCAAATCGGTACATTGTAAATTTTGTAGACTTTTCAAAATGCTTTTATAACCAAAGATATGAGGAGTCTTTTTATCAAGGCCTTCTTAAAGTTGTATTTCTCCCAACAGGGGACCTAGATTCTGTGTGACCCATAAATATGAAATTAAAAATGCCAGTGCTGAGCTGAAATTCTGGCATTCCCGCCAAAAACAACCAAGGAAAGATATTGATCCTTTCCCACAAATGGTGACTCTTTTACCACTAAGACCTAAATCTTGCATGCCACAGATTCCTACATTAAAGGTAGGTTGGACTATTGAGCTCATTATTGTGAAGTCTGTGATAAAAACCCATGTTTGGTTTATATGTATGTCTTCATCTTCATTCCATATAATCATAAAAAATCTTTCAATAATGTGCAACTTGAAATAACTCAGAAACAAGAAAATGAAATGCAGTGCCACATTTGAAAATGGAATCTTTCTTTTTTGTGTTTATAATTATTTGCGAATATAAAATTAGGCACATATCTCTTCCTTAGTATCAAAGATGGTTGGAACCTTGCTTTCAGTGTCAGTTCTTATCCTTTTGCCTTGAATTTTGTCCTGTCTACCTATAGCAGCAAGCACCCTGGCATACCCAGAATGGCTGCTAATACAGGTTCTTTGATCTGCTTTTCCAAAGGAAAGCAACTCAAAAAGGGTTTTAACAGTTTTACTTTAATCAAACATATTTTATTTACCTAGTTCAGGAGGGAAAGTCAGCACCCTGAACTTCAGAGAATACAAACAGAAGTTACAAGCAGACAAAAAATACAGACAGAGAAACAGACCAGCAGGCAGGGCTTCCAGCTATCTGACCATTACACACATACCTAGTTAGTTACCAGAGTGAGAAGCATCAACATCTGGGTTTTCAAACCCAGAGTCTCATTTGGCCAAACCACACAACTCTTCCCATGTGTGAGCCCCAAAGCAAAACCTCACATCAGGGTATATCACAACCCTCATGACCCACTGTGCAATCACAAAGTAATAAGACGTGGGCATTCCTGAAAAATAAGCCTCCTGCCACAGGCTCCCAACACATGTGACCACATTCAGCCTATTAGGGGGCAGAGCATATTTTCAAATCAGGGAAGGTTCTCAAATTCACTTAAGCCTACCGAGGGGCAGGGAAGATCTTCACATTCCCTTACCATTACACTACCATGCCTTACCTTTTTGATTACATGTAGGCACTTACTTTAGCCCTGCTCTATAGGGGTTGCCTTTCCCTGACCTGGACAACCATGCACATTTTAACTCTTTCTCCCTTTTCTGCTACACACAGTTGCCTGACACCTTGGGACAACTCTTACCCTCTGGCCAAACCTCCATGGAAAATAATAGTCCACCTGAACTTATTCCTCAATGATTAATATGTTCCTGTCCTATCCCCAGTCCTGTGATTCTGAATACCTAGGTGCCATTATTCAAACCCCGTTGGCCTCCCGCTGATCATTCCTTTATTCTTATCTCCTCAACCCAATTTCAGGTCTATCACTTTTGCCTTTTGTAAAATTATATTCCAAAGTTTCCTATGGTTTTTAGTACAAGCTTCCAGGTTGTGCGTAATCCTGAACATGTGGTTCTTTGGTATTTGAACTGTTTCTCTCTGGATTTTAACTTTGACTTTTCCTTTGGTGGATCCTTTCAGGGAGATGATTAATGGATTCTTTCTATTTTCACTTTTCCCTCCAGTTCCAATAGAACCGGGCAGTTTTGTTTATGATTTATGTGTTTCATTTAAAAAATACAGTGTTCAGTTCCCTTTTTTCAAGTTGTGATTTTTAGGTAGCATGGTGATTCTTAAACTCTTTTTCCCTGATCTGTTTTCCATGTTAATTGTTTTTTATATAAGATACCTTATATTGTCTTCTATTTTTTCAGTTGTTTGTTTTAATATTTCTTGCTGCCTCATATAGTCATTGATTTCTGTTTCTTTGGTTTTTTTTTTCCCTAGTTATCAATGTCTCCTTTACTTGGACAAGGTTTACCATTTTTCTTCTAAATTCTTTATTCTTTTTTTTTATTTTAATTTATTTTCTTGGTTACATCATTCATTTCCACAAGCTTTTGAGTTACAAAGTTTCTCCCCTTTTTGTCCCTACCCCCCAGCACAGAACATTGATCACACTGTAAGACCCCTCCCACAATCTGTTCCCTT
>CM053594.1:111931476-111949305 GCA_028646575.1 Pseudocheirus occidentalis
CTGTGTTATCCTAATTGTGTTTCCACAGTATTCAAATTGTTTCTTCTTGGCAGCTTGTAATATTTGCTCCTTGATCTGGGACACTGGAACCTGGCTATAACATTCCTAGGAGTTTTCTTTTTGGGATCTTTTCCAAGAGGTGATCAGTGAATTCTTTCAAGTTCTGTTTTGCCCTCTGGTTCTAAAATATTAGGGCAATTTTCCTTGAGAATTTCTTGAAGGATGCTTTCTAGGTTCTTTTTTTTAATCATGTCTTTCAGGTAGTCTAATAATTTTTAAATTGTCTCTCCTGGATATATTTTCCAGGCCAGTGGTTTTTCAATGAGATATTTCACACTGCCTTCTATTTTTTCATTTGTTTGTCTCTGTTTAATAATATCTTGATTTCTCATAAAGTTATTTGTTTCCATTTGCTCCACTTTAATTCTGAAGGAATTATTCTCTTCAGAATGCTTTTGAGATTATTTTTCCATCTGGCAAATTTGACTTTTTAAGGCATTCTTCTCCTCATTGGCTTTTTGGGCCTCTTTTACCATTTGAGTTAATCTTTTTTTAAGGTGTTATTTTCTTCAGTCAAGTTGTTGAGTCTCTTTTCATGATTTTCTTGCATCATTCTCATTTCTCTTCCCAATTTTGCCTCTACTTCTCTTATTTGGTTTTCAAAATCCTTCTTAAGTTCCTCTATGGCCTGTAACCAGTTTACATTTTGCTTGGAAGCTTTTGGTGTGGGAGTTCTAACTATGTTGTCTTCCTCTTGTTCCATGCTTTGATCCTTTTTGTCCCCAAAAAAGGAATCTAAAGTTGGGTTGCTGTGCTTACTTTGCTTCCTTTTCCTGCTCATGTTGCTAGTCAATTACTTGATTTTTGGGCTCAATAGAACTCTGCTTTCAGAGGGGACAACTTTGTCCCAAATTGCTGAGGTTTTCCCAGATTCCAGAGCTATTAGGAGACTGCCATCTCTGCAGTCCCCACCAGCTTTGACTCACTGGTCACGTGCTTTGGCTCACTGGTAATACACCTCAGGACCACCACCCAAGACTATGATCCCAATCCAGGCAGGTTAAGGCAAGAGCACTTAGCCTCTGAATGATCACTTGGCCTCCCTGAAATCTGCAGGCTTCAAGCTCTGAAGCAGCCTTTAGGAGGCGGCTGCAGGGTTTCTGCTTTTGCTGATTTCTTGCCCTAGGGCAAGAAATTTCTTGCCCAAGGCCAGACCCACTTTCCTCCCCCATATTAGCCAAGCTCCACTGACCTTTCACTTTGTCTTTGGTTCTTATGGGTTGATCATTCTGGAAACTGCCACAGCTGCTGGTGATCCACTCTCCTGAATGCTCCAGTCAGGCTTGTCCTGGCCACCCTGGGGCTACAGCTGGGACTGGTCTTGGCTCCAAGTGTGTTGTGATGAGCCCTTCCCATCCCACCTGCCGGGCTGCCTTCAGGGGGAGCTTTGTTTCTCTGTACTTTTGTGGGTTCTTGAGCTCTAAAATTTGTTTAGAGTCATATTGTATAGGTATTTGAGGTGGTTATAGGGGAGCTCATGGAGTTCTCCTGCTTCTATGCCCCCACCTTGGCTCCACCCCTACAGTTCATTTTCTAACAATACTAGATAACTAAGGCATTACTGTACTACACACAAACAACCTCTTATTCCACAGTTATAAAATAACATTATGTTACTTTGTGACTGTGATGATCATGATTGTTAAAACATTTGTGGTCTTTGATCCTCCAGGAGGTTAAACTAAAATATACTAAAATAATTATTCTCTTTATATAGTTTCTAAACCTAGAAGCACTTGTTAAGCATGCCTATTATGTAGCGCATCATATTGTATGATGTATTTTTGTTCTCTAGCTGCTTACATTATAAGAAGAGTTATCTAAAGAGAGAAGAAATAATCTTTCAATGGCCTGAAAAATATTCAGGGTTTCTCCTCTGGAGAAAAGCATACAGCAGATGTATTTTTGTTCTCTAGCTGCTTACATTATAAGAAGAGTTATCTAAAGAGAGAAGAAATAATCTTTCAATGGCCTGAAAAATATTCAGGTTTTCTCCTCTGGCCCAAGAGTCTAAGGCAGCGGTTCTCAACCTGTGGGTCATGACCCCTTTGGGGGTTGAACGATCCTTTCACAGGGGTCACAGAGGTTACCTAAGACCGTCGGAAATATGTATTTTCTGATGGTCTTCGATGACCCCGTTCACCCTCCAAAGGGGTCACGACCCACAGGTTCAGAACTGCTGCTCTAAGAGAAGAAGAGTATTCTTTGTAATGTTGAATATTTTGGAAGGAGGGATGTATGTACAACTCATACTTTGGCTTTCCTCTCTTCCAGCCCCGCTACTAGATGGGCTTCTGTGGGTTAGCTCCTCCAGTAGGTATGAACAGAGAAAGCCTTTAACTACACTGATACAAGGATGTGGAGTAGGGAATGATATGTGGTCCTCAAGTAATCTAATATAAATCTGAGGATTAGGGTTCAAAGCAGAGATACTTTCTCCTATATATTCTTTCACATCATCCATCGTCCTGTCCACTTTTTATAAGGAGGATCTCATTCAACCACAGTCTTCAAAATCTTCAAGGAAATCTGTGAAGAAATCCGCCAAGAAATCTGAAAGAGCAGGCTCGGCAATTAAAAAATCAGCTATGAAGACTGAGGATCCCAATGAAACCCTGGAGCAGGATCTCCCTGGGATGAGGTGGGTACCATTAGAAAGAAGTCACTGTTCTGTTTTACCACCCAGATACTATTCGAATGGAAACAGATGTGTTTCCGTTATCCACAAAATAAATGTGTCTGAAGGATTTTCATTTTATAGAAACTGAGAATTAATTGAGTGGAGTTTGATGTGGTTTCTTGTGTTTCAGGAGTAAATATTCCTACTTGTTATGTCTGCATGTGAGCGCATACTCCTGAGGGTAGGTCCAGAGGTTGCTCATGTCAAAGGGAGAGTCTTTTTGAATTCTAGAGTACCATGTCTTACTAAAGTCCCTAGGGACTCTCAGAGAATCTTGCTCTTAATCAGGCAGCAAATAGTAATGATATTGTTTTATTTCCTGTTATCTGACTTTTTCTTAACTTTGCCCTTTGCCTATTCTTCACCATCAGTGAATCTTATTTCTAAGAATTGTTATTTTTCAGTTAAGTTCAACAAGCAACTATGAAGTGCCAACTGCATGTAAAGTACTATGTTTAAGTGTTAAGTATCAAAGACCCCAAAAGGGACCTGATTTAAAGGAGCTTACTTTCTAGTTGTGTGAGTAGTTTCGTTTCTCCCTAGCAGAATATAAATGCCTGGAAAGAAGAGATTTTTGTTTTTATTTTTGTTTCCCCAGTGTCTGGCATAAAGCAGGCAAGTCATAAAAGCTTATTGATTTTAATTTAATTGAGTTTAGATTAAACATTTAGATGAGTGTGTCAATGGCAATAGTATGAATAATATTGAAAAGATAGGTGGCAGCCAAGTTGTAGAGGCTGTTATGTGCTGGCATAAGAAGTGTCTATTTTATGCTATTTGCAATATAGAAGTCATTGAATACATTTGAATAGTGAAATGATATGTTCAGAACTTGGCCTTAAGAAAATTATTTTGATGATTGTGTGTAGAAGATGCATTGGAGACAGGAAAAACTAGAAGCATGGAAAACATTTAGGAGGTTTTACCTAAGACCAGGCAAAGCTTTATCATGGCCTATATTAAGGTGATAGATGTGGAGAGAAGGGGCCATATGTGAAAGATGCTGTTGAGGTAGAGTTGACAGTATCCTTCAAGCTGATTGGAATTGGAGGGGAGAGGGAGAAGAAAGAATCAAGGTTGTGAACCTGGGTGAAATGTCCAAAGGGCAGCAGGTGATAATAGACCAGGAAATCAAGATTAAACCTTCAGCTTTGTAAATCTATGAGTCATCTGCAGAAAGAAGGCCCAGGCTGGAGCCTTGAGACACACCCACAGTTAAGGGGTAGAAGACATGATGAAGCAACAAAAGAGACTGAATAGGTAGATGGGTAGGAAAAAGAACCAGGAAAAAGCAGTGTCCTAAAAATCCAGAAAAGAAAGAGTATCCAGGATAAGGGAGATGCTCTAGAAACAACAAGAAAGATGAAGCCTGGGTAAAGACCATCAGATTTAGCAATTTAAAAAGATTATTAAATTAAATCTATTATTAATATTAATTAATATTATTGTTAATTAATATTAATTATTTAAATTTAATTTAATGACTTATTCAATTTAAAAAGATCATCGCTAACTTTGGAGAGAGAAGTTTCACTTCAGAGATGAGATAAGAAGTCAGAGTCATATTGCAAAGGATTGAGAAGTGAGTGAAAAGAGAGGAAATAGAAGGAAGTAGTGCAGACAGCTTTTTCTAAGAGTTTGGCTATAAAATAGAGAAGAGACATAGTTTGAGAGGATAGTAAGGATAAATGAATTAAAAAAAAACATGACTATGTTTAAAAGCAGTAGTTTTAAGGATCCAGTAAATGAAGAAGTTGAAGATTAGAGAGGGATAGGGTTTAATCTTAAAGAGAGTAATCCCTTTAGAGCACTGAGGAGTGGATGGCATCAATGACCTTTGTAGAGCAGTTGTCTTTGGGGAGAAGGTCCACCTCTTCATCAGGGACTGGAGTAAGGGCAGAGATGCTTTAAGATTATATCAAGAGGTTGGGAAATGACAAAAGGGGAAGAGGAGACATATTTTATGGCAAATCCCCTCTATTTTGTTGGTAAAATTTCAAGACCTTCCACAGAGAAGAGGTGAAGATGTGGGAAATTTGAGGATAGAAGATTTTGACTAGTCTCTGGAGAGTGGAATAGTGATTTAGGGAGGAATAAAACCATTGGATTGTTACAGTGGAATTCAAAGTTCTTGACAGGAAATAATGTGTAATCAGCCTGGAAAGACAGATTAGATCCAGGTTGTAAAGAATTTTAAATACTAAGTAAGGGTCTGTATTTTATCCTAGAGAAAATAAAAAGTTAGTAGAGATTCTTGAGTAGAGGAGTGTTGAGTGTTGACATGGTTGGCAAACCTGTGCCTTAGATATATCAGTTTGGCAGCTGTGTAGAAGATGGATTAGAGCAGGGAGAGATTGTGGAGGCAGGGACACTAATGAGAAGACCGTTTATGGCAGTGGTTCAGGCACATGATGATGATGGCCAGGACTAATATGGTAGTAGAGTGCATAGAGAGAAGAAGACAGATGTGATAGAAGATGTAGAGAAAGAAGAAGAGAGGCCTAGATCAGAATGCAGGGTATGTTCCCAACCATGGAGTAGAACATGGGTGATGATCTTGAAGTGGAGATTAAGAAACATTTGGTCAGACAGGTAGGAAGAGAATCATAATGCATCAGCGTTGTGAAAACCCAGAGAGGAAGGAGTAGTCAGAAGGAGCAAGCTGTCAAACAGTATTGAATGCTTCAAGACCTTGGATTTAGCTATTAAGAGATCATCAATGACCTTGGAAAAATATTTGTGGAGACAGAAGCCAGATCACAAGGTATCAAATGGGAGCCGGAAATGTGCCTAGCAGAAACTTCACTTATTTTAGTTTTTTGCCTTGGACTGATACTATATTTATAGTTTAAATGTCACACTTCCAAATCATAGACCAAGCAAATGAAAGAGAAAAGAATGAAACTCAAAGCTTATCAAGTCCACCTGCTAGAAATCAATGACTTCCTATGTTTTATAGTCTTTGTGCTTGTTAATATGGATAATCAAATAAATAACCATAAAGGTAATTTTTTTATCAAATGCAGAGATTTTAAAAACAATTGACCTAACTGAAAAAACTTTTTAAAAAATTGAATTATTTTGAGTAATAGTCAAGGTTTGATATATTATGTTATTGATAGTAAAAATTAGTTTTATTGATGACTTTTTGTTTCATTTTGTTTTATATTACAGTCATTTCCAAACCTAATCTCCCCTCTCAGTATGGGACTTTCACTTTTAAAGAAAAAGAACCAAGAAAAACCCACTGATAGAGTGACCCCATTTGAATAACATATACAATATCCTATACCCACAGGCCTCTCTTCCCCCTTCTGTTGAGAGGAGTGAGAGCTGTTTTATTTTCTGTTCTCTAGGAATAAAATTGATTATTACAATTCCTCAGATTTATATTTTTCTACTACTGCAAAAATGAAATATTATTTTAATTCCCACTACACTATTATAGAAAAGACATTGTTAGGTTAATAGATGTTATATATAGTTTTACTTTGTGTCAGCAAGACTTGGGTTCATATTCAACCTCTATAGTTACTAGGTGTGTGACCACCTAATCTCTCTGATCTTCAGGAAATTCTCTAAGACTATAAATGGTAAACAGTTTGTAATATGAGTAAGTGGATGAAGTTCTTATAGCCACAAAATTACCAATAGATTACATTATCTAAAACAATTCATCTTTTTTTTCCTAAACTAGCTTCCCTTCCAATTTTCTATTTTTTAGTCATTAAATTATAAAACTTTAAGATTATTTTTCCATTTCAATTTAATTTGAAATTAATTTTTTTCTTTTCTTAATTTTTCTTTTACAAATTTTCCCAAAACCACCCCTTTTTTCCTTATTCTATTGTCATCAGCTTAGCCAGTGCTCTTATCATCTCACAACTTGACCATTATACCTCCCTGTACTGATAGAAGTTTACCGTGATCTAAAAAAAAAAAGGAAGAAAGAAAAGCAGCACTTTTTGTGAGAACATAGTTGATGCCTTAAGATTGGGGAATGGCCTTATTGTGGAACAAGGCTATATTGTTGTGTTACTATGCTGTAACAAATGACACACACATGTCATGATGTGATGCCAATGCTGTATTTACAGCTCCTTGCTCCCAGCGGTTGTCGGCAGAAGTTCTGGCAGTTCTTTCTCTCTCAGCAATTGTGGCTCTCTAGCTTGGACTTTTCCTTATATATGGTATTAGCTCCTCCCTATTTTGCCCCTTCCTGTTATATCAGCAAGTCCATCCCACTGTGGGATTCACAAGTTCTGGATCTTAATGCTTGACACAATCATGAACTTGAAACAAGGTGCTAAGTACCTGTTTGCTCACCAATACAAGGGGCATGGAAGATCTTCAGATTCCATTACAGATGAATACAGAGAAATATGGACATCTGCATGTATTGTTGCTGAGTGAAGTAAGCAGAGCCAAGAAAACTACGCAATGACTACACCCATTTCAATGGAAAGAACAGCCACAAAATCAAAAGCAAATATATATTTTAAAAAACCACATTTTGGAAGAGACACAAACATACATTCTTACTCCACCCCTTTGCAGAAGTTGGAGGTTCACAGGTATTGTACATTTGTAAACATTTTTAGATTTTTAAAAATTTATCCATCAGCTATACTATTTTTTCTCCTTTAAAAAATATTGTTGTTCAGCTGTGTCCAACTCTTATAATCCCATTTGGAGTTTTCTTGGCAAAGATAGTGGAAACATTTTCCATTTCCTTTTTCAACTCATTTTATAAATGAGGAAATGGAGACAAACAGGGTTAAGTCACTTACCCAGGGTCACACAGCTAGTAAGCGTCTGAGCCTGGATTTGAACTGAGGCCTTCCTGACTCCAGGCCTGGTGCTCTATCAACTCTACCACCTTGCTGCCCCCTTTGTTTAAAATTCCTGTTTTGTATAGGGGCCAGCTCTTTGGAAAGGAGAATGAAAGGAAACCTGGATGAAACTATAATGATACCAAAAAAAACCCAAAGCAAATAAAATCTATTTAAAAAGTTAAAAAAAACTCCACAGTAAAAAACATAGAAATAAATGCCTTTCCTTAATATAATAAGTAGAATCTATCTCAATCCAAGATCTAGCATTATCCTTGATGGAGCTTTACTAGAGACCTTTCCAATAAGTTTATAGGGATAAAGTAAGACTCTACTATTCCCATTACTATTCAATTTAGCGCCATAAATGATACTTATAGTAATAAACCAAGAAAAAAATTTAAATAAACATGGGCAAAGAGGCAACATAATTCTTGTTTTGCAGATGATGTGATAGTTTACTTAGAAAGCTAATAACTAAAAGACTAAAAAAAATAACTAAAGGCAATTTAGAACAGGTTAATAACTTCAGCAAATATTCAGGACAGAAAATAAACCCAAGCAGGTTATCATTATTTCTTTACCAACAAAATCCAGCAGGAAGAGAGAAAAAGAGGTATTCCATAGATAACCACAGAATATCTAAAATGCTTGGGAGGGGAGGGAACTACATGTCAAGAAACACACAAGAAGTTTATGACTATAATTACAAAACACTTTTTCAATAAATAAAGACAATTCTGTGTAATTCTGAGAAACAGTCATTGTTCACAAATAGACTAAGCCCCCCAGCTATGGGGCAGCTATGTGGTACAGTGGATAGAGTACCAGGTATGGAGTCCGGAAGATATGAGTTCAAATCTGGCCTCAAACACTCACCAGCTGTGTGACCCCAGGTAAATCATTCAATCCATATTTGGCTCAGTTCCTCATCTGTAAAACAAGAACACATTGTAGAAGGAAATGATAAACCATTCCAGTATCTTTACTAAGAAACCCCCTGGGGTCATGTAGAGTTGGACATGGCTGAATGATTGCACAGCAACAAGAAGACCTGGGCCAATATAATAAAAAGGACAACACTACCCAAACTGACTTACTTATGCAGGGCCATACCAATAAAGTTACCAAAGGATTGTTTTATAGACCAGGGGGAATGGACAATACAAGTATAAAATCTCACGGTAATTAATGGGGGTGGGAAAGAAAGGAGCTTAATAGTAGCACCAGATTTCAAACTATATTACAAAACAGTAATCATCA
Source organism: Pseudocheirus occidentalis (assembly GCA_028646575.1). Lineage (NCBI taxonomy): Eukaryota > Metazoa > Chordata > Mammalia > Diprotodontia > Pseudocheiridae > Pseudocheirus > Pseudocheirus occidentalis. The sequence continues at coordinate 111,940,312 of CM053594.1, forward strand.
AATCAATTAAATATTGCTTAAGAAATAGAAAAGTTGATCAGTAGAACAGATTTGGTACCCACTACACAGAAGTGAATGAGCATAGGAGTTTTTCATAAACCCAGAGATTGCTGCTATTTGGGTAAGAAATCCCTATTTAACAAAAATTTTTAGGAAAATTGGAAAACTGGTAGAAATTAAGTATACACCAATATAGCTCACCATATGCTAAGTTCCAATTAACTAGATCTAAAGGATAACATCATGATTAAATTATAGGAGCAAGGAAGAAATTACTCATCAGAGAAGAGTTCATAATTTTATCATCTCAAGATACAACTACACAGAATTAAAACGTTTTTACACAAACTAAATGTGACTAAATATTTACACAAACAAAATGTGACTAAAATTAGAAAAGACACAAGTAAATGGGGGGAAAATATCTTTACAGCAAGTTTCTTTGATAAAAGTCTCATTCCCAAGATATATCAGGAATTGATTCAAATTTGTAAGAATAAGAATTATTCCTGAATTGATAAATGTTCAAAAGATATGAATAGGAAGTTTTGAAAGGAAGAAATCCAAACTGTCACTTGTCATGTGAAAAATGTTCTAAATCACTAATGAATAGAGAAATGGCAATGCACACCCATCACATTGACAAAAAATGACAAATACCAGAGGTGATTTAGGAAAAAAAAAAAGGATTTTAATGTTTTATTGGTAATTGTGAACTGGTCCCACTATTCTGAAAAACAATTTGGAACTATGTCCCCAAATTATTCAGTTGTACATATCTTTCCGTCCAGTGATACCAATATTGGGTCCATACTGTGAAGAGATTAAAGAAAGAGGAAAAGGACCCATATGTACACATATATTTATAGTAATTCTCTTTTGCAGTGGCAAAGAAATGGAAACTCAGGGGGTATCCATTAATTGGGGAATGGTTGAAAAAGTTACAGTATATGAATGTGAGGGAATACTATTATGTTATAAGAAATATCATGAAAGTCATCATTTTGGAAAAAACTAAGAAAGATTTTTATCAACAGATGCAAAGTAAAGTGAACAGAACCAAGAAAACAACTTATACAATAATAGCAATTTTGTAGAGATAATCAACTTTGAAAGACTTTGAAATTCTTATCAATGCAGTGACTAACTGCAATTCCAGAACACTCAAGATGAAACATGCTCCCTACCTCTGCATAGAAAGGCAGTAGATTCAGAATGAACATTGAAACAGATGGGTTTTTGTTTGTTTGTTTGTTTGTTTGATTGATTGATTGGTTGTTCATTAGAAATAGCCAATGCAGGAATTTGTTTTGCTTTTACTATATATTATATAAGAGGGATTTTTGTTGCTATTTTTTTTCTCAATACAGGGGAGGAAATAGAAGAAAAATTTTTGTTCATTGAAAAAATAAAAAAAATAATTTTAAAATAAAGATATGATTTTGTAAAAGTGATAAATATGAGTCTTACAAGAAAATAAAAACCTATATGAAATGATGCAAATGATGCAAAACCAGGTCTAAAAAAAAACTATATACTTTGAGCACAATTGTGTTTTGAGGGGGAAAAAAAGCCAAAAGTGGCTGGGTTTTGGAGAGACTTAGAAGCATGTACAGAGAAACTGTCTTTTTGTTTGTTTCCTACGAAGGTCAGTGCACAGATAACTACTCGAAGCTAGGGAGACCTGAGTTTAACTCCTATCTCTGACACATAGCATCTGTGTATCCCTGGACAAGTTACACCTCTCAGGCCTATAGGCAGCTCTCTTCACACTTTACATAGCAGATCTATATCAGGAGAAGGAATTTTATCACCAAAGGGTTCTCTTTTCCAATGAAATCATAGATTTAGTTCCTATTCCTTCTTATTTTGGGGGGGTCTAATTTGTTCAATTCTAAGGGTTTTATGTTAGTTGATCAATAAGCATTTATTAAGTACCTACAACATATCAGGCACTGTGCCTGTTATACAAAGGAAGGCAAAAACCCATTCCCTACCCTCAAGGAACTCACAGTCCAGTGGAGGAGAGAGCATGAAAACAATTCTGTACCAACAAGATATGTATAGGATAAACCAGAAATTATCAATAGAGGGAAAATACTAGAGTTGAGGGGGATCAGGAAAGTACTTCTTATTTATCTTTGTTAACGATTATGTTTATGATAAAAAACAACTTAAAACAAACTTTTAGCAGCTCCTCACAGCCCATAGAATAAAACACACATTCCCTAGCCTGGCTTAATGCCTCCCTCATCTGAACCCAGAATGGGAGAAACCTTTTTAACCTTATTTACCAGTTCTGTCCTACACGAATCCTATACTCTTGCCAAACTGAACAACTGTCCCATGACCAAGCCTTGTATTTTCCTACCTCCTTAATTTTGAACCTGCTGTGGCCTCTGATTTGTACTGCCTTTCCCTTTCTGCATATCTAAATTCTTCTTCTTTTAAAAAAAATTTTTGGAAAAGCAGTTGGGGTTAAGTGACTTGCCCAAGGACACACAGCTAACAAGTGTTAAGTGTCTGAGGCCGGATTTGAACGCAGGTCCTTCTGACGCCAGGGCTGGTGCTCCCTTCACTGCATCACCTAGCCCCCCCCCCCCCACACACACACCTAAATTCTCCTTAAATGTCATTTCTGCACCCTGAACCCACAAGGACTCTCTCTCTTTAAAATAGCCATAGATTTATTATCTCTACCACCTTTTAGGCACTTACCATTTTGCCTCATTGTTATTTTTCTTTTTGTCCTTGTGTATCTTTTTCCTCAACTAGATTACTGGTACTGTACTTTCCTTATATACAGTACCATTATTATGTCCTTTATAGTTCTATCAAAAACATTTATTTGACTTGTTTTCTTGAATTCCTTATCTCTTTTTATTCTAGTGCAAAATGCATGACTGTAAGCAGCCAAGTTATTCGTCTCACATCTTTTACCGACATTTCCGAGTGTCTGAAGCCTCAGTTAGATAGAAAATCCAGCTATACTGAAGAAACTGTTGTAAGTATTTTGAACAGGGGCCAACCTGGAGCATGGTTCTATGATACTGTGATTCTCTAGTTTAGTAACAAATGTTTTTCAGAGAATGTTTGGTATGAATTAATAAACATTTTTCCTTTTGTAAGATGTTCTCCCCACGTTTTCTTTTTGAAATGAAAATAACATATTTATTGTTCTTTAGTACCAGAGTTGATAGGACCAGATCAGCCATAGAGTACTGAGATACCAACAAAGCCGACATTTTTAGATATTAACAGTTATTATTTCTAGAGCTACCCATGTTCTCTGTTTTTCAGTATGACACTTTTCATGCAAGATAAAAGCCTTAGAAGTTTCGGATGGAAATGTAAAAATAGGGTAAAACTTGATAACATCCTTTCAGAATTGAGAGTTTCTTAAAGTTAAAGATACTTTATTTCTAGATTAGTATTATCTAATTCAAGGGATTTGAATGTCCTTATTCTGTATCTCATTTTCATACTCCATAAGTGTAATGCTCTTTTATAGAAGCTTCAACCTCTGGGTATAAACTAAAAGTGTAGGTGTAATTTTGTACAGTTATTATTTTTGGACATTTCTTCTCATTAGGACCATTCTCCTGCTTTCTTTTATTGAATCCATTATTATTTGGTTTATGATGCTTATGAGTCAGGATTTTCTAAAACAGGGAGAGATAACAAGAATCTTACTTAAATCATCATGTTTTGTATCCCAGATGCCAAAGAAGATGTTGAGTTTTTGTGAAACAAAGAAGTTCATATTATTCTTGGGTCCCTTTATTATGAGTGCTGGACATTCACATCAGTTCAGAAAAGGAAGGAAGTGGAGCCAGCATTTCATGCTTCTAGGGTGACATAAGGATTGCCAGCTTTGTTGGCAGAGAAATGTATAAGCAGCAAAGTTTTTATGAGGACTTACATGACCGTGTGGCTGCAGGCCACAGCCTAGCGTGGGACTCTTAAGAGAGTCCCCTCAGGCCAATTAATAGTTCTGAACATGGTTTCTTTATTACCTTCTCATGGTCATAATAGCAGCACCTCAAGGAAAAAAGAATAGTAATTCTGTAGGCCACCAACAGAAACTTGGAAGACTTCCTGTGGGGGAAAAATACATCATTGTACCTGAAACACAAGTATTTGAGGTTCAACGGGAAGTTTAAAATCATATTCTTCCACAGTAGAACAAAGTCTACTGCCATGGTGAGCTCCATGGACCCCTTATGGACCAGATATGGCCATTCTACATCAGTTACACCAGTGGTGCAAAACTAAAGTGAAATAGGCCAGAGGAAAATGACAGTTTCATGAATCTGATGAAATCCCTGCTCTATACCTCCCTTCTAAGAAAACTGAAAGCAATGTTTTCAGAGGGATCTAAGTGATGGAATGGATAGAGCACTTGAGGTGGAGGTTTTTCAGACTTTGAATCCTGACTCTGGTAATTGATTACTAGGTAAAGAAACTTATCCCTAAAAAGGGATATTAAAAAAAAAAAAGAATATAATAGTACTTAGTCCCAGGGTTGTTTTGAGGATCAAATGAAGTAACATGTACAGGTCTTTACAAACCTCATAGTGCTACATAATCGCTAGTTATTGTTAGATGAATAATAGGCTTGTGCTTTGTTGTCTAGGCTAAAAAACCTACTGCTAATGCTGCCTTGTTTGGATCTGACATGGAAAACTTGCTGCAGTCTTTGTACGTGGAAAATAGGGCGGGGTACTTCTTCACTAAGTTCTGTGAACGTTCAGAGAACAAGGTATAAAGTCACCATGTAGTTAACCTCTGAAGACTGAACATGATTCATTCCATGTAAAGTAGAGGAAAGGGAAAAATAAAAAAGAAATCTCCGTATCAGGAAAGTTATTTTTGGTGTCAAAACCTCTCCCTGTTGTAGGAAGTTCTGTAATGTTACTTGGCTAAAATTTAAACATATGCATTATAATTTTTCATGGTCTGTTCTTGCATTAAAAACAGTGAATAGTTAAAATGTATTTAGGTCAAGATTGATTGGCGATTGTGTAACTGGTTGCCACTAGACACTTTTAGTAGCTGGAAAATTTAGAATACGGGTCTGATATTACTTGTGCTTAAATTTTCTGAGATTTTACCAGAAACAATCACTTCTTATAGTATTATATCTTTTCAGGATTGTAAGTAGTATCAGTCGTATAGTTTAAATTCAGATAGTTGAGTTTTATGTGTCCTATAATTGTAATAAATTCTTTTAAATACTTGCCAAAATTAACAAAAAAAAATTTACAAGCTTCCCTCCCAAGCTTATTCTTTGCTCCAAATCTTGTCATAAACTGTAATTTTGCCCAAGTGAATAATCAAAAGCATTTAATTGCCTCAGTTGTTAGAATAGAATTTGGCTTCAATGTGGTATAACTTTGCACAAAAAGTATTAAAATAATTCAGTTTTTGGCTTTATCCCATAAAAATGTGGTTATTCTGCAAATGTTAATTAGGATTTTTACTATTTTAATGGCCAATTAGATAAGCATACATTTTAGGAATATAACATTCTAGTCACAGTTCCACTAAATAGTTTGTCCTATTGCCAGTATATGATAGAAGATTAAAACCATCTTAAATTGAACCTGATTTAGGATGACCCCAAGGAACTAAACAATTACTTGCATCAGAAATTAGAACTTTTTGGAGGCCTAATAATTGGGTGGTAATAATTTATGTACTTTTCCCATCTGTAGCTTTGGAAGAACGGTGCATACTTTTGGTTTGACCTGCAGGCTTATCATCAACTATTCTACCAAGAAACACTTCAGCCTTTTAAAGTATGCAAACAGGCACAAGTAAGTAGAAAATAACATTTGTTCAGATCCCTGAAAATGGAAAGTTCTGTCCAACCCTACATGAGAAATCTAGGAGTGTAGGCATGAAGTCAGAAGTTAAATAGTTGCTATGAGATTACTTAAATAGCAATCTACCATCCTATAATTGGTTGTTGGTTCTTAGTTTTATCTTTTTTTATTTGGTATGTTTTATATTTCTTGTCTAGTGCCAACTATTTTGCGTTCTCTCTTTTATTTCACTCCTCTACTTCATTCCATTTTTCTCCAAATGACACTTTTTCTAATTAGGTGGCCTAATTAGGACACCGACTAAAATGGGCTTCTTTTAAGGAATCATAAGAGTATCTAATAGCGTGTGTTAATTATAAGACTAGAGGTGACCTTTATTGAGTTCATGGAGAAAACTAGTCGCTGGGTCTCCTTGGTCTGTTGATTTAAAGAGGAGGTTAATCACTAATTCCCTGTATATTAATAGTTTGCTTACAGGTAGCTTCTGTGTTCTGAGTTGTGTGAGACTAACATTGGTGTAATTTGGTATCATAGATTTTTTAAAAAATGGGTTATTAGAATCCAAGAGATGGGGGGATAAGGGACAGAGAAAAGGCATGCTCAAGAAAAGGAGATGGAGAAATAGGTCTCTTTTTCAAGTAAAAGGGGAGAGAAATTATGGCTAGAATACATTCTGCTTATCTTTATGCTATTTCATGTTCTTTAAAAGGGAGGGTTTTTAAGCCTAGAAAATTACTCATCAGTTCTATACCAGTGGATTGCCTAAGTAATTTTGTATATTCAGTAATAGCCCCATTCACAAGAGAATCTCCATGAAAATTGAGCTAAAGAGAAGGGATAGCCTTTGTCAGACTCTTGCTGGGGTTTTGCTCAATGTTTGCAGACATTTCCACCAGCCTAATGCTGACCTTAAATAATTACACTTTGTAAATAGCTGACAGGGCCCAGCTGTGTGTTTCCTACCATGAGACTAAGGGCCTTAGCTTCTACATAGCAAAGAATTGGGACAGTGGTTTTAATCATAAAGTTGGGTCTCTCATTTAATAATACAGATTCCCGAGACTGCATAGCTTTTTGCTTGTCAAATCTTTTTGCTTGTCAGTCTTTAGCATGTAATTCTCTGCTTCCTTTCCTTATCCTTATTACCTCCCTAATCCTTTCTGCCAATGGTACCATTTGTTGCTGTTACTGATCTCTTTTCTTCTTTTAATTTAAAACTTTTAGTGATATCTTTTGTTTTTATATCATGTCCATTTCTGAATATGTCTCTCTGCCATCCCCAACCTAGCAAATACCCCTTGTAAGGTAAAAGAAAATTAAAAAGAGACAGTTTTGCAAAACTACCCAAACTGTCTCTTTAGTGTGAGAGCATATCTTATATTCCACTCCCAACTATGCAAGTAAGGGGAAGGGAGTGTATTTTTTTCATCTCTTCTTCAGAGTTGTTGTAGTAAAAGGAGTATCATTCACATTTTGGTTAAAGTTCAGGTGGAGAAGTTTTATTATTATGACAAGCAATGGAAGGGAGAGATGGGTGGATTGATAACATTCCTTTGTCAGTCAAATGAGCTCAGAACACAGTTACCTACATATGTATAGTGTAGGACGCAGAAAAATGGAGTATGGTAAGTTCAGGTCTGCAGCTGACAGTGGTGGCTGGGTATTTGCTTACTAATTCATCATTAGCCTTAAGGGAGACGGAGCAAGGCCACTTAGTTTTCCTCTCAGGCCAGCATAGCAGGACAATAGCAGAAACATAAACGTGAGAGTTAGGTGTAAGTGCTCATTTTATGCTGAGGATAGTTTAAGGATGGAGTCACTCCTGACAGGATAGGGAAGAGGTAATAGGGCCACTCTTTCTTTTCCTCCACAATTACTCATCAGTAATGCTTATTTAGCATTTATTAAGCAATTTCTCTTTCCCAAGGGTAGTTCTAGATGCTGGGGATACAAACATAAAAGGAAAAACAACCTCTGCCCTCAAGAATCTTATGGTGTATCCAGGAAAGACAAGATGGGAGTAATTTGAGGGGAAGGCATTTCAAGGCCGTGTGTAGAGAGGAGCACTTGGGCTGAACCTTGAAGCAACCTCAGGATTCTGAGGAATGGAGGGTGGAAAGGAAGCTCATTTGAGGGGCGAAGAGTGGCTGGTACAAAGGCACGGGGGTGGGACATGAAACACCGTACAGGAGGAACAGTTTGACTGGATTTCTCTGAAGCTCTCACAGTTTTACATAGTACTGCTTATGGCCAATAGCCCAGAATTAGTCCTTCAGGTCCTCAGAGCGTGAGGTCAGGAGAGGAGCTGGATAGTGTCCCTAGCTACGGGATGACAAAAAGCACGGGTCACATACTTGGAGAGGACCAGGAAAATCTTCAAGGATAGTGGTAATGATAAATAAAACTTACATGAGGGTGAAGACAGATCTAGGACGAGATGTCTAAGTCAGAAGCTCTTGGGAGCAGGAGCCACCTCACATCTTTGGTGGCCACACAGAGTAGGCAGGTACAAGGTCCTGAACGGGTTGAAATCAGGCTGATGTGTTTGTCTTGGGCTTCTTTTCTCTCCTCCCGGTGGTATCTTGGTATGCTGCGTGAGGTGTTTGTCTATACCTATTTTCTGTCATACTGTTCTCCAGTTTTCCCATCAGGCCTTACCAAATAATGACCTCTTGTTCCAAAAGCTTGGATCTTTGGGTTTATTGATTACCAGATTACTGTGGTCATTAACTGCAATGTAATGTATACTTAATCCATTCCACTGATCCACCACTCTATTTCTTAGCCAGTACCAGACTGTGACAATGACCACTTTTTAATACAGTTTGAGATCCAATGGGGCTAGACCACCTTCCTTCACATTTTTTCATTGACTCCTTTCATATCCTTGACCTTTTGTTGAATTTTGTTATTATTTTTTCTAGTTCTACAAAATAATTTTAGTAGCTCAATTAGTACGGCTCAACTGTGTTGTTCTTTTTATTATTAATTTTTTAAATTTGTTTTCTTGTTTACATCATTCATTTTCATGAGTTTTTTGAATTACAAATTTTCTCCCCGTCTTTCCCCTACCCCAACCCCAAAACAGCAATCCCACTGTAAAGCCTCTCCCCTGATTTGCTCTCTTACTTTCTGGTAGGGCAGGGAGGGTCTCCCTACCCCAGCC
>CM053594.1:111949805-111973362 GCA_028646575.1 Pseudocheirus occidentalis
TCTCCTGGATCTATTTTCCAGGTCAGTGGTTTTTTTCAAGGAGATATTTCACACTGCTTTCTATTTGTTCATTTCTTTGTAACTGTTTAATAGTATCTTGGCTTCTTCTTGCTCCACTCTAATTCTGAAGGAATTATTCTCTTCAGAATGCTTTTGAGATTCTTTTTCCATCTGGGAAATTTGATTTTTAAGGCATTCTTCTCCTCATTGGCTTTCTGGGCCTCTTTTGCCATTTGAGTTAATCTATTTTTTAAACTGTTGTTTTCTTCAGTCAGGTTGTTGACTCTCTTTTCATGATTTTCTCTCATCATTCTCATTTCTCTTCCCAATTTTTTTCCACTTCTCATATTTGTTTTTCAAAGTCTTTTTTCAGCTGATCTATAGATGCTAGGAATCCTTCAAGTATCTTGGAAACATTTGGTGTGGGAGTTCTGTGTTGTCTTCCTCCCATTACATGCTTTGATCCTTTTTTGTCCACAAAAAAAGGATTCTAGAGTTTTATTGCTGTTCTTATTTTGCTTCCTTTTCCTCATGTTGGCCAGTCAATTAATTGGTTGGGTTTTTTTTTAGCTCTGTGAAACTCTGCTTCCAGTGGGGAAAGCTATGTTCCAAATTGCTGAGGTTTTCCCTGCTGCCGGAGCTATTAGGGGGGTGTTGTAAGTCCTCCCAGCTTTGGCTTGCTGAAAGTGTACCCCAGGACCACCACCCAAGACCATGATCTGGATCCAGGCTGCTCAACACAAGAGCACTTGGCCCTGATCAATTGATTCAGCCTCTCTGTGGAGCCTGCAGGCCAGGGGCTCTGAAGCAGCCCGGTGGGGGCCGCTGCCCAGTTACAGCAGTTCCTGCCCTTCCTCCACTGCTTCTTTCCCACAGGGGCAGATTGGCTGAACTGCTTTTCCCTCCCAAATTAAGTTTCAAAGTTTCACTTTCACTGACCGTCTCTGATCCTGGTTTGCTGGATGTGAAGTTCCCCTCAGGTACAGTAGATCTTCTCTGAAGTAGACTCCTGCTGCAGCTTGGGAGGCTCGACTCCTCCTCACCGACCTGGGGATTTGCCTGGCCGTGTTTTGGTTTTGGACTGGGCTGGTCTAGGCTCCTGGCCTGCTGACCTGCTGGATGAGCCCCTCCTGCCGAGCTGCCCCTGTCCAATCCCTGTTTTTCACACCTTGATAGATGTGGAATTGCTGGAGGCTGTAGATCTTCTCTCCTGAAGACTGACTGCTGCATGGCTCAGCTCAGCTCAGCTGGGCTCCTTCCCACCACCCCAGGCCTGGCTGTGGTCTCGGCTTCAGGCTGTGCTGGCCTTGCCCCTGCTGCCAAGCTGCCTTCAGTGAGAGATGTGTTTTCTGTATTTTTGTGAGTCTGAAAGTCCTAGACTTTGTCTGGGGTCATATTTTATGGGTGTTTAGGGTGGTTGTGTGGGAGCTTTGGGACCTTGCTGCTTCTACGCCACCATCTTGGCTCCACCCCAGCATTATCAACTGTGTTATTCTTAAGAATTACAGTTTATTTTTCTTCTTCTCCCCACAAGGTGAGGTAGGCAGCTGAATCTGCATTTTTTTGCCATTTTTCCTTGCAAACTATTTTATAAAATGGGTGTCTCTGTCACTATTGATAGTGTTACCAAGTCTGAGAGTAAATTCTTCTGCAAGTCTTCATAGTAACTGTACTAGTATTTGCTTCCTTACACTAGGAAGCTTTAATTCATCCTTAATACTAACAAAAATTAGAAATGCATATTCAAAGAACAGCAATTTGACATGAGACATGGACCGCTTGTTTTGCCTGTCTAGGCTTTCCATTTGGAGTCACAGAGTCCTATTCAAGCTACTGTTATACAGTTGGGATTACTAAAGGAAATTTAAGGCAACTAATGTTCTCCGATTGTTTCAGTTATAACTATCTCTCCTTTACTCATGGTATACATGAGTTAGGTTTAGCTCCCTCCTTAGAGGCATAGGTGCTAAGACAGCGCATTCCAGGGAGGTGGGTCATAGAGTGTCATGTGTGAGGAACAGCAAGGCCTTTGGTTGGATTGTGGAGAGTGGGAAGGAAAGTCATGTACAAATATAAAGCTGGAAGATAGATTTTGACTATGTTGTGAAGGGTATTAGATGCTAATCAAAAGAGTTTATGATTTTTTTTTTCCTAGAGACATTAGAGGGTCACTGGAGTTTATTGAGAAGGGGAGTGACATTGTTAGACTCACACCTTAGAAAAACCGCTTTGGCAGTTGTGTGGAAGACACTTGAATCAAGGAGAGCCATCACTGGTGGTTTTAGAGAACTGTTGCAGTTGCATTATGAGGTTCATAACTAGATTTCAGAGGGTCGAGAAGTGAAAGGAGAGGAAGTGGAGGCAATGATTACAGACAGCTACTAAGGGGTCCGGTGGTTAGAGTGTTGAGCCTGGAGCCTGGAAGACGTGAGTTGAGATTTTACCTCAGACACAAAATTTGTGATCCTGGGCAAGTCACTTAACCTTGTTTACCTCAGTTTCCTAATCTATGAAATGGGAATAATAATAGTTTGTAAGGGTCAAATGATCTATTTGTAAAGCACTTAGCAGAGTGGCTGTGCACAGTAGGGGCTTACGTGCTTGTTTCCCCCTTCCTCCCTTTTTCTAGGAGTTTGCCTGAGAAAAGGAAAGAGATGGGAAGATAGTCTGAGGGAACAGTGCTAATAATAGCATATATACATATATATATATATATATATATATATACACATACATACATACATACACATATACATAAAGAGCTTTGAGGTCTACAAAGTGCTATGAATGTTATTTCAGTTGATCCTCACAATTCAATGAGGTAGGTGCGATTATGATCCCCATTTTACAGATGAGGAAACTGAGGCAGGCACCGATTAGGTGACTTGTCCCTTAGGGTGACACAACTGGTAATGTTGGGAGAAAATGAGAAAAAGCTCCCAGTACAATGGATGAACTTTGGGGAGAATTTGGACAAGAGTTCCCCGAGCAGGCACCCAGGTGGCAATCAGTGTTAGTCTGCATCATTGGAAGGAGCTCCTGAGTACATGAGATCACAGATCCATTTGTATGTTTGAGAAATTAAGTCTACAGTCACTTGAGCCCAGTGGAAGCAATTTTGTTTGGTATCTGTTGTTGGAACAGACTTTGCAATCGTAGGAAAACATTGTATCAAACAGCTGCCTTTCCATGTGTCCCTCATCTCCCCAGCTCCTGCTTATATTTAGCACTGTAGAAAAAGGAAAGCAGGAGAAGCAGGAAATCAAATAAATTCTTTTTTTCTGACTTGAGCACTTTGTGGTTCATCAGCTATTCTTTCAGGGCACAAGGATGGGCTCTTCCTTTTTGTACTTTCTCAGAGAAATTGACATTTTTAATGAAAAATGGTATGACCAGGCTGCATATACATATCTATACCAGTTATGCATTGTTCTGAAAGTGCTTTCTAATATCTTTTAATAACCATAACCATAATGCTCATCACTCATTATGCTTGAAAAGTTTTCATGGCATATAATGATCAGTGTTGGGAGATCATATGTTGATTCCCAGTCTGGTTTTTTCTTTTGCTCACAATCATCCATTACTCTCATAGTCTGCCACTTCTACTTCCTTTCTATACAAACCAACTAAATAGTCCAGGGTGGTCCTGACATTTTTTTCCAAGTAGTATGAGCTAAGTGTTTTTCACTGGATTGGCACTGTATGTTCAGGTGCATGAGCAGAGCTCATAATTGTCCAGTAGACCAGCAGTATTAAAAAAACAAGCTGTTTCCTAGAAGATGAATAAATGTGATTGTGGGAGATGGGTGAGATTAGGATTGTGTTTAAATATGAGAAGCCCTGCATCCTTCATGGTTCTGTACATTTTTGTTTGCTTTCCATAATTAGATTATTTCCTAGAGTGGCTAGTCAATTTTTATCTACACCTGTTGAGACTTTGTTTTTGTTGCTACAGAGATGGTAGTTTAACAAATCATCAGCCTTGGATTGTTGCTCAATATAAATCATTCATGTGTCTGCAAAATTACCAGTCTCCTTTTTACCCATTCTCCTTTATTATGTAAGGCAATCTTCTAAGTCTGGTCATTTTTAAAACCACCACCATTTCTTTAGCTTATAAAGCAATTACTATTTGTAAGTCACTGTGGTAATAACTTGGAATACAAAGACAAAATAAAATTAGGTTCCCAGGACTTAGCACATTGCTCAGCACATAGAAAGCACTTAATAAATGCTTGTTGGCTTGACTATCCTTCCAGAGCTTTCATTCAACTGAGGAGAAAGAATATTTAAACATTAAAAATATTTTTAAAAATATTTAAACAATATTTAAATAAAATATATTAAACAGATAAGTAGCTAAAAGTATAACTTGAGGAGAGAAAGAGGGCACCAAAAATCAAGTTGACCAGGAAAGGCTGTTTATAAGAGGTAGTACCTGAGTTGAATCATGAAGGAAATTAAGGTGCATTTGGAAAGGGAGCACATTCTAGAGAGGAGAGCATGTTCTGGAGGAGAGGTTGTTCAGCAATATCAAATGCAGCAGTTAGGTTGAGAAGGATGAGGATTGAGAAAAGAACATCAGAAAGAACAAGGATCTGTAATGTGACTTAAATGATAATGGCACAGTGGCTGGAGTGCTTGGCCTGAAGTCAGAGAAAGCAAAGTTCAAATCCAGCCTCAGACACTTACTGTTGTGTGGCCCTGAGCAAGTCACTTTACTTCTGCTTGCCTTGGTTTCCCCATCTATAAAAATATGGACAGTAATAGCATCAGCCTCCCAGGGCTGTTGTGGAAATTAAATGAGATAGTTATTGTAAAGTGCTTAGCACATAAACAAATGGTAGCTATTGTTATTATGATACACTTTTATAGCTAAATAACCCTCATAGTCAGAAGAGCTGGATCCTAACAACTAACCGGTACATAACCTCCCTGCGGTCTGTGTTCAGTGGCTGTAGAACAGAATGAGCTCTATCTGCTGGAAAGAATTCTAAGGCCAAAGACCTGGGTTTGAAACTCACTTTGGTCATTTACAATCTGTGTGACTTTGGGCAATTCACTTGATCTCTATGTCCCTGGCTTCTTCATCTGTAACGTGGAAAAAAATAATGCCTGTGTTGCTGATAGCATTTGTATTGAGTGCTATTAAATGTCCAAGGTTCTGGGCATGATGAACAATGAACAACAACACAAAAGTTGCAATGGACAACATTTTAACAGACATGATATGACTGACTCTTAATGTAAGACTTATTTCTGAATCAATTGAATGTAATTATACCACTGATTATTTGTAACAAAGGCCAAGTTCAAAACCAGATTTTTTTTAAAAAGACACAAATTCACAAAATTTGAGAATTGGGAAGGAATTCCCATTATAACAAACCTAACAAGTGAGGGTAGTGCAGTGGGTAGAGCGCTGGGCCTAGAGTCACAAAGACTCATCTTCCTGAGTGCAAATCTGTCCTCAGACACTTCCTAGCTCTGTGACCCTGGGCAAGTTACTTAACTCTGTTTGCCTGAGTCTCCTCATCTGTAAAATGAGCTAGAGAAGGAAATGGTAAACTACTCTAATATCTTTGCCATGAAAACCACAAATGGGGTCACAAAGAATCAGACATGACTGAAACAAACTGAGCAGCAGCAACAAAGTGAGTAAATACCTGTGGCACCAATGCAATATTCACAGTTCCTGCAGTCACTATAAATATACTAGTATAGTGCTTGATCACAAAATAAAACAGATTCTCTATAGAGAAGACAGAAGGAAAACATTTATTCAGACACCAGAAAACCAGATCCTAAAATCAGTAAGCCAATTCCATCAAAGTAGCAAAGATGTTAATAAGTCATATCAGCACAGAGAGCCACAGCATCCTTTAGCCTTCCCACAAACCAACATAAGACCAATATTTACTCACAAGCCTGTCTACCTTGCTCTCCTCCCAACTGTCTAGCTGACCCTGACTCCCAGCTTCCTGTGGCTCTGCTCCACCCTTCAGCAAACTCCTCCCACCATAAGCTCCATGTGATTACATTCAGCCTATTAGGGGGCAGAGTTTAATTTCAAAGCAGGGAAGATCTTCAGATTCCCTTGGGTTTATTAAGGGGTAGGGAATATCTTCAAATTCCCATCACCATTACAATATCCAGCTTCTATTTAAACTCCCCAAAGAGAGGGAATGCATCCCCTATTCCACTTTTAGATAACTACAATCATCTCATCATTAGGAAATTCTTCCTGACATTTACTCTAATCTGCCTCTTTCCAACTTCCACCCACCCCTCCAGATTCTGTCTTCTGGTACCAAACAGAACAAACGTAGTTCCTCCTCCATATGACATACTTCAAATACTTGAAGAGAAGATAGTTATAATTTCCACCTTGAGTCCTTTCTTCTGAAAGCTAAACATGCCCACTTTCTTCCACCGATCCCCATAAGGGTATGAATTGAAGACTCTTTCCCAGGTTGCCATCCTGTGGAGTACTCTGGCCTATCAATGTCCTTCTTGAACTGTGAAGCTCAGAACTGAACACAATACTCTAAATGAAGTCTACAGAGGGCAGGGGACAATGGAACTATTACCTCTCATCTTCTGGGAGATATGACTGCTTCTCTTAAAAGAATCCCAAGATAATGTTATCTTTTTTTGACAGCCACATAACACTGCTAACTACAATCCTCTGAAATCCCCATATACTTTTTTTCTTCAAATTTATTTTATTTTCAATTCACAGAACAAAACAAGCATTTCCATAGCACAGTACAATAAAATAAGATGATTTCCCACGAAACTGCAAATCTACAACTTGCTATTCCTTCTAAATATGCAACAAAATTATCATGTAATTTTCTTTTGTTTCCTTTTTTTCTTCTCTCCCCCCATGGCCTCCCTAGAAATGGCTACCATTAGACACAAATAGGTACATGAAGGTAAAACTATCCTATACATATTTCTATTTATCAGTTCTTTCTCTGGATACAGATAGAATATTTCTTCATATGTCCTTGATTTTTCATTTGTGCGTTCAGAATAGTCAAAATGACACAGTCACTCAAAGTCATTCTTAAAGCAATATTGGGCTAGTTAGGTGGTGCAGTAGATGGAGTGCCAGTCCTGTTCAAATCCAGCCTCAGACACTTGATACTCACTAGCTGTGTGACCCTGGACAAGTCGCTTAACCCGGAATGCTTCACCAAAAAACAAAACAATATTGCTATTATTATATACAATGTTCTCCTGATTCTGTTCACTTTGCTCTTTATCATTTAATTCAAGTCTTTCCATGTTTTTCTAAGATTTCTTATAGCACAGTGATATTTCATCACAACCATATGCTACAACTTATTCAGCCATTCCCCAATTGATGGGGATCCCTACAATTTCCAGTTCTTTGCCACTACAAAGAGAGCTGCTATAAACATCTCATTCACATTAAAAGTTATAATTAATATTTGTGAATTTCCCTCCATCTTATTTTTACTCACTATTTTCTTTCTGTTTCTCTTTTTACCCTATCCCTGGTACCTTATCTTCTCCTCTCATCCATCCAAAAGTCTCCTTACCTTTTCCTCCTAGGGGAATCTCATTCTCCATCTCCCCCAGTCTCAATCCACAAACCTTTCCCAAAGTCCTCCAATCTTTACTGTCAACCCTCCTAAATCCCAATCCATACCCCTCTCTAAAAGTTCCTTCCCTGTCCCCCAATTTTCTCACATCTCTGCATGTTCAGAAATACAGTAAGGATTTCCCAAGACTTAGCAGCTTCTATTCTAAAAGACTATATATAGGTCTTATAACATTATATTTCAAAGAGCAAAAGAACTGAGATTGCGTCCAAGAATAATTTACCCAACAAAGCTGAATATAATCCTGAATGAAAAAAAGAACACTTGATGAACTGAAAGACTTTCAAGTATTTGTTTAAAAAGACCAGAACTCAAAGGAAAATTTGATATAGAAGACACAGAAGAAATATAAGGAAAACATGAAAGATGAATTATAAGGCACTTATTAAGGTCAAAGTGCTTACTTATTATATGTATGAGAATGCTATCAGTATTCTTAAACTGGGTAATTTGAAAGAAAGGTTGGGACTGAGTTTTGTGTGATTCTAAAAAACAAAATTGGGTAGGAAAAGGTAAAAGGGAGCAATTATATTATAAAAATGAGGTCCACTAATAGAGGAAGCAGGTGGGGTGGAGGGCTAGTTATGTTGGAACCTTACTTTCATCTTGGCTGAAGAGGAAACAATATGTACATCTTGAAAGGTGTAGAAGTCTTCTGACCCTGTATAGTAGTTGTTGTTTTTAACACAACTGCTAATTAAATATGCCTCCTATATATCTTGAACTTGTGAAGCTGATTTTTTTTATACCCAAGTATAATACTTTACATTTATCATTCTCCCATCTTCCTTTTTTTGGCTGTGCCAAAAAGGGGAATATTTTTATTCTCCCCTTACCTTTGTCTTTGCCCAGGGTAAACATTTTGTGGGTTTTTTCAATTGACATTTTTTCTCTGCCTCCACCCTTCCCAAACCCACTAGGAAAAAAAAATGAAAATCTGTTTAACATATGCATAGTCAAGCAAAACAATTTCCCATGTCCATATAAAAATGTGTCTCAATCTGCATATTAACTCCTTCATCTCTTTCTCTCAGAAAGTGGGTAGCATTCTTCATCGTGGGTCCTTGATGATCATGGTTGACCATCGTGTTGTTCAGAATTCTTCAATCTCTCAAAGTTGTTTGTCTTTTCAATGTTATTAGAGTAGTATAAATTATTCTCCTAATTCTGCTTCTTCACTTTACATAAATTCATACAAATCTTTGCAAATTTCTCTGAAATCACCTACTTTGTCATTTTCTAAACCACAGTAGTATTACTCCATTAAATTCATATATCATACTTTGTTCAGCTATTTCCCACTTGTTGGGTACCCCATTAGTTTCCAGAGTTTTGTTACTATATAAAGAGCTTATATAGATATTTTTGTATAAATTGGTCCTTTTCCTCTTTCTTTAATTTATTTTAGGTATAGGCCTAGTATAAGCATCTCTGAGTCAAAGAGAATGCTCCATTTAATAATGTTTTGTGTATAGTTCCAAATTGATTTCCAGAATGGCTGTACTAATTCACAATTTCCTTTTTTGGCAACTTTGCCCATCTGATAGGTAACTTCAGAATTGCTTTAATGTCCACTTGTCTAGTTATTAGTGACTTGGAACATTTTTTTTAATATGGCTATAAATACCTTGGATTTCTTCCCATGAGAACTGCCTATTCATGGCCTTTGACTATTTATCTATTGGGGAGTAGCTCTTATGCTTATAAGTTTGAATCATTTCCTTTATTTTAGAAATTAGATCTTTATCATAGAAGCTTTCCAAGTTAACTGTTATCCTTTTAATCTTAGATGCACTGAATTTGCTCATGAAAAATGCAAAAAGTCATTCTTAGTTTGTGGACCATATAAAAATGGGCAGCAACCAAATTTTGGTCATGTGCAATAGTTTGCTGACTCCTACTCTAGTCTGTCAAAATATTCTGAAATCCTATCCACTATTAGCTATCCCCTCCCTTCACTGCCCTCCTCCACAGCTGTGTGTCATCAGCAAATTTGATGAATATGCCATCTATACCTTCATTGATCAAAATGTTAAACAGCATGTATGTATTCCTGGTTTAAATCCAACCTGGTCATAGTTTATGATCTTCATGATACATTACTGTAATCTCCCTGCTAGTCTATTCTCAAAAAATTTTGCATAAAAAAGTCATTATTGAAACTGATCTTTTTTATTTTTTTTGCATTTTGACTCTCCCTATTCTTGGTGTCAAGACCATATTTGTATCATAGAAGGAATTTGGCAGGATGCTACTTGTGTTTTTTTCTAATAGTTTGTATAGTAATGGAAACACCTTTTTTAATATTTGGTAGAATTTATTTTTAAATCCATCATGTCCTGTGGCTTTTTTTTTACTTTGGGAATTCATTTATGGCATATTCAATTTCTTTTTCTAAGGTACAGTTTTTTTAAAGCATTTTCTTTCCTGTTCTGATAATCTGGGCAATTTATATTTTTGTAAATATTCATTAAATTCATTTATATTGCCAAGTTTTGGGTTTTTTTTACATGCAGTTGGGCAAAAACAACCCAACTCTTAATAGTTGCTTTTATTTTCTCTTCATTGGTCTTAATTTACCTTTTCCATTTTCGAATATTTGTAATCTGTTTCTTTTTTCTTTAAAAAAAAATCAAATTAGCCAATGGCTTATCTATTTTTAAAAAATTACTACTTTTGTTTGTTAGTTCATGGAGGTGTGTGTGTGTGTGTGTGTGTGTGTGTGTGTGTGTGTGTGTTGGGGGTAGGGGGATTTGCTTTCAATATTTTTCATCCTTTGATTTTTAGGATTTCTTTTTTGGTGTTTGATTCAGTGGTTTGAATTAGTTGGTTTTCTAGTTTGTTTGTCTGGTTTTTATTACATGCCCAATTTGTTGATCTGCTCTTTCTCTCTCTTATTCATGTGTTTAGAGATAAAAAAAATTTCCTCCTAAATACTACTTTGACTACATCCCGCAAATTTTGTTTTTGTTTTTTTCGTTTTTCTCATCTTTAATGAACTTGTTGATTGTTTCTATGATTTGTCCTTGGACTCATCCATTATTAAGGATTTCTTTTAATTAATTGGTTCAGAGTTCCCTTATTGAATGTAATTATATTGTATTATGGTCAGGAGAGTATGTGTTTAATAGTTCTGCTTTTTCTTTGTTTGTTTGTGAGTTTTTAAATTCTCTATTATATAGTCAATTTTTGAGAAGCTGCTGTAAATAGCTCAGATAGGTATACTCCTTTCTATTCCCATTCAGTGTTCCCCAGAAGTCTATCATTTGTAATTTTTCTAAAATTTTATTCATCTCCTTCATTTCTTTGTTTGTTTTATGGTTAGATTTACCTAGATCTGAGAGGAATAAATTGAAGTCTCTCAACTATTATAGTTTACTATTTCCTCCTATAAATTTTTCTTTATTTCTTTACTACTTGTTTCATATGTGTTCAATATTGATATTAATTCACTTTTCTATAGTACTTTTTGGTAAAATATATTTTCCCCTTTTGTTTCTTTTAATTAGTCTGGTTTTGCTTTTACACACTTTTTTTTCTGAAATCATACCTTTTGTCCTACAGCTAAAGCATAATAGATTCTTCTCTAGTCTCTTATTTTAACTATCATTTTGTTTTAATTGTGTTTCATGTAACAATATAATGTTGTTACTTATTCCATTATGCTCTTCCATTATATGGGTGAGTTCATCCCATTCCATTCACAGTTATGATTTCTAACTATATATTTTCCTCTATTCTGTTCTCTTAAACTTTTTCTTCTCCTTTCCCCCTGTCCTCTCTTTAAGAATTTGTTTTGCTCCTGAATGCTGTCTCCTGTGATCTACCCACTTTCTTACTCTCCTGCACCCCCAATTTTTTCTTAACCCCTTTCTTTCCTACTTTTCTCTTGGGTAAGAATTTCTAATTTCTACCAAACTGTGTGCATGTATATATTCTTCCTCCCTTTAACCTGTTCAGATGAGTGTGAGATTCAAGTGTTAGCTGCCACCAGACATTGCCCACATCTGTTCTATAAACTCTTCCTCATATACCCTATTTATGTGAAATAACTTTCCCCATTTATGATTTCTCAGGGTGATTTTTTTACTTTTTTTATACATCTCTTGACCCCTATGTTTGAAATTCAAGTTCTCTACTCAGAGCTGATCTTTTCATCAAGAATTCTTGAAAGTACTCTACTTCATTAAAATCTATTCCCCCACCTTGCACCCCTGCATACTCAGTGTTGCTTGGTTAGGTTTTTCTTGATTGTGATCTAGATCCTTTGCTTTCTAGAATGCCATATACCAAGATCTCCATTCCTTTAATGTGGTGGCTGCTAAATCATGTGTGATCCTTCCTGTGGCTCCATAGTACTTGAATTATTTCTTTCTGGCTGCTTGCAATATTTTTTTCTTTGTCTTGAAGCTTTGGATTTTGGCTGTTATATTCCTGGGAATTTTCATTTGGAGTTTTATTTCAGGAGATGACCAGTGAATTTTTTTAATATCCACTTTGTCCTCTGCTTCTGAGATATCTAGTCAGTTTTATGACTTCTTGAAATATGATGTCTAGTATCTTATTTTGGTCATGGCTTTCAGGTAGTCCAGTGATTCTTATATTTTCTCTTCTTGATCTATTTTCTAGGTCAGTGTTTTTCCTACAAGATAGTTCACATTTTCTTCTACTTTTTTACATATTTTGACTTTTTAAAAATTATTTATTAATATCTCATGAAGTCATTAACTTGTTTGGCCAGTTCTAATTTTCAAGGAGTTATTTACTTCAGTAAGGTTTTGTACTTTTTTTAACCAAAGTATTTATTCTTTTTTCTCACTTTCTTACATAGCTTTCCATTATTTTCCCTTACCACCTCATTTGGTTATTTAGAGTGTTTTTTTTACCTTTAAAAAAATTCTTTAACTCTCCTAGGAATTTTTATTGGAATTGTTTCCAAC
Source organism: Pseudocheirus occidentalis (assembly GCA_028646575.1). NCBI lineage: Eukaryota > Metazoa > Chordata > Mammalia > Diprotodontia > Pseudocheiridae > Pseudocheirus > Pseudocheirus occidentalis. The sequence continues at coordinate 111,962,383 of CM053594.1, forward strand.
TTGCCTTTTTTTGTCTTTGAGACCTTGCTTATAGATGTTTTCAAGTCATTGTCTTTTTCAAGTCATTGCCTTCTTCTGAATTTGTGTCTTTCTCTTCCTTATCACAATAGTAATTTTTATAGGCTTTATTTTTATTGCTCATTCTTCTAGTCTTCCTCTTGATTATGAACTTTATGTAAGTGCTGTGCTCTATACACTCATGGCACTGGAAGGGTGGGGATGACTACTCTTAATTTCTTTTATTTTATATTCTGGGGTTTTCACATCTCAGTCTGGGAGTCTTTGAATTTTCAGTACTCCCAAAGTGGTATGATCTGGGGAGAGATCTGTTCGTTGTTCTCTTCATCTGACTTCTGCAAGTTCCTGACCCATATTTGTTCCTGTTGGCTCCTGTGTGATTGAGTTTGCATAGACTGCTGCTAGATTCAGTCTCTGTTAGCCCATTGGGAGGTTCTGCAGGTTCAGAGTGACTGAACTTCTGGGTCCCATTTGGTTTGAGACATCCGCCCTAGTTATTCTTCCTCCATAGGCTTATGCATGGAGCTAATGGTTAGAACTGAATTGCTGCTCTGCTTCTGGGTTCAGAGCCATAGCTGTTTTTAGAACTTGTTCCTTGTTCAGTACAGAGTCCTAACCCTTCTTTTCTGCCCTGGACCTGTGACTCAGAACCAGGTACTAGGAGACAGAGCTGCCAGATGTCACCTATTCTTGCACCCATCACTAGTTTAGGCATCTCTTGGAAGGTTGTTATACCCTACCATTTGCAGCTCTGGTTGCAAATGGTTACTTGGCTACCTTTTCATTCCTAGCTACTGGAATGCTCCTTTCTTTGCTTCTGTGCCACTGCCACACACACATTCCTTGCAAGCTTCTGCAGACCTTTTTGTCCCCCTCAGCTGCCTTGGGCTGGAAAAATTACTTACTATGACTTAGTCTTGGCCTCTCAGTCAGGATTTGGTCTGGCAAATTTTCTAGGTTGTTGTGGGGAAGGTATGCCAAATGAACCACGTAAACATGGTTCCTCTTACTCTATCTTCTTCCCCTGAAATCTTAACCAAAAACCGTGAACCCCAAATTAAGAATCTTTGCTTAAATGGGTTCTGCTGATCTGTTGGAATTCAATATTCCATACTTGCTTAAATTTGTATCTTTTTCCTTTTATTAGATTTTCTTAAAGACTGAAAAATTCTTCATGAATTTGCTTTTACCTATATAATTTTAAACCAGGCGGTACTGATACTTTCCTTCCTTTTTAACTTTCATGACATCTACTACCTCCTACCTTCAGTTGGAAACAATAGAAATTCATATAGCTAGATATAGACATATCTGTAGCTATCTATCTATCTTAGTTGTTTAGTCTATTTTATGTTTTGAGTCTTCTTTTTACCCTGGATTTCATGTAATCTCTTTACTCTGATCCCCCTCACCGTAATCATAGAATTTACTGAGTCTTATTTTTAATCCTCTCCAACATGATTCAAGTTTAATTTCTCTTTCCATCTTATTGGTGTTCCTTTGGATTCTCTTTTGTACTCTGTTCTGCTTTTCCTAGGCATCTGGTTTGGTTGTCATCACTTTGCTTTTTTTTATGCAATTCCTTTTTTTACTGATCCTCTTCAGTAGTTCCCTCTGCCCCTCCCCCATATCAAGATGTTGCAATCCTTAGATTCCGTCTTTTAGATTATTAATTGGAAAATTGGAGGACCTTTTCATGAAAATTTGCTTGTGGAAAGCACCATCTGTAATTTATTCCCTTTCGGCATCATTCCTTAGTCATGTTTTTGAGCTCTTAGAGGGAGATGAGAGGTCATTAAAAATCATCATTTTTTCCTGCTTTGTAGGGAAAAAAAGTTGGATTGTTTAAATAATCCTGTTATTTTCTTCTAGTGCCTTATATGCTTTAATAATAACATGATCTTGTTAGGGCTTATAAAGGTTCGATATATGCAAACTTCTCTTTGTTAAGGTACATATTTTGTCATCTCTCAGAAAATATCATACCTGGATATCTCAGTCCCTCTGGAGACTCATACTCTCCATTTTAAGGAGTTCTTTGTGCATAGTTTTACCTAGAATTGTTGTTTATAAACTCCATTTAGAGCAGGGTTTCAAAAAATATTTTGATAACTGTATTTCAATAGAATTGGTTTTCTTTGTAACTCTATGTATTTTATTTTATGCCTTTAAAGACCTCTTTCTGAGAAGGAGTCATAAGCTTCACAGACTGAGAAAGAGGTGACACCAAAAATGGAGAGCAGTCCCTGGTCTAGAGGAGAGTTATCAATCTCAGTTAAGAAAATCACAGGTCACTTTCTTTCAGGTTTATTAATAAATTTCGTGCAGTTTTGTGGGTATCACTTCTGCTGTGTTTGAGTTTATCTGTGAAATACTTTTTGGTGTACATTGTCTGCCACTGAGTCTAGCTTAATTAAGTCTAATTTATGTGTCCCAAAGCAAAGTTTATACTTCTCTAATTTTCACTCCTTCATTTTCCCAGAAAAACAAATTAGCAAATTTCTTTTCCCTAAAATACTTTGTGCAACTGATTTGTTTGCTTAACTGGACTATATTTAAACCTAACATTTTAAAGTTATATAATTAAATTCATAAATTCACACTTCAGAATAAAATTTCTACATTTATGTGAAATGTAAATCAAATCATTTCGAAGATACTTTCCTTCATCTCTTTCCCCTTTTTGTATTGTGCAAGTTTTCTCTGTACAGTTATTTTTATCATTCAGACTGCAAAAAAATTGAATCTCAGTCAAATTCGTAAGACACAGAAGTATATTGTGAACTTTGTATTAAAAGTTGGTATATGGCTTTGTCCCATCAAGTGTTGTAATTGACTACTGTACCCTACTCCTTCTCATCCTTGACTTTTCCCTACAGTTACTGTGTTGTTCTGAAAGGAAAGGATAAGAGTTTTAGCTTTTGGTAAGTGAGAGAAAGCAATAGCTTAAGGGGACGAACAGTGATGTTTAGAGCTCTCTATACTCTAAGCACTGAAGTTTGGGTCTCATAGTCACCTTAAAAAATTTTTTTTTAATTATCAAGCGTTTATTTTTTTTCCTCACTTCCACATTCACACACTGAAGAAGAAAGAAAGAAAAAAAATGTTTGTAACAAATAAAGATAATCAAGCAAAACAAACTCCCATATTGGTCGTGTCCAAAAATATGTGTCTCAGTTTGCATATTTACTCGTTTGTCAGGAGGTGGGTAGCATGCTTCATCATCGGCCCTCTGTAATCATGCTGATCATTATGTCTATCCGAGTTCTTGTGTTATCCCCATCTTTGCACTCTCCTCCCTCTAGACATTTTTCTTTGACTTAACTATGAAGATTTATCCTACATGAAGTCACCAGATCACATTACCTTTGCTCTATATTTGGCTTATGTGCAGATTAATTTTATGGATCAGTTGGTAACGGAACTCGGTCATATACTTTTCTTGTAGCCTGTAGCTATGTGACAATTTAATGTTAACGTCTCGAAATTTATTGTGTTTTGACAACACTTGTTCTTTATTGAAGTATGTATTTTAAGTCATACGATTTAGAATTTTAATTTTAATTTTCCCACTTCCAACCCTGGCCAGCTGGTGACAGCAAAACATCATACAATTTGTGTTACTAGGCAATCATAAAAAGATACATACACATGATCGTTAAAATAAATAGAGCAAAACAAAATATGTAAAACTGTTCCATTAACATAACTAACAGCTGAAATGTAACATAACAGATCAACACACGTGCTGCAACATTTGTTATTATTCTCAGTTTTGCCTTTAAAGTCTATACAAAATTTATTCTTGTTTTCATTGGAACACAGTTGAGTGTCAAGTTATATCTAATGAAATGAACCCCTACTTATGTAAAAGATGCTTTTACTAATTCTGTGTTTACCTTTGGCACGAGGGAAGTACTGGGCTTAATATGGTGCTTGTAATGCAATGACAATTAAAACTTAATGGCAGGGGATTATTGGGAAATGAATAATTTATTACACAAATAAATTTAAAATACTACTAATAAAAAGTTTATAAAAATAATTTAATGGCACATGTCATCCTTACTCTTTAGGACTGAGAGAAATCCAAAAGGGAAACTGTTGAAGAAACTGTTTCCTTTAATTTCTTCCCTTGCTTCTGTCAAAAAAGAAGAATAAATTCAATCCCCCATCTTCCTTACTTCATTGGCTTGTTTGTGTAGGCTTTATGATGTACTAGGAAAACATTAATGCATTCCAGAGTATATAATCATATTTTAATGTAAGAAAAACTCATCTTAGGATGAATTGTGTGGATGTCAACTACACTGGAGAATGTTTTTTTTTCACTTTTCACCATAAATGTATAATATGGTGTAAAATAAATTTTAAAAGAAGGCCAAATAATGTTCTAAAATATCAAGTGAAAAATAGCACTTAAGGACTGGGAAAAATTTAAACTGTGATGGGAAATGTAATATGTTTTTATGCCAAAAGTCACAGAGCTAGTCATCATTTGTGGAGTGTTTTGAAGATTTTCTTGAAAGGTAATAATTGGAAACTTTGCCATTTTGAATTTATTTCTCAATCCCAAACATGCTAATACAACATGCAAAAATATTTTAATGGATATCTTTATGTATCAAAAAAATGGGTTGAAAGAGTATAGTAATGGGACACATGGAAAGAAGATGGTTGAGATTGTGGGAAGGTGGTGGTGGATTAGGGTTTGAAGAATTTCAGATCCCCCAGAAATACCCTGGTAAAAATGCATAAGAAGGCAGAATTAGAAGAAAAATAGAAGAGAATTATCTATAAACTCCTCTTTACAACATAAGATAGCAGAAAAAAATCTAATAGAATCATATGTAGTAGCATAGTATTTGGTAAACTGACTCTAGCTGCTGGGATGAAGACTCACCATTTGAAAAAACTATACAACAGTCTGACAAAAACCAGGTTTAGACCAATACTCGTAACATATACTAAATAAATGTTGTTTGTTTTCAGTCTCAAAGAGGACCATGATATCAGAAAGGTGATGTCATAACTTGCAAACGAATTGGATTTAAATGAGGGAGGGCTATGCAAAGTTACCAGCTTCCCTTTCTCCTCTGAAGACATCTGGGTCCAGTGACAAGATATAAATCAGGATGACTGGAAGTGGCCCCCACTAAATAATTAGTGCTAAATAGATATATGATCTAGAAATAAAAGGCTACATAATGAATTAAAAGAGCAAGGGAGACCTTATTTCTTGAATCTGTGAATGGGAAAGAGTTCAGGATCAAACGAGAGATAGACAAGATCAAAGAAGACAAAATCAATTCTATTTACAGAAAATTTAAAAATTTTTGCATAAAGAAGACCAATGTACTTAAAATATAGAAGAGAAATAGCTACTATTGCTGCTTTGCAGCAACTTTCTCTGTAAATGGCTTATGGCCAAGATACATAAAGAACTCATCCAAATTTGTAAGAACAAGAGTTATTCCCAGTAGATAAACGGTCAAAAGATATGAATAGAGGCAATTTTAAAAGGAAGTAATCCAAGCTTTTGAGAAACATGAAAAATGCTTCAAATTGCTAATAATCAGAAATGCAAATTAAAACAGTGCTGAAGTTCTACCTAAAGCCAAATGGACAGAGAAATATGATCAAAAAAGGGTAATGACAGATGTTGGAGGGGCCACAGAAAAATGGACACATTAGTGTACTGTTGGACCTGTAAGCTGGTCCATCCATTCTGGAAAACAATTAGGAACTATTCCTCAGAGTCACTAAACTGTGCGTACTCTTTCACCCAGCAATACTACTGCTAGACCTATATCCCCAAAGAGATTAGGGAAAGAAGAAAAGGACTTAATAAGCATGAAATTATTTGTAGTAATTCTTTTTATAAAAGTAACAAAGAACTGGAGTAATTTGGAAACTGCATGAATATATTATGGCATATGGATATAATGAAATATTATGTGCTTTAAGAAATGTTGGAAGGGATTAGTTCAGAAAGCCCCGAAGTCTTGTATGGATTGATGAAGAGACAACTGCTGCAGTTCCTCCTTACTGTTCAATAGGCTCCTCTAGGCTCTAGAATCTAAAGTGTCACAGAATTTGAGATCAGTTATCGGAATTCTCATTCTCATATCTGATAAATGGCCATCCAGGACTAGAGCTTATAGCAGCTACTTCAGTTCTTTGGTTTCTGAGTGCTGAACAAAGCAATTATGTAGAAATTGTAAAGTAGCAAATCTAGACTTGATATCAGGGGTGAAATCTCTTAACAATTAAATAGAGTTCTCTTAAAGTGAAATGGACTGTTTCAAGAGGTGGTTGGCTCCCCCACCTGGAGGGAGATCATCAAGCTGGGTGATCAAAGTGTCTAACCAAGAGGGCAATAATTGGCCTACACATCCTAGTCTTCCTCAAAGTTCAGCAAATAGACATGAGCCACCCCTGAAATGCCTTAAATAGCTTATCAATCTATACCAATGATACACCTGCCAGCACTTTGTGTACAACAGATACAAGAGAGAAGGAAGGTCACAGGCAAGACCCTATCAAAATAGATAGGGACAAAATAGGTCCCCAGTATCGCGCCTAAGAGTTTAGGAATATTGAAATTTGGCCTTGACAAAAAGTGCCAATTGAAAAAGTAAAGTTTGAAATAAGAAGAAACAGAAGATGATGTCAGCAATAAAGAAATTTTATAGGTCCAAGGTCATCCAAAACACAAGTCTAGAAGACAAGATTAACAACCTATTATAATTCCTGGAACAAATAAAAAGGATATTACAAATGAATTAGAGTGCTAAAAAATTAATTGGAAGTACAAGCAATTTAGTTTTAACTGCTTCCTGCTTTTCCCCTGTCTCACATGAGAAGGTGACCCTTCTCCTTGCCAAGGCAAACCCCTCTCCATGTACAAGTGATTCCATTCCATATTGTCTTCTTCAGCAAATTCCCCCACTATCATTCTCTCTCTCTCTCTCTCTCTCTCTCTCTCTCTCTCTCTCTCTCTCTCTCTGTGTCTCTCTGTCTCTGTCTCTCTGTCTCTGTCTCTGTCTCTCTCTCTCTCATCTCTGTCTCTGTCTCTGTCTCTCTTTCTCTGTATCTCTCTCAGACTCCATATCTAATGCTTGTTTCCTTGCTGCCTATAAACACACCTGTATCTCTCTATTCTAAAAAAAACCCTTTACTTCATTCTACCTTGCTATCACTACATATTTCTTCTCAATTTTGTGGTCAAATTCCTGGTTCTGTTATGTTTTAATGATAAAACAAGACATGAAGAGGAGGGGAAAAGAAATATTCTGGGATGATGGAAGGAAAGGAAGGATGGGGAAAGTTATCTCACTTAATTGGAGTGTACAAGTAGAAGTCTATACCAAAAGAAGAAAGGAGTCACAGGGAGTGGGTGGCACTTGAACTTCACTATTATCTGAACCAGTTACAGGAGGGAAAATGTTCAGGCTCAAGTGTGTGTGTGCACACACATACGCACACACACACACACACACACACACTGATATGTATAGAAATACATTTCATTCAAAGGCAGAAGGGAAAGAGGAAGATAAAAGAGAGAATTAATGGAAGGGACTAGTGTTAAGAAAAAAACAAAAAAAATTTTTTTGCTTTCTTTGGAGGGGGGAAGGTAGGGTAATTGGGGTTAAGTGACTTGTCCAAGGCCACATGACTAGTTTTTGTGTTAAGTGTCGGAGGCCAGATTTGAACTCAGGTTCTCCTGACTCCAGGGTTGGCGCTTGTAGTAACAATCAAGTTTAGCAGATACTTAGTACTTAGTAACTTTGGGCTAAGTAGCACTTAGTATCTTAGGGCTAAGTATGGAAGGTGTGAGCCCTGTCCACTGTTGAGAAGGCATGAACTCCCCTGTTGACATGGAAGAAGGCTATTGGCTAAGACAGGAGGCCAGTGCTGTATATAAAGAAGAATTCAAGAGACAGAATTGGCATTTTCCTGTTGGAGGAAGCAGGATTGTCTCAGCATCTGGGAGCTGAAGAAGTGAGTTGGATTTTGAGAGACAGAGACAGAGACAGAGTTAGTTCCTCTACCAGCATCTGGAAGCTGACTGAGAATTGAGATGGAGTTTTCCTGAAGCTGGTGAAGGCCACCCAGAAGGCCAGTATTCCATCTGGGTCCTATGGCCAGCTGACCTGTTGGAGGACTGAAGAAGCATGACTGGGATAAGACTGTTTGTTCATGGCCTGGCTGATCCTTGAGTTCCAGGCAAGAGAAGTGGTAAAGGGTTTGAGATGTGCTAGACCCTGTGAACTTCAGTGTGTGCCAGGGACTGCCCTGATGACTGGGCAAGGACCTGGGAGCTGTCTACCTCTGGGGACTAAACGAGAACCTGGCAGCTGTCTGCTTCTGAATCCAGGTGACTGTTTGGTGGATTCAAGGGAGCTGGGACCATAGAAGGGGATCCACAAAATCAGAGAGACCACCCAGAGTCAAGATGAAGAAGAGGCCTCCCCTTGGAGGAAATTGAAGTTTGCTGGACACCAAGGGGTGGAGGGTTTATGTGGTTTTCTAATTATTGTATTTAGTGATTGAGTTGATGTATGGTTGCCCCATGAGTGGAAAACTGATTATTGTATAGTGACTGATTAAGTTAATGGTTGTCCCATGAGTGGAAGTTTGATGATTGTATTGTGAATTGATTGAATGATTAAGTATTGATTTGCCCCATGAGTGGAAGACTGAATATTGTACTGTACCTTGATATGTTGTAAATATTATGTTGTGATGTATTGTGAATGTTTGCCTTGATTTGTAATGGAATAAACAGAGTGTTCACTATCCTGTGTAATCCAAATCTTAAAAGCTGCTCACAGTAGCATTCTTTTGGGAATCTGCTGATGCATGGCATTATAGTGCTCTATTCACTGTGCCACCTAGCTGCCCCCAAATAACCAATTCTTAAAGAAGGATCCAGAGGTTAAAAGAAGAAAAAAATATATAAGAGAATAGGATGGAGGGAAATACACAATTAATAGCCATATCTGTGAATACCAATGAGATGAACTTACTCATAAAATGAAAGAAGATAGCAAAATGGATTAGAAACAAGAATCTAACAATTCATTGTTTAGAAAAAACATACATGAAACAAAACGATAGATGCACAAAAGTCAAAATAAGAGGTGGAAGCAGTATCTATTAGGCTTTAGCTGAAAAAAAGAGGCAGGGATGGTAATTATGATCTTAGTCAAAGCAACAGCACAAAAAATATAGGTCTAATCAAAGCAGAGGAAAAAAGAGAAACTATATTTTGCTAATAGATTCCAGAGACAATGAGTTAATAAATACATATGTATCAAATGACATGGGGTCTTAATTCTCAAAGAAAATTTAAATGAGTTGCAAGGAGAAACAGGTAACAAAGCTGTCATATTGTGGGGGGAGGGATCTATTTATTTTTCTTGGACCTAGATAAATTTGACCAAAAAAGGAAGAAAAGAAATGAAGGGCCCTAAGTAGAATTTTAGAAAAGTTAGATTTGAGAGCCCTCTGGAGAATACTGAATGGGAAAAGAAAGGAATATACATATGATCAACTCCATATGACACTTTCACCAAAATTAACTATTTAGGCATAAAATCTCACAAAGGCAGAAAAGCAAAAATATAAGAGAGTATAATGCAACAAAAAGTGTATTCACCAAAGGGCCTTTGAAGAATAAGATGAAAAATTAATTGGAGGGCATTGACAGACTTACTATGCTTCTTCCAGCCTCTAATTTCTCCCTCCTGCCATGAAACCAGAAAATAAGAAGGTGAATTCATCAAACACCATATGATTGAGATATTTGTCTAGAATATAACCAGATGAGCCATTTTTTCTGACTTTTGAAAGAAAATAGGTCCAGAAGGAAGCCCAACTTGTTTCTTGTAATCTGTTCAACTTTTATAGCGTAGTCAATTCAACAAGAATTAAGTTATGATGTGCCAGGAATTGCTCTAGGTGCTGAGATGAATGAAATGTCTGAAAAACAAACTTTCTGGGTAATTAATAATCAATTTATTATGACTATCAAATAATCAATAAATTAAAGTTAGTGGTTCTCTCAGAAACCAAAGATGAACCTTGGAAGACATTGAATCGTTAAATACCTTTGAAAAAGAGGTTGTCCCTGATTGTAAAAATCAATTCTTACTGGTTAATTAAAGAGGTTAAAGAGGGAATGAATATTACAAGTAGAAGTGACCTTATTCTAATGAGAGACTGGGGGATCATGACTTAGATCCAGTCTCTCTTGGACAAAGAGATTCATCTCAATCCAGACTACTCTAGACAAACAATGGGCCATCATTCACTTAGATTAGATTCTCTTTACCAATTAATCAGAAATAAGTTCTCTAATTTTGGTGGGGTCCCACCACGGGATTTAGGAGAATTTCTAATCATCATCCCTCTCCTTCACAAAGACTGGGCTTTGAATGAGGAAATAGAAAGGGAAAAAACCCTAGAGGGCCCCCCCAATATTACTAATTGGTTTTTAGTCATTGTTTTAGTGCTACAGATTCAGTTACATAATTGAAAGTCCCTGTTCTCAAGGAGAAGCTCCATAGTCCAATACAGCAGTGTAATGGTAATCAATTTGTTTGATATACTTAGGGTTAAGTAGATCCTAGTAACTTAGGGCTAAGTATGGAACTCTGTCAATTGGTGAAAAGGTGTGAATTACCCCCTGGTGAAAAGGTGTGAATTCCCTGGTTGAGGTGGAAGAATGCCATTGGCTGAGACACTCCCCTGTTCACTTGGGAGAAGACCAGTGTTTATAAGCAGGAGAATTTTGGAGAAACAGACAGATTTTGGATTTGGCTTCTCACTGGCTGACTGAATACATGAACAGGATGGGACTTTGTTTGCTGGTGGCCTGGCTGATCCTTGAGTTCCAGGCAAGAGAAGTCCTGAAGGGTTTGAGGTGTGCTGAATCTGGTGAACTTCAGTGTG
>CM053594.1:111982355-112004189 GCA_028646575.1 Pseudocheirus occidentalis
GAAGGATGACAAAGTACCGTGTGTGTGTGTGTGTGTGTGTGTGTGTATCTTGTATGTATTTGTCCTTTATTTACATTTATGCATACAGTTTCTACTAATAGAATATATGCTGGGTTTTGGTTTTTGTTGTTTTTTTTTTTTTAACCAGGGACTATTTTTCCCCATTATCTGGCATGATCCAAAGTAGATACTTAATAAATATTTTTTGATTGATAAGGTAGGTTGAAGCCTACCTTAGTAAAAACCTGTGTGATAGGATTTCACATAATATTTGGAAAATATATTTAAAAGAATGGAATGGTCCAATTATAATCTTTCTTCATTTTTTGTTGATGTTTTTCTTGGTTTTTTTAAGAATTAAGATGCCCCTATCATATTTTCATATTGTATCACACATTTCCCTGCCTGTATAGTTTTCTGTCTTTTGAAAACTGGACATAATAGGACCATTTTATCGCCTTTGATACAAATTTCATAAATTATTTCTTCTCTTCCAAGTAACTGACATACTTCTATCATTAAAACACATTGTTTCCCAATACCTAGAAAAAAAGCTTATCAATAAATGCTATATTTTTAGCAATGTAGAATGTTAACACTTGATGTTAATTGGCACTTTAAATAAAATGAAATCTACGCTTTCAGGCTTCTGGAATTCATATATTCTCTGGTATAAATTCTCATACTACTTGGCATAGATTTGCTGATAGAGATTAACGTGTCCTAAATCTATGCATAAAAAACAAAACACAACCAATTAATATAATATACTATACATGCAAACCTGACATTCAGATAATGAGAGCTATACTATACCACAGATTTAAAAGACCAGATTGCTTAATCACAACATAGATCAAGAGAGACAACTATATACTGAAAGCAAATGCACCAAGAGGGAGATTCAGGAAGAGGAAATCTTCTTTCCTATCATTTCATTTCATCTTCCCTTCTATAGCATTGGTCATCAGATGCAGAAATCTGAAGCAAGAGAGATTTTATAGTAGTTGTCTTCAAGAACTCTACTGAACACCATGAGCTTTTGTAGTGGTGAAGCAGCACGTAACTTGTAAGTCCTCTGGACTACAAGAATAAAGTCCTGCTTTAGAGTACTTTGCCGTCCTTGCTTCCAATGTATCGTTTCAAATTACTAGTCATAATACACGTTTAAATGGTTACACTAAGAAGGAAAAATAAAAGTGTGATCAAAGTGCCACTGAGCATCTGCTGAGAAAATGTTGCAATCTTAGAAAATGTAGTTTCTAAATCAAACGATATCCACATCAAATCATCTTTCTAGCATTAAATAAATTATTGTGCAAGGGCTAGTGCCAGGTAGTACAGGCAGAAATAAGGGAAATAAAATGAAAGACTTATGAATTAATGTGTGAAAATTGTTCCTAAGTAGTTTTACAATATTTTCTTCGAGAAATATTTCTTTGGTCTTATCACCTAATTTCTTTTGAAGGGACAATGTCTGGAAAAACATATTTGTAGAGAAGTGGTGCTGACCATCGTGTTTTCTTCCCCTCTCGCTTAGTTTCTTTATGCCATGTATGTTGCTCCTTCGGCCGCCCTTGATATTGGATTAGAACAGAAAAAGAAAAAAGAGATTTATAGGAAAATAGACCCACCATTTGAAGATCTTTTTGATGCAGCAGAAGAATATATCCTTCTCCTCCTTCTTGAACCCTGGCTACAGATGGTGAAATCAGATCAAAACAATTATGGACAGGTATGTTGACACTCTTTACTTTTGTTTGAGCTGTCTTAGAGATTTCCTTTTTACTTGTTTGTTGCAAAATTGATAATAAGTAGCTTGGTCAGCATCTCAGTAGAGAAATAATGAAACACGTGTCTTAGAGCAGTACATTTGATTGATGTTGGGATATCAAGTCAATATTTGACAATTGCTTGGAACTGAGGTGGGGAGTATTGGTGACAACAGGGGATAAGTATTTACTAAATTTTATCTCCACTTACCCCCAAATCTCGCTTCTACATGGGTTATTATACACCTTGTGTCACAATAAAATGTTTAAATCTGGGCTATTTTCTGTTTTCTTTATAAACGCCATCAGAAGACAGAGATCTGAATTTTGATTTCCTGTAAACAAGTAAGCTGTTATTCACTCATCTTGTCCCTTCTCCCTGTTTCAAAGCAATGTTCCATATGGATTAATTGATTAATCCCATTTAGTTTTATGCTTGATTTTGATACATTTTATCTCAAGCATATTGCTTTCCCTCTGAAATTGTCTCCATTTTTCCTTGTATGGCTCTTATTTGTAGGTAGCTGTTTGCATGTTTCCTCCTACCTTAAATTGTGAGCTCCTTGACATCAGGAACTGTCTTTTGTCTTTCTTTGCATTCCCAATGCTTAGCACAGTGACTGACATTTAAGAGACACTCAGTAAATGCTCACTAATCAACTGACTTCTTTTATCATAAAAAGATCATTTTGAGTCAGCATTTAAACTTATTATTATTGATGAATGAAGTAAGGACTTCTTAGCATCTATTCTGAATTGTAAATTAAAACTATGTGTAGATATTTTCTGCTAAACTAATATCTTGTATTCTTTTAGGGGTTAATAGAAAGCATCAGGACTTTAGTTCATGGGGGCACTTCTTTGTTTTTCCATTTTTTCTATGTATACCTAGAAATGTCTAAAATAAGGAGGTATTGTTGAGCCATCATGATACAATAGAAAAAGAATCACCTCAGAAACAAGAAATAGAGAAGTCAAGCAACATAACCTCAGGAAAAAGAAATTGAACAAACCATAAATGAACTAACTCTCAAGGAAAAAAAATCCTGGGCCATATAGATTTGCAAGTGAATTCTATCAAACATTCAATGAATAATTCCAATATTATATAAACTGTTTGCAAAAAAAAAGTGGGGGGGGGTGTTGAGGAAGGAATCCTATCATGGAATTCTTTCTATAATACAAATATTGTCTTGATACCTAAACCCAGAAAAAGTCAAAACAGAGGAAGAAAACTATAGGTCATTATCCCTATCCATACAAATTTCAAAGATAAAATATTAACAAAAGGATTATAGCAACTCATCTAAAATATCAATACATTATGACTAAATTGGATTTGTGCCAGTAATTCAAGGTTGGTTCAAGATTAGGAAAACTATAAACCTAATAGACCATGTTAATTCGAAGAATAACAAAAAATCATATGATTATGTCAATGGATGGAGAAAAGGAAATTTTGACAAGATATAATACTAGAAAACAGGAATAAGTGGACTTTTTTCTTAATATGGCAAATAGCATCTATCTAAAACCAATAGCCAGAACTATATGAAAGAGGGGTAAGGTCTTTCTAGTAATATCAGGAGTAAAGCAAAGCTTCTGTTATTTGTACTATTTAATATAGTGCTAGAAATGCTAACTATAGCAACGATACAAGAAAAATAAATAGAGGAAATAAACAAAAGAGGAAACAAAATGATTGCTTTTTGCAGATGATATGCAGGTTTACTTAGAGAATCCAAGATAGTCAACTAAAAATTGATTGAAATGGTAACATCAGTAAATTGACTTTTTGTGACACCGTTTTGGACTTTCCTTGGCAAATGTACTATTCTAGTTTGCCATTTTCTTCTCCAGCTCATTTTACAGATAAGGAAACTGAGGTAAACAGGGATAAGTGACTTGCCCAGGGTTGCACAGCTAGAAAGTGTCTGAGGCTGGATTTGAACTCAGGAAGATGAGTCTTCCTGACTTCAGGGCTAGTATTTTATCCACTGCACAACCCAACTGCTTTCTAACTTTAGAAATGCATATTTTATCAACTCTGAGGTTCCACCTCACTTCAGATCCTCAATGTTGACAAAAAAGGAAAAAAACAAAGAGGCACGTGATTGCATTGTGAGTGGAGCTTTGGACTAGTCAGCCAGTCTGGAAGCATACCAGGGTGGGCAAAAGACAGTCCCTGTCCTCAAGGAGCTCATAATCTAATGGTAAAGGAAACAAGTCAATAAATATGTACAAACAAGCTCTGTACAAGATAAATAGTAAATAATGAACAGAAGGAAGACACTAGAATTAAGAGTGGTCAGATCTTCCCAACTCCAGATCCAGCTCTCTATTTTCAGGGACATCTAGCTCTGATGACTGTAGCAAGTGTCCTTCTATTGGATGTTCAGGAGCTATTTCTTAGTAATATGTTCTGATCTCTCCCTTGTTCCAAAAGAGAAGAGTCCAATCTTATTTCAGACAAGGTCCCACATTTAGCAGTACTATGGTCTCACTCTCCCAGAGCAAGTTTAGCCACATCTGCCTCTTAGAGTACTCCGAATATCCCTAAGAAGTTGGAGATATCTTTCCCTAGTGCTATCAAGTCTACCCTCGTTCCAGGGCAGTCCCTCCAATGTTAACCACCAATGACTAACAACCCAGCTCCATTTAACAAATTAGTATCAATTAGTACATTGCATGGCATATTACATAAGTACTGGAAGGAAAAATCTAGTCAAAGTTCAAATTAATGTAAAGTCTGTGGCTTTAGCATACCCCTTCCAGATTCATACAAGTCAGATTATTTTAAAAAGTAAAAGTAGAGATTGATAGCTACTAACTGGGAGTTGTAAAGAGCACATTTTTTTTTCAATTTTGCATGGCAGTTTTACAAAAGTTGACTGTCCTAGAGCATAAAGAACTCAAACAAAAGCAGAAAAGCAGTGATATTAAATACGTTCTTATCAGACACAGTGCAATAAAAAGTATAGTTAACAAGATAAATTTGAAGAATTTCTTAAGACAAGTGAAGATTACATAATAGTCCTAAAAATAAGGCAAAAAACAAAGCATAAAAACAATAAATAATGACATCAAATAGATTGAAAATAATGAGATAGGATGCCAAAATTTATGAAGAAAATTGATAGTCCTAATATTTACATAAACAAAAGAGTAGTGGATTGGGCACGCAACTAAATAAAAGAAATTCAATGAATTAAAACTCCCAAATCAAAATAGGTAATACTTCCAAAAATCCAAGAAAAGATGAACAAATTAAAACAAACTACTGAAATGATAAACAGCTAATAATAATAATAATTGTTAACCTTTACAGAGTGCTTACTGTGTGCTTTGCAATTATTATTTTATTTCATGCTTACAATAACCTTGGGAGTTAGATGCTATTATTACTCTCGTTTTATGGGAAATAAAATTGAGGCAAACAGAGGTTCAATAACTTTGCCAGGTTCACATACGTGTTTGAGGTTGGATCTGAACTTAGAACTTCATGACTCCAGGCTCAGAACTTAATCTACTGGGCTACCTAGCTAATAAAGATATTTTTAAAATATCAGAGACAGAGACAGAGAGAGACAGAGACAGAGAGACAGAGAAAGACAGAGATAGAGAGAGAAAGAGAGAGAGAGAGAGAAGAGAAAGCAAGAACAAGAGAGAGAGAGAACAGATTGCCAGCATCAAAAATGAAAAAGTTAATTTATAACAGTTGAAGAAGAAATAACAAAATTGTCAGAAATAATCATTGTTATGTGCCAACAAAACTGAAAATTTGCAAGCATTTTGTTTTTCTTTCCTTTTCCAATGAGGGAGGATTCTGGTGGGAGAGAAACCAGATTTTTTTTAATTGAAAAAAATAAAATTTAATTTCTAAAAATGTCTGTGCAAGAGATAATGAAAGCCTAAACTAAGTTGGTGAGTGGGTGAGAAGTTGGAAATAAAAGATGTGGAGAAATCGAAATGACAAGATTTAGAAAAAAATTTGTTAATGTTTTTTGTCTTTCCTTTTTGAAGAAGACCGATGACATTATTGGGTGATGTCTTGACTAGCAAATGGAATTGGGTTTAAATGAAACAGAGTTGTACAAAATTGTCAGCCTCACTCTTTCTTGAGTCATCCAAGTCCAGTGGCAAGATAAAGTTGGTAACTGGAAATGGCCTAGGATGCAGTGGATGACCCCGGCATCTTCAATGACTGATCAAGTTTCAATGACTACCTATTTTAGCTGCCTTCATAGCCTTTGGAACAAATTGACCTAATCTACCCATTCCAGCAGGGAAAGTCTTCATATGCTTGAGGTAGACACCATGCTAACTCACTCATAGGTTTGGGGCCTGTAGTCACCCTCAACCTGGTTTAGCACATCTACCAGGGTGATTTTATCATGATGTGTTTGCTACACACGCTAAAGTTTCTTGCAGCCGTAGGTGAGAGCTGAGTGCTGCGTAGCTTGGTTAATGTACAGTTAAAGAGAGCAAGAACTGAAGGAAAATGTTGAGGTTGCAAACATAAGTAACGGCACAGATGGTACCTGTGACTGAATTATGGAAATTCTGAAGAGGGGGGTAGGTTTGGAGGAAAAGATAATGAGTTCTGTTTTGGGATGTTGGATTGAGAGACACCGGAACTCTGATCACATGGTCATCATTCTTGGCTCCGGAGAAGTGATGGTAAAACATAGCTGTGCCTCTTAACAAAGATGTGATGGAATAAGGAATGCGATGAGGTTTGTTAAAAGTGATGAAGGTGCTGGTTTGTTTTGCTAGTAACTCTACTTCTTTGTTACTAGGGAAAGTTCTAAAGGGGCCAACATAGGTCATTGGGAAGTGGCAGTTTGAAGAGGGGACCAATTTAAATGATAATTCTGGGATTCGTATGCATCACTTTCATCTTTGAAATAATGATTTGCTAAAGCAAGATTTTGATTTACTGCTCTTCATTTACCACATTTACCACATGGCTATTGATTTAACCCCACAGTAGAAAAATTAATGATCTATTGATGACATAAGGTACAACATTATTTTTATTAGGTGGAGCTAGTGAAACAAGATCGACAGCTGGACTCCTTGTACTTTAGAAAGCTACAGGCTATGCACAAAGAAACTGTTTCCAAGAAAGAAGAGGTAAGACAAGTCCCTCTTTACACAAACAATTTTTTTTTCTCTTGACTAGTTAACACTTTGTATATCCGGAAAAGAAACTGAAAGCAAGCTTTGCTAAAACAAGATTTTGATTTATTGCTCTTCATTTACCGCATTTACCACATGGCCATTGATTTAACCCCACAGTAGAAAAATTAAATAGAAGATCTGTTTTAGATCTCTCCCCAGCTCATCTCCATTGGCAGGGACCAGACAGCAGAGATTTTTATCCAGACATGGGTTTATTTTAATGCTGTTGTTCATTCTTTAGAGCAGCCACATTTTCTACCTATTTTAATTTCAGAAAGGAGCTAGGAATTCTCCCATATGGGAAGGGAAGTGTTTGGTTGAAAAAAGTAATAAGGGATTTAAAAGTGACAAGGAATTGACAGTGTCTGAGGGGGGGAAGGATGAAAGAACTGAGTCTTTTTATCGGTTTGTTATTTTGTTATTTATTAGTGTGTTTTATTAAAATACATCCTTCAGAATAGTCATCTTAATACATAAGCCCTGGATTTTTTAAGCATGACATAATAATAGCCAGCGTTCACATAGCACTTTAAATTTGCAAAGTCCTCTACAAAGGTTATCTCGTTTGGTCCTAACAACAGCCCTGTGACGTAGGTACTTTTTAAAATCACCACTTTACAGACAAGGAATCTGAGACTGAGAAAGATTTGAACTCAGTTCTTCCTAACTCCTACTCCAGCACTCCATCCATTGCACCACCTCGGGGTGCAATTATGTTCTAATTAATTAATTATGTTCATTGATGTGTTGGAAAATATTTCAACAACAGTATCATAGAAGAATGTCAACCTTCAAATCAACAATATGAATTGAAAGCATTTCTAATGCTTTCAAAATTATTCTCCCTACTAAGAGAAAGCTGGGTTTAAAGCTTAGTCTGTATTGTTGGTTTTTTTAATCACGGTGCTACTTTTCTTTAGGTGAAGTTCAAGGGCAGCCGATTTCCAGAAAACTTACAGTCCCCACTCTCCTATATATATAACCACAAGTTGTTATTTGAAATTCTGTGCTGTGATCTTGTGCTCTCAGAAGGTATCATTTGTAGTGTGTCCTGCCTACTGGATTGACAACTAAGTTCTCCTACTGACTTGCTTTGAGCTAATAATTAACTTTTGACTCTGTTTCACCATTATCCGTGAGAGTAGAGATTATTCCCTTTTTTGTATTTGTTGTATCCTCATCTCCTGGCACCAGGCCTGACAACATCATAAGCACTAGATAATTGTTTGCTGACTGACACATTTATTGATTATGAACATAGGAAATCATATTTATACTCTGAGATAGATATTTGTAAAAATGCTTGACATTTGGTAGAAAATGTTCCTATTTATGTTACAACAAATTCTTCATATTACATTAGGAAGCTGTCCTTGATTTACCGGTCCCTTATATTCCCAAAGAAACGCAACTTTGGAATAAAGTTCCTGAGGAATTTAGACATCTTAACTTTAATTACCTGGTTAACAACAAGCTGGAATTTGAACATTTCCGCCAGTTTCTTGCAGCTCATTCTGCTAGGTATGTGATGTTTACCACTTATAAATCTGAAATTCTTTTCTAATCTGCTTCTAATTGAATATATCTCAGTTATCCCTTGATTCTGAAATTTGCCTTTATCCAAATCCAGAAGTATCATGCTAAATTCCTAAGAACTGCTGAACATAATTTTTAGAAATGGCTCTATATACATTTTGGGTTTCAGATTTGGGTTTAATATTTTTAAAAAGGATTAATTATTTCAAATCTAATTTAAGTAAAAATATGATGAATTATTTTGGCATTGACTACTTTAAAAACAGTGACTTTGTCTCCTTTCTGTGTTTTCCTTATATTATGCTCTCTTGTTTGGGTATGAAATTGTTGTTTCTGGGAAGATGAGGTTACTTAGTCACAAGAGTATACCTATTCTAAGATTTCAATAATATAACATTTTTTCTTAAAGAATTGAAAATTATTTTAATTTCCCATGCAGTGGGGCATGTTTCATACATGTGATGCTACATTTGTGTGTACAAATATAAACAAAATATTAAAAAATATGTGAATATAAACAAAAGCAAATATTAAAGTTTTATACAAGAACTAATAACTTTCAGTATAGTTGTTTAGTGTAAACTCAGCCATAATCACTTGCTGCTGAGTCCATTTGTGTTTAGCAGAAAATGACTTATGAGCATAGAATTTGACACTAGCTGTCAGTGATAGTTCCTGATGGTCATTCTTATGCATATACTTGATGAAACTGTTCTTTTGTTATGGCAGAATTTTCTCTTCTTCCTAGTGAGAATTGTCCTTAATCTAGCACACAGATGAAATATAACATGCATTTTTTTTTGTTTATGATTCTTAAAGTACCACAGAAATGTAATCTGTTTATATTATATTTATGTGGGCCAGAATAAAACCATTATTTATTGATAATTTATCATTAGTGGATTTTACTAATAAGTTCATTATTGACATAGTATTAGTAAGTTAACAATATCAACAATACCATTAATATAATATTTAAAAGTTAATTGTTGTTAATTAGCAATTATTTTTATATTGGATTGATTTGAATCATTGCATCATAAATGAAGATGCCATTATTGACTCTGTACAAGTGCTTTGAATGTCTTTTTTGATATAATGATGTTATAGCTTCAGGTTCTTTGTTATTGTCATATATTTGCAAAATAGTTACTAAGGTAACTATTCTAAGGTAGAGTATGGTGCATAGTCATTGATGGTAACCTTACAGTTAGTGATCAGATCCAACAATTTTGACTCAGCTAGTTCTATAACTTATGATAATTAGTCATGAACATCTGCCTTCTAAATGCTTTCAAAACACTGACTTGTTCAGCAGAAATGGAATAAATAGTAAGCACTTAAAAATGCTTTCTGCAGGCATTCACTTGTGTTTTATATGTCCTTTTGTAGTATGGACCTCATGTGTTGGACCGACATTGAGCAGTTCAGAAGAATCCTTCACCAGGATAAAAAACAAAGAGAGGCAAAATCTATAGAGATTAAAGACAAATACCTTAACAAGAAATACTTCTTTGGACCCAATAGTCCAGCTACAAAAGAGCAACAAGATGAGGTATCAGAATTTCAAAATAGAAGTTTCCAAGCTAAATTCTTATTTATACTTGGACACAAAGATCTAGATGTTCTGTAATATGCTTATTCCTCTTATTTACTCAATAGACATTTCTGATATAGTTTATTTCTTATGGTTGTTTAGTCATCTTGCTTTATTAAGTTCCCACCATTACTTTTTTTTTTAAAAAGGTCCTGTTTAAAGAAGCATTATTATTATAGAAGAAAGTAAAATTTCCCCACCCCTGATCTAAGCTTTCTCATCCTGTGTTCTTCTCAACCCTGAGTATCCTGCAAATCCTGCCCAGGAGCTCCTTCCAACATCAGGGGACACTTCCTCTAGATCTCCTGACACCCTGGACCAAGCAAACAAACTTCTGCGCTTATCCCTCCCTCTCATTACGGTGCTGCCTCACCTCCTTTTCCAGTCAATGCTTCTCTAATAAGAGAGACATACATACCTCTTTCATGCTATTCCTCCTGTGCAATTGCTTTGACAAAGATAATTTTATTTTTGTCTTTGTACTGTTCATTTCAACCTCCAGTCCTGCTATGCCTCAGTACTTTCTCAGGCTGTCACTCCTGTGCAGGAGTGTTCCAGAGCCAACTCCAAACAGCTGCTACTTGTTAACTTTTCAATGTGAGGATTTATATCTTGGAAATAAGCAAGATGCAAAGCAGGGCTTGGTTTATTGTTTTATTGATTATCTAGATGTAAGAAAATATTAATGATTCAGATTAAGCTTAAAAGTGTATCGTGTATGTTTTTGTGAGAGACGGTTGTTAAATATCCCTGCCCCAATATTTATTTCACTTTCCTTCCTTTTCTTGTAGCTATGTTTACAAGTCCCATATAGCTGATTTCATAACAACAGAGTTAAATAAATCACACTGTTGTTTAACATTTTTGATTCTTGACCAGCTGAAGAGAGCTTTTGTATATGACAGAATCAGTCTCTTCATCCAAGATTCTGCAAGACTCAAGAACATCACCAATAGAACATGCTACACCTGAGGAGTTCAGAGAGGGAAAATTGTCAGCATGCTCTCAGACCTACTTAGTGAGACAAACGCGAGAGTCTTTACTGATTGGTGTAAAGCAGTGGTTCTCAACCTGTGGGTTATGTTCAATTTGTAACAAAGAAAATACATCCCGCATATCAGATATTTACATTACTATTCATAACAGTAGCAAAATTACAGTTATGAAGTAGCAATGGAAATAATTTTATAGTTGGGAGTCACCACAACATGAGGAACTGTATTAAAGGGTTGCAGCATTAAGAAGGTTGAGAGCCACTGGTATAAAGAATTAGACAGTAGCCATTTAGAGTGGTGGGACCAAGGAAATACTATTGGTCTTAATAATAAAGGTGACATATATGAATATGAATACTATATGAACATATAGTATGAATATAGTATATATTATATTAGCATATAATATAGTATATATATTATATAGTATACTATATGATGTATGAATATAGTATGAATGCTATAGGATTATTTTATTTCCAATTGCTTTGGGGAAATAATTTCAAAAACTGGCACTATCAAGCTGTTTTATTTTCAATTTTTCGTTAACAAAATTTTTCCCTATCACCATTTTTCTCTCCCCCACCCAGGGTGGAGATGAGCAGGGGTAAAGTTAGGAAGATTCCAAAGTATAAGCAGGCTAAGTCATGATATACTAAACTGTATTTTCCTGTTTTCCAGAAAGATATGCTAATTGGAAGATGGGACTTTATCTCTCAATGGTCCTTAGTTTTTTAAGATTATAAATGTTTGCATTTACCCTTTGACTTGATACTTAGCCCTGGCTGTCAATTTCTCTCAATTTCTGCTCATTACTGACGTCTCAGCACCATTGCTAATTATTTAAATCATATCTCCTCCTTCATTAGACACAGGACAGAAGATGCCATTATGATCTACTCCTGAAATTCCTTCAGTTGAGAGTTGTGGTACACTGGTCTGAGCAAGAGGTGAATTTGGCAATCACTATAATCATGGCACAGAGCCTGAAAATTAACAATAGGGGTCAATGATTTTGTTTCCTTCCACAGTCACTTTCAGAAATGTCAGTGTACACATTAATAGCCAGTGGAAGATAATGTTTGTTTGTCCTATTTTGTATTTTTAAAACTTTTAAAAACTCATACTGAGGGGAGCTAGCAAATATGTCACATTTCATAAATGTACATTAAGATGCCTATAGAAGGCCTGTATACACACGTACTGAGTGAATCCTTTTCTCCATCCCATGTTGGGCAAGTAAACTAGCATGAACATACATTAACATTCACTGAATTTTACATGGGATAGGAAAAAAAAGTTACAAACCCTGAGACTAATTTTTATTTACAGACTACAGTACCTTTTAGTAAATCTCTCCTTATTGATGTTTCCTTTTTGTTTTGTTTTGTTTTTTTAAAGATAATGCAGTTAGGTGGCGGCTGGGGAATGATTCTTCATGAGCAGCTGGCCTCGCCTGTTCTGCTGGAAATTCAAAAATGTGTCCGAAGGAGGCTAGAGAACATGTGGTTGCCTTTGTTCCTATCAAGTGAAGAGTATGTGGCACGTCAAAAAATAAAGGTAAGAGAAGGGACATGATGTCTGGTGCAGCGATGACTGCGTCTAAATGATAAGCATCATGATTTTTGTTGTTGTTCAGTCTTTTCAGTCATGGTACTGGAGTCATTTGCCATGTCCTTCTTGGGCTCATTTTACAGATGAGGAAACTGAGGTAAATAGGGTTAAGTGCCTTGCTCAGGGTCACACAGCTAGTAAATAAATAAATCTGAGGCTGGATTTGAACTTGGGTCTTCCCAACCCCCGACTTCTACCTACTTTGCTGCCTAGCTTCATCATTTTCAATATTAACTGGTAAGAACTTCAAAGTACCATCCTCTTTACTGAGTTGACAAAAGATTTTGGAGACAAACTACCAGGAAATGCAGCTAGCCTTCTGAGTTAATTAAGGAAATCAGCTAAAACAGAGAAGGGAAATGAGTATCTGAAATTATGGAGCTGTAAAGCTGTCTGTTGTTGAAAAGGGAATCCATGCTGAACACCGAGGGTTGGCAGTAATGATGTTGTCCTCTTTCTTGCTGTTTCATTTCACATTCCAAAGATCAAATGATTCCTCTGACTAGCTACCCTCTCTTAACGCCTCTAAGCCAAAGGTATCCCTATGTCAGTCCCCTTCCTGAATGCAGACAGAATCACGTGAAAATGGAATTGGGAAAGATTTAACAAAGTGAATGAAAATACAATAAAATATATATCATATATTCTAAAACTAAGTCAATATGCAGCCCTCAGGGCTATTTAGATGTCAGTTAGTGGCCCCTATTTATATCTGATTCGATGCCACGATCTCTAGTACCATTTATTTAATTTCTCTACTCTGATTTACTATAGTGATTTTCATGCGACTCATCACACAAGTAATAATGATGGTCTAGAAAATATTCTGCCATGTTAGCAATGACTTTTTATACTAATGGCAGTTTGGAGATTTCCTGTGATTTGCCTATTATGTGGAAGTTGGCTGGAAACTGTCAACTTAGCAATCAGAAGACAGGGGTTCGAATTCCAGCTCTAACACTTTCTAGTCATGGGACTGTGTAGTATTTTTACCTCTTTAAGGTTCCGTTTCCTGGTAATGGAAGCTTTCCAGTAAAATGGAAATAATAACACTTACTACATATTTATCTCACAGTTGAGATCAAATGGGCATAATTAATAAGCTCTGTAAACATTAAAGATCATTGACTATATAAATGTTGGCCATTACATTTTTATTAATAGTTATTGCATAAATAAAAATAATAATCTTTGAACCAACCAACACATATAGGGATTGGAATTGTTTGGTTAAGACATAGATAGCTCAAAAATATGAGAAAGAAAGTGTTCTGGGTAACCCTAGTTAAGCCAGGGCTCAGTTGTGTCAGTATGACTAATTGAAGACTGAAAAATTCTTAGCTATGCATGTATATTCCTGATTCCAAACAACTAGTTTGAACAGTCTTTTTTAGGATCAGACAACCTGGTGGCTTGACCAGTTGCTTCATCATCATATAGACACAACTAAAGTAGGTGGGCAGATGTCCAAGAGGGAGTGAAAAACCATGATAAAGCTGTAAGAAACATAGGGCATTGTAAAATCACCCTTTTTTATCTGTTCCTGTGATCTCCTAACTTCTGTTCTCCATAAGAGTTCTCAAGTGTCCCATTCTGGTATCGACATTACCCCGGGTTCTTGAAGGTTTTTCAGACTCTGATAGATTGTACCAAGTTTGGAGTGTGGTCATAGTGACAGATTTTGCCTGCTACTGTTCAAGGAGCAGTTCATTATAGAGAAAGAAGGCCCCTATGTGTTGAATTGTTGGCAATGGCAACCTGTGAAATGGACAAAAATATAAAAGGTCCTAAGACTACATGCCTATCTCCATAGTGAAAGCAATGGAAAATGGGGGCAGAAGGTAATAAGAATCACATCTTTCTTAAGCTATTTGTAAACATTAACTGTTGATATACTTACTGATTTATCTTTGACCAAGAACAAAAAAATGAGTTAATAAATTATTGGAGGAACTGAAACAGATCTGTGTTGACAGTTTGTAATATATTTAGAGAAGACAAACAAGTTACAGCTAACTGGAAAGCTGGCTCTCATCAAGAAGCTATATTAAGTTGGTTTCATTATGTGCCCAAAGACAACAAGGAACATCATTCTATGGCATACTTGGTGTTGTGATGCAGAAAAGCCTTGGTCTCTCTGTTTATCTGTTTCTTAACATCTCCTCTGCCTGCCTGGTACCCCCTCTGTTCTTCTATGCTGTTTCTATGGAACAACACCCCTCCTCTCTTTCCACATACCCAAATCTGGAAACTTTTAAACTTGGAATATTCAAGGCTAGCAACTCTGTTTGGATGTTAATTGCCCATGACCTCAGGGAGAACAACTGAATCCAGCCTTCCCAAGCAGGAAGCCTCCCTATAAAAAAAAACATCAAAACAGTTATTTTCCTGGATCAGTCTTCAGTTTAGCCCTGATCCTGAAGCTATCTGGGATGCTCTGAAACATGGACTCATTGGTCCTAAGTCATCATAAGACTCCTTCCTCCTGAAATGTTCTAAAGACCATTGTGCCCATTGCTCCCTAATGACATACGTGATTGTATCCCTTTCCTTCCCCTTTGGTAAGCACTCAATAACAATGTTTTTGTCATTGTGAGGGAGTTTAATGGATTACTTTACTTCGGAGGCATTGATCCTGGCCCCAGTATAAAAACAAGCTTAGTGATCTACCATGGTGCCCTTCTATCACTGTCCTTGTCCACCTCTCCTTTGGATTGTCTCCAGTTAAACCACATGACCTTTCCTCTGGGACCTTCATTAAAATATACCAAATAAAATGGCCTTTTGCTTTCAGCCAGTACTGACTCATCTAGTTTTTCATGAAATTTCTTAGTCCCAGCAATGAACCTCTGACATTTGGCCATCTTTCCTTTGTGGTACTTGGGAGCATAAGCAAAGAGACAAAAATGGCAATATGATGATGATGATGATGATGATAACTCACATTTACATAATATTTTAAAAGTTTACAAAGTACTTGCACTAGAGAGATGAAAGTAAAGATAATTATGACATAGTAATGATGATAACTTAATTGAAAAAATATTTTAAAGGTTTACAAAGCACTTGCACTTGAGACAAGTGGGTTCAAGGAGCCAGTACAGTATTAGACTTGGATTCAAGATCTGAGTTTAAATCCTGTTGCAGGCATTTGATATCTGTGTGACCTCAGCAAGTAACCCAACCTCTCAGTTTCCTCATCTGTAAAATGGGCATAATAATAGCAACTACCTCACAGAGTTATTGGAGAATCAAATGAGAAAAACATATGTAAAGCACTTTGTGAACCTTAAAATACTGTGTGAATGTTAAATGTTATCTTGCAGAGTATAAAGAAGTAAAAAAATCCTAATGGCAAGTCAAGTTTCTAAACAAAGTTATCATGTATGCCTTTATGTTTGGTGACAGTGAAAATCTGGGCATAGGGAAGGAAGTTGAAAATTATGATATGGAGTCGAGAAATGAAAAAAGACCAAAGGCTTATAGACTTCTAAGAAGTTTCCTACCTGCAAACTTTAAAAAAAAAAGTGAAAGGAAAGTGTGAGATGTAGCAAGCACCAAGGAATATAACAAGAGATAAAATAGACAATATCTTCACAAAACAGAAAATAACTTTACTGAATTACTTCAGATTCAGTTGTCTGTATATAGACTAGTTACATCAAAGGTCACAATCATCACCAATTTTTTTTAAAAAGATAAGAAACGGCATGCATTGATAGCCGTTCCAAACCAGCCTGTTTAAACAAACTCCTCAAGTTGGAGAACAATAAATAATGAAGACATCACACTTGTCCGTTCTTACAGAAGGCAGTCGCTGTAATGAAGAGCTCCAAAGCAGGACTTCTTAAGCTTTTTCCGCTCGCAACCCCTTCAGCACTTCTTAACCTGTGGATTCTTACCCACAGTTTTAAGAAGCACTGCAAGAACTGAAAACCACCCCCACCAGGAAACATTTGATTTCCTTTCTAAGAAGAGAAAAATGGTAGACAAGAAAATGCTAGTTTTGAACACAAACTCATTTGCAAAACATCCCTGTGGAGGAGGATCAAAGAATACAAGAAATTTTGACTCATAAAACAGTAAATAGCAATTGAGAAGAAAATGAAACCTTGTAGAACCTCTAAGTCAGAATTTCTCAAGAGCATTTGTACATTTACTAGAAGGAGCACAACAAAGAGATATGAAATGGAACAGGTCTGCAAGCATTTTTTTATTGGTTCCCCATTCTCGTCAGTGATCATAGGAGACAGCTAGGTTGTGCCAGTGGATAGCATTGGGCCTGGAGGCAGAAAGTTCTGAGTTTCAATGCAGCGTCAGATACCTACTAGCTGTGTGACCCTGGGGAAGTCCCTTCACCTCTGTTTGCCTCAATTTCCCCATCTGTATAATAGGGATAATAGTAGCACCTGCCTCCCAGCCTTGTGAGGCACTTAGCACAGTGTCTGGCACACAGTAAGCCCTATGTAAATGTTAGCTATTATTCTTGTTGTTGTTAGTAGAAGAACCATGTTGGACTTCATCACTCCAATATTCAGGGTGCTATATGGGAAAGTGGTAAATTCAGCAATGTGACTGGGCCTAACTAAATATACAGAAGTTTGTTGGAGGGAACACAAGCTTAACACTAATAAATTTCAAGGTTTCTCAAAAAAGAAAAAGTTCCAAAGACTATAAACAATTATATATTATATATGTCTGTATGTATACACATATATTCATATATACATATATATACTATTATCAACCACTCATAGGCCTACTTTCTTATCTCTAGAAAATTTTTCTGTGAAAGGGTTTTTAAAGAGTATGAATATATAAGAACAATGGGCAGGTCCTTTGCAAACAGTTTTCAACAGAAAACTACATCTTCATAGTCACACGCTTGACTGAGGCATATACAGAATTTAAGGTTCCCCCAGTATCTGTTGCTTTTTTGTAACAAAAAGTCATTTGACTTGGTAGAGCAAAATGGACTCTTAAAGACATTCCTCAAGCAAGGTTTAACACATTTGTTAAATCAACAAGTTAAGACAACATTTAAGTACCTACTGTATGCCATGTGCTAAATGTACACAAGATCCCATGACAGTTGCAACTTCAGAGTTAACTTTCTTCAATAATCTGATGAGTAATAACATCAAGAGAGGCATTAAGTGGTCATTATATGTTTAGCAGAGGTATTTACAATTATAATTGAAAATAAGCTGTATAAAATTCCAATCAAAGAGGGATTCCTTTTGAAAACTGAGATTCTCCAGATGTTCTCATGACTGTAAAACCCAGAACACTATAAGGCATTCAGAATGAGCTCTAGTCACTTAAAAGAGATAAGCCTAGCATCACAAAAAAAAAAACAAATTGTGATGAAGAATGCATATTACACAGATGATGGTATGTAGCTGAATAGAAGATCTGTTGAGTTAATTCAGTTCTATGTCTACCTTGGACAGACACTGCAGATGGTCAGTGAACTGGCCCCAGAAGTGACTAGGAGAAGATTGGGCATCAAATTTAGTAAGTCACACAGTGTTTTCATTGATATCCAGCTTCTTGTTGCTACTAAAGCATATATATTTAACAACACTATTCTCCATTCAAAACCAAAAAACATCTTCCTGGTGATTCTGTGTGGTTTTGCCATATAACAGGACAATTTCAGAAGAATCAAATAGAAAGAGATTCAAAGGGAAAGATACATATAAGAAAGTTGTAAAAACTCTGTTTCATATGAAAGTCAGCATCAAGGAAGACTTTGGTTCAAATCTCTCAGACAACTGTATATCAGTTTCTCTCTATATACAATGAAAACATTGGACTAAATAACTTCTAAAAACCCGTTCTAGCTCTAAATTGATGACTCTGTTTTGCATGTTAGAACTGGGAAAAACAACAACAACAACAACCCACTGCGCACTTGAATTACCAGAACAGCAGAAGCTTCTGTTGTGTAACTAGTGAGGGATGTTGGCTCCACTGTATGAGAACATCAATGAGACTCACAGAGGATTAAAAGAACCATATACAAACTTCTGGCTCTGTGAAAGAAAGTTGTGGACAAGATCAAAGGATGAAAATCTGCAACAGAAAGAATGTCCACACACCACTGGATAGAGGGCTAGATTTTGTCAAGAAGGCTGGGGTTCAGATCCTGCCTCTGATCCTCATCTGAAAAACTAGAGACAAGCCCTTCCTCCCAGGGTTGTTGGAAGAGTCAAATATGATCATGTATATAAAACATTTTGTAAGCTTTAAAGAACTATTTAAATAAATATTAGCTATTATTGTCTGTTTCTTTACTAATAGTCTATCTTATGTTCTGTAATTTTCACAGAAAATACCTTTTAAATATATAAAGGTTGGTGTGATGTCATCAGGGTGTAGGAAGGGTCATAGAATAAGAGACTGCTGGGTCTTCTCCCTATAGGGGTCCTAGGTTTGGGGGGGATATGGTAAGCAATAGCATCTCAGAACTGAAGAGGCTGCCAGGAAGCTGAGATCCATCTCAGTGGGTGAGTAAGAAATCATATGGTAATAAGATTCAGGAAGAGTGTTGCATCCCATGACACCACGGTATATATAATTAATGAATTGATTTTATGTTTAATCTACATTTAGTTGCAGATGGAAGATCTAGCTGAAGATATCATACTCAAGAAACGTGGAGAGAAACATGGGGTTTGGAAGGCAAGTACTATAATTTCTTTCTTAGAAGATTCATTATTTCTGTTTGATTATTATTTTTCTGTACCCTCCTGCTCTGAGCATACTAGAAATACAACTCTCTTGGCACAAAGACCAAATTTGTCAACATCTTAACTTATTAGCTGATTAAAGAAATCTGAGGATTGTTGACACTATAGTAAGCTTTTCGTCGCAGCGTAGGTTACTGAGCATATATCAATGAAAGTAGTTTCCTTTCAAACACAAAAGAGAAAGTAGAATATTAAAAAAAAGAAAGTAGAATATGTAATCAAGTCAACCAGTTAAATTATCTCACAAATCATTTTGGTTTAGTATTATATTTCAGCATTATCAGAGTTAAGATAAACATCATTTTAATAATGATTAAAGTCACATACCTCATTTGAGATGTGCCAATTTGGCATTTTAAGAAATCTCAGCAACACAATGGCCTAAGACAATTCCAAAAGACTCATGATGGAAAATGCTGTCCACAGCCAGAAAAAGAACTATAGAGTCTGAATGCAGATCTTTTTTATTTGTTTTTTTTCTTTCTTGTGGTTTTCCCCTTTTGTTCTGATTCATCTTTCACAATATGATTAATGTGGAAATATGTTTAATATAGTTGTATGTGTACAGCCTATATCAGAGTCTTGTTCACACATTTAAAACATTATAATGTGACCATTCTTTCTCTTAACACCTTGTAATTTCATTCATTGAAGTGAAGGTGGAACCTCATCCTTAGATATTTAGAAAGACTTCAAATAGATTCTCATCATAGTATGGTAATAGGATATAAACCACAAAAATGGAATTATTCTGAAACTCCAGCATATTTTTCCTATTAAAAATTTAAGATTCCCTCAACAAGATAGCCTTTTCTTAAAATTTTTAAATGTTTTTAAAATTTAAATACTGAGTGGGGGTGGAGCCAAAATGATAGAGCAAAAACAGGACTTCCATGCAGCTCCGGCTTCCACCTCCTTCAATACACAAAAAAATTGACTCTAAAACAAACTTTAGAGCTACAGAACCCACAAAGTGACAGAGAGAAACAAATCTCCCACTGAAGGAAGCCTGGAAGGCCAGCAGGAAGGGTCCATCACAGCACACTGGGAGCCAAGGACGGTCCTGCCTGAGCCCTGGTTTTAGCCTCAGGGTGGCCCCAACAAGCAGTCTAGAACAGACTTCACCAGAGTAAATCACCAGCAGCTGTTGTGGTCTCCAGACTTCTCAATCTGTAAATGCCAAGACAAAGTAAAAGGTCAGTGTGGAACTTAGTTCATGCAGAGGGGGATAGAAGAGTGTGGTCTGGCTAATACTCCCCAAGTGAGAAGCAAAGGCATGGAGTGAGAGGAAGACATTGAAGTCAGAGCCCCTGCATCAAAAACCTTCAAGAAAAATAGGACCTGGGTTCAGGCCATGGAGCAGCTCAAGAAGGATTTTGAAAATCAAGTAAGAGAAGTGGAAGAAAAATTGGGAAGAGAAATGAGAATGATGCAAGAAAATCATGAAAAACAAGTCAACAGCCTTCTAAAGGAGACCCAAAAATACACTGAAGAAAATAAAACCTTAAAAAATAGACTAACTCAAATGGCAAAAGAGACCCAAAAAGCCAATGAGGAGAAGAATGCTTTAAAAGGTCAAATTTTCCAGATGGAAAAGGAATTTTAAAATTCACTGAAGAGAATAACTCCTTCAAAATTAGACTGGAGCAATTGGAAGCTAATGACTTTATGAGAAATCAAGATGCTACAAAACAGATCCAAACAAATGAAAAAATAGAGGGCAATATGAAATATCTCATTGGAAAAACCACTGCGTTGGAAAATAGATCCAGGAGAGATAGTTTAAAAATTATTGGACTACCTGAAAGCCATGATCAAAAAAGAGCCTAGACACCATCTTTCAAGAAATTATCAAGCAAAATTGCCCTGATATTCTAAAACCAGAGGGCAAAATAGAAATGGAAAGAATTCACCAATTGCCTCTTGAAAAAGATCCCAAAAAGAAAACCCCTAGGAATAGTATAGCCAAATTCCAGAGTTCCCAGGTCAAGGGAAAGTATTACAAGCTGTCAGGAAGAAACAATTTGAGTATTGTGGAAACACAATCAGGATAACACAAGATATAGCAGCTTCTACATTAAAGGATAAAAGGGCTTGGAGTATGATATTCTGGAGGTCAAAGGAGCTAGGATTAAAACCAAGAATCACCTACCCAGCAAAACTAAGCATAATGCTTCAGGGGAAAATGTGGTCATTCAATTAAATAGAGAACTTTCAAGTATTCTTGATGAAAAAACCAGAGCTGAACAGAAAATTTTACTTTCAAATACAAGAATCAAGAGAAGGATGAGAAGGTAAAGAGGGAAAAGAAATCATAAGGAGCTTATTAAAGTTGAACTATCTACATTCCTACATGGCAAAATGATCATTGTAACTCATAA
>CM053594.1:112004289-112016970 GCA_028646575.1 Pseudocheirus occidentalis
GAAGGATGAGAAGGTAAAGAGGGAAAAGAAATCATAAGGAACTTATTAAAGTTGAACTATCTACATTCCTACATGGCAAAATGATCATTGTAACTCATAAGACTTTTCTCAATATGAGGATAGTTGAAAGGAGTTTATATGCAAGAGAAAACTGTTACAATGGAGGGAAAGATCAGGAAGGTAAAAGGGAATGGGTCAACCTTACTCTCATTGAATTTGGCTTAAGGAAGGAATAACATACACATTCAATTGGGTATCTTACCCACCTGGAAAGTAGGCAAGAAGGGGATAAGAGGAGGGATGATAGAAGGGGGGGGCAGATTGGGGGAGAGAGTAGTTATAAGCAAACACTTTTGAAAAGAGACAGGGTCAAAGGATAAAATAGCTTAAGTGAGGGGTGGGATAGGATGGAGTTAAATATAGTTAGTCTTTCACAATATAACTACTATGGAAACGATGTGGGTAACTACACATGTACAACTTATATTGAATTACTTATCTTCCCAGTGGGGGTAGGTGAGGAGGGAAGAAGGGAAAAAAATCTGGAACTCAAAGTTTTAAAAACAAATGTTTAAAAATTTGTTTTTTTACCTGCAACTGGGAAATAAGATACATAGGTACTAGGGTTTAGAAATCCATCTTGCCCTACTAGAAAGTTAGGGGGTAACAGGGAGGATATAAGAGAGAACAGATTGGGGGAAGGGGTATTCAGTAGGCTTGCTATTTTGGGGTGGGGGTAGGGGAAAGATGAGAAGAGAAAAACTGTAACTCAAAATCTCTTTGGAAATGAATGTTTAAATTTAAATAAATTTAAAATTAAATCC
The DNA here is from genome assembly GCA_028646575.1 of Pseudocheirus occidentalis. Taxonomy (NCBI): domain Eukaryota; kingdom Metazoa; phylum Chordata; class Mammalia; order Diprotodontia; family Pseudocheiridae; genus Pseudocheirus; species Pseudocheirus occidentalis. The sequence continues at coordinate 112,005,114 of CM053594.1, forward strand.
CAAAAAAATGCCTAATGCTCACTAACAAATACTAAAACAGTAAAATAAGACTGTAGAAGCAAACGTGGAGAGATCCTGGAAAGCAGCACTAACTTAATTCTGGTGGCCACAACCTAGGTAAAATAGCAGGTCATGAGAAGGCAAGTTTTACTTTACTAAGACATTCACATCAGAGCCTGCAGGAGGATTTCAAGAACCATTTTCATCTCTACAAAAAAAAGGGACATATTTTCAGGCATTTACCTAAACACTTAGAAACACTCAATTATGCTGCTAAGTAGGTATGGTCATTAAAAAAAGAATAAGATTCTCTTCAGATCTGTTCAGATCTGCTGCTGCTGCTGCTGCCATCCTAGAAAAAGGAGAGGAGGGAGGGGCAGGGGGGAATATACATGTGTGTCTGTCTGTGTTGTATGTATTTTTTTCTTCAGAATTGGGCAGATATTGAAGAGAAGAAATAGTTATCTCACAAAGCAAAAAATTAACAACAGAGATTGCCATGAAGGTTGGTCTGGTCCAAGAGGAATACCCAATACAGGAAAAACTAAGATGGGAAGGAAGATATAATAAGACTAACAATGCCATTTTTGCAATTCCTGAAGATGGTACATAAAACCAGCATCTATTTAATTATGGAAAATTTGGGGAAGCAAGTTTCCTTTCCTGTTTGGGCATTAGCTTCTTTAATGGTGGTTAATTTCAAGTGGGGTTCCTCTCTCCATGGATGCCTCATAATCCTCCTTGCTACAACTTGGGAGACAGTCTTCAAGAGTGGCTTCATAAGACAATTCCAAAATGCTAATTGTATCCAGTGAAAGAACTTTAGAGTCTGAACGCAGATTGATGCATACTATTTTCTCCTTTTTAATGTTTTCTTTTCTTTCTTGTGGTTTTTTCCTTTTTGTTGTGATTCTTCTCTCACAACATGACTAATGTGAAAATATGTTTAACAAGATTGTACGTGCATAACCTGTATCAGATTGCTTGCTGTCTTGGGGAGAAGAGAGGGAAGGGAGAGAGGGAGAAAATTTTGGAACTCAAGCTCTTACAAAAATGAATGTTGAAAACTATTTTTAGAAGTAATTGGGAAAAGATAAAATACTACTAAATGTTAAAATAATAAAAAATAATTAAACACTGAATTACTTGAAATTGTCCAGTGGCCAAAGACTTGACATATTATTGAGTGAAAAAAACACACAAAGTTTGGCATGTTTGCAATAAATTAAAAAGGAAGACAAAAGGAAATTGAAATTAAATGGAAGAATGGTTAGCAGATTCTCCTTGGAGAGATAATGGCTTTGTTGGAGTTGGCTTCATCTGTTGCTGAAGAACAACAGAAAACATTTCACAGCAAACTCGTTTTACCTTGAAGTTTGCATGATGAACATACATAAAAGACCACTATGAAAATAATTCAGTTTAACCATCAGTATCTGTTTTAAAGAATGAATTTAAAGTTGAGACATTCTGAGAAGAGCTTGACAAGATATATCAAGCCAAGCCGACATGTATTGTGAATCGTGGATTTCAATGAAAAGATGAGCATAGGAGAGATTAGTGGGAAAAAATAGGTTGGAAAATGTGTTTCAAGTTGAAGTAACAAAAGAGAGGACAAAGGCTTATAGACAACTTGGAAGACTCCTACCTCTATGTTGTGATTATTTTGCTCAGGAAGATCATTTGAAGGCATTGGACATGGCAAGCATTGAACAACACCACATGTACACATGAAATGAATTATTTCATAACAGGCAGGATATTATAGCTTATTGGTGTAGGATTCATGTCAGAATCATCCATCTCTGTGTAGTTATACCATCAGCTAGTTAGATCAGAGATCAGAATCAACACTAACTTAAGGGGAAAAAATTATGAGAAGACACTGCATACAGTTACATTAGCTAGAATTTGAACTATTCAAATGAGTTCTTGATGCCCAAAATACGGGAGGTAATAAAAGGTAAAGATATTGTTCGTTATTATCTCTGTTTCTTACAAAATTATGGTTATAAAGGATTATATAAATTTTGGAAGAACAAAGTATTCTTTTAAAAATTTTTCTCTGTAATGAAGCATTGAGTAGAAAGATAGTACTTCTAAAATTATTGAATATGAAATATAATTTGGATGAGAAGCAACATAGTGTAGTAAATAGAAGACCTGACCTTGGAATTATGAATGCCAGATTCCCTAGGATGTTCTAGCTATATGACCTTAGGCAAGGCATCTAAACGCTTAGTCCTCCAGGCAAATCTCTACAAGAAGTGAACATTACCTGATAAACTGCATCCATAAGAAGGAATTTACCTACATTGATAAAAACCCAGAAATTTCTCTACATTAATGAAAACCTAAATCCAGATTTAAATCTCATTAAAATAGCAATGCTAATAGCTTAGAGATATAGCCACTAACTTGAATTTTTATATTTCTTAACCTCCTGAGTATATTCAAAATATCCATTTCAGGATCAGAATGTTAACTCTTACAGATTCTTTCCTATTTTTTCCTTTAATAGAATTACAGAATCTTAGAGCTGAAACTGATTTTAAAAGGTCCCTTAATCCTTCCTTTAGTTTTTAGGAATCATTAAAATTAAACTCTCTCAGAATAAGTATCTTTTTAAAAAGAATTTATTATTTATTTTTTTTAACAGTCTTTAAAAATTTTTAGTTCCAGATTTGCCCCTCCCTCTCAAACCTTCTCCACCCACTGAGAAGGCAAATAATATGAAATAAAATATACATGTGAAATCATGCAAAATGTATTTCCATATCAGCCATATTGCAAGGGGGAAGCAAAAAAAAAGTGAGGAAATTATACGTCATTTCAGAGTTCATCAGTTCTCTCTCTGGAAGTAGAGAGCATTTTTTTTTTCATCATGAGTCCTTTGGAACTGTCTTGGATCACTGTATTGATCAGAATAAACAAGGCGTTTACAGTGATCATCATTACAATATTGTCATTACTGTGTATAATGTTCTCCTAGCTCTTCTCACTTCACCTTGCATCAATTCATATAGGTCTTGCCATATTTTATTTGGTTTGGTTTTCTGAAACCACCGTCCCATAATTTCTTATAGCACAATAGTACCCCATCACAGTCATATGCAACAGCTTGTCCAGCCATTCTCCAACTGATGAGCATCCCTTCAGTTTCCAGGTCTTTGCCAACACGAAAAAGAGATGCTATAAGTATTTTTGTATATATGCATCCTTGTCCTTTTTTCTTTTATCTCTTTGGGATACAGGCCTAGTAGTGGTATTGCTGGATCAAAGCGTACATACACACTGTTTTATCGCCCTTTGGGGTTCCAGATTCTTCCCCAGAATGGTTGGCCTAATGAACTTGTCCACCAACACATCATTAATATACCTATTTTTCCTCAGCATTTGTCATTTCTGATAGAGGTGAGGTGGTATCTCAGAGTTATTTTAATTTGACTTTTTCTAATCAAGAGTGATTCATAGCATTTTTTCATATGATTATAGGTAACTTTGACTTCTTCTTATGAAAACTGCCTGTTCATATCCTTTGATCTTTATCAATTGGAAAATGGTCCTACTTTTTGTAAATTTGACTCCATTTCCTATATATTTGAGAAATGAGGCCTTTATCAGAGAAACTTGCTATAAATTATTTTTATATTACTTCATTATCCATGATGCCTTTTAGCAAAATGTAGTATCCCTGATCATCTCTTTCTATTAGGTTTTATTTTTGCTTTTGTTGTGTCTGAGATCATGATGGCCACTCCTGCCTTCTTCATTTTGGCAGAAGCATAATGGATTCCATTCCAACCTTTTACTTCAGCTCTGTGTGGTCTGTTTCAAGTGTGTCTCTTGAAAATAATACAGTGTTAGATTCTGGTTTCTAATCCATTCTGCTATCTGCTTTGGTTTTATGGGTGAGTTCATCTCATTCATGTTCATAGTTATGACCACTAACTGTACATCTCCCTCCATATAATTTTCTTCTCTTTATTCTTCTTTCTCTTTCCCTTTTTGTCCTGCCCCTCCTCAAAAGTCTACTTTGCTTCTAACCACTACCTCCCTAATTGCCCTCCCAGTCTACATCTCCCACCTCCCAATATATCTTATCCCCTTCCTCTCCTATCTCCCTACTGGGTCTTGCTATACCCAACTGAATGTGTGTGTGTGTGAGTGTGTGTGTGTGTGTGTGTGTGTGTATGAGGGAGAGAGAGGAAAAAGAGAGAGAGAGAGAGAGAGAGAGAGAGAGAGAGGGAAAAGGAGAGAGACACACAGAGAGAGAGAGAGAGAGAGAGAGAGAGAGAGAGAGAGAGAGAGAGAGAGAGAGAGATCCCTCTTTGAATCAATTTGGATGAAAGTGAGATTCAAGTATTGAATCCAGCCAACATTTTCCCCTTCACTATAAAAGTTCTCCCTTGCATGCCTTCTTTATGTAAGAAAATCTGTGCCAATCTATCTCTCCCTTCCCCTTTTTCCCAATGCATTCCTTTTTCTCACCCCTACCTTTTTTTGAGATCATCCCAACATAATGGACTCACATAATGGACTCACAATGCCCTCTATGCAGATTCCATCTAACTTCTCCAATAATGATAAGTTCTTCAAAGTTACATGTGTCCTCTTACCCTATAGGAAAGTAAACAGTTTAACACCATTGAGTCTTACATTTGCTCTTTCATATTTAAATTTTATGCAGTTGTTTGAATGTCAGATTTTCTAATCAGCTTTGGGTTTTTTTTCCTTGCCTATTCTATTTTCATTACTCTTTAAAAATAATTATTTTATATTTTACAGTTACATGTACAGATGATTTTTACATTTATTTTTTAAATAAAATTTTCAGTTCCAAATTTTCCCCATCCCTTTCCTAAAATGGTAAGCAATTTGATATAGGTTACATATGTGCAATCATGTAAAATTTGTTTCCATCTTAGTCATGCTGTGAAAAAGGACAAAAGGAGAAAAAAATTGAAAAAAATAAAGTGAAAATAATATGCTTCAATCTGCATTCAGACTCCATCACTTCCTTCTCTGGATGTGGATAGCATTTTCCAGCATGAATCTTGGAGCTGTGTTGGATCATTGTATTGCTGAGAAGCAGCTCTAGTCTTTGCATTAGGAATGCTAGCAAGTCCTCAATTTCCTTATGTATTCATGTTTCCCCCTGAAAGATTATACTCAGTTTTGCTGGGCAGGTTGTAATCCTATCTCCTTTGCCCTCCAGAACATCATATTCTAAGCTCTCTGATCCTTTAACGTACAAACTTCTAAATCTTGTGTGATCTTAACTGTGGCCCCATGATGTGTGAATTGTATCTTTCTGACTGCTTTCTCCTTGACCTGGGAACTCTGGAATTTGGTTATAATATTCCTGGGAGTTTTCATTTTGGGATCTCTTTCAGGAGGTGACTAGTGGATTCTTTCCATTTCTACTTTACTTCCTTATTCTAAGATATTAGGGCAATTTTCTTTTATAATTTCTTGAAATATGTCTGGGCTCCTTTTTTGGTCATGACTTTCAGGTAGTTCAATAATTCCTAAATTATCTCTCCTCAGTTTATTTTCCAGGTCAGTTGTGTTTCTGGTGAAATATGCCATATTCTAATTTTAGAAATTCTTTCTATTTTTTGTTGTTTTATTGTTTCTTGAAATCTCATGGAGTCATTAGTTTCCCCTTGCCTAATTCTAATTTTTAAGGGATTATTTTCTTTCATGAGCTTTTGGGCCTCTTTTTCCATTTGGCCAACTCTGCTTTTAAAAGCCTTCTTTTCTTCAGTGAATTTTTGTGACTTTTTTTTTTTTTACCATTTTACCTACTCTTTTACCATTTTAAGATGTGACTTTCTTCAGTATTTTTTGTGCTTCTTTTGCCAAACTGTTAATTATCTTTTCATAATTTTTTTCCTCTCATTTTTCCTCTATTTTTTCTTCTATCACATAGATCTCTTTCTTCAATGCTTCCAGAAATTCTTGCTGGCCTTTGGTCCAATTAGCATTTTTCTCTGAGGTTTTGCTTGTTCCTATTTTCTGTCTTTATTTCTTTTTGAGGGTAGAAGGCAAGGCAGTTGGGGTTAAGTGACTTTCCCAAGGTCACATAGCTAGTAAGTGTATCAAGTGTCTGAGGCTGGGTTTGAACTCAGGTCCTCCTGACTCCAGGGCTGGTGCTCTATTCACTGTGCCACCTAGTCACCCCACTTGTAGCTATTTTCACATTGTTGTCTTTGTCTAAATCTATGTGTTGGACTTCCTTTCCACAACAGTAGCTTTTTTATGGTCAAGTTCTTTTTTGGTTAGTCCTTTTCCCAGGCTATTTCCTCACTTTAAACTTTATGTTGAAGTTGGGCTCCGCTCTCCTGGAGGTGAGGAGGCACTGTACCAAATGTCAGGTATTTTTGTGCTACAGTTTTAAAAGCTAGTTGTTTTTGGTGCTTCCAAGGTAATATTATCATGGGAGAGATGTGGCCACTGCTTTCTTGGTCTGCACTCTGGATTTTACCCTCACTCACCTGCAATCAGAATTATTCCTGGAATTGTGACCAGATCCCTTGTTCTGTGTAACCAAGACTCTTGCTCCCTTGCAGCCAATTACAAACTCTTCTCTCTGCCCTTGTACTGTGATCCAGAACAGCTTTTGGGCAATAGAGTTGCCAGTCAGCACCAGCTGTGTCTAGTGCCATCAAAGGGTCTGACTCCCCTGCTATCTCTGGACTCAGAACTCCCAAAGTTACTGCTACTACATCATGGCTGCCTCTAAGGCTCACACTAGTACCCTTGCAGTGCTCCAGGCCTGTACCCACTCACCCCAGTGTGACAGACTTTCCTCGCAGACCTCTTAAATTGTTGTAGGCTAGAAAACCATCTCCCTCTGACCTTTTGTTGGTTCTGCTGCTCCAAAATTTGATTTGAGGCATTATGTTGAGATTGTTTAGAGGGAAATATCAGGACAGTTCTTGAGGGTCCAACCTGTACTCCACCATCTTGGCTCCATAAGTATCTTTTTTTAAAAAAAGGTTTCCCAAAGCTGTTTCTTAATATCCCACAGCAATCTCTCCAAAGATTAATGACCCTAATCATCAGGAATACTTTCTTAAAATCTAGTATATAAATATAGACTTTACAGCAACAACATTTTGCCTTCTGTCCTTAGTAAATATCAGAACACCTGATCACCATTACGTGTGTATCTGTATGCTTACCTTTCATGTACATTTAATTTATGTGACAGCATGACAATAGCAATAACCACTTTACCACTTTTTGTGGAATGGTTATAAGTGGACAATAGCACCTTTTTGTTGTCTGATTGTGCTCAAGTTTGCTATATCTAGCCATATCTTTTTATTGTTTTTATACAGCATAGCAGAATTTATTTCAGAGCAACCTTTAAGTGACATAATCTCTCTTGTTGTATGCGATTATGTGTTGAGATAGATCTCCCTTAGCCCTAATCCCACAGACCAGCCACATGAACTAATATGTTTAACATAGTTTACTTGCTCCGCCCTGCAGGCCTCACGCAGGCCATCTCTTGGAATTGGCTCCAGGTCCAGCAAGAAGTATACAACAGGCATCCGATCAGAGGTAGGAGTTCCAGATCTCCTCATTGGTGGTGCCCTGTTTCTGCTGTTCTGATTGCTTGCCAAATTTCTAACTTGCTCTATCGTACTTTGATCTAATTAATCCCCATGTATTCCCTGGTTCTTGACTATTTGCCTGTGTGTTGACTTTCAAACATGTGCATGTTCCCTCAGCTAACTTCCAAAGTTCCAACATCGTCTCACCTATCAGCTTCTAAGCACTCTGTTTTGGGTATTTTCTTGTGTCTGACTCCTATATTTCATTTCCAGACTTCCCTTGACTCCTCCTTGGTATCAGTTTTTGTTTTTTTGTTTTTTTCCCTTCAGCTCCCTTGGACAACAGATGCTCTAACAGAATCTGCTGCCATTTACAGCTATTTCTTAACCCCCAAAACTCCATATGTTTTGTCAAACCAATGAGAACTGATCATCTCCATCACCTTAGTTTCCTTGTTGCCATCATTTCCCATAAATTAATAATTTTTTATGGTTGCTCCATGGTTTCCATCAGTATGAGCTTAAAGTGTTTCTTTAGACATTCTTGCTTGTAACTCAGTCACTTTACCTCACTATAAAACCTGATTCCTATCCTGATTCTTTCCATTATGCAATAATTCTTCATAAATGGTCTTGAATAGATTTGCAGAATCTCTGAGCTAAAAGACGCTGGAGCCATCTAGGCCAGCCTTTGCCTAAGCAAGTATCCCCTTGACAGAACCCCCAGGAGTGGTTATGTAGCTTTGGTTAAAGACTTCTTGTAAGAGGGAACCCTATTCTCTCTCCAAGGAGCCTTCTTTTTCTAGGTAGCTCTAATTGTTAGGAAGTTTTTCACTTGCCTCAGACCCATTCACCCGGCCTCACAATCTCAATTTATCCTTGACTCCTCCGTCTTGCTTGCCCTACACATCCAACTGGCTGCCGCGGCTTACCATTTCTTTCTTGGTATCTCTCCCATTCATCCTTTTCTCTCCACTCACACTTTAGTTGAAGTCTCATTACCGCTTTCTTGTCTGGACTATTTCAGTAGCCTTATAATTGCGATCCCTGCTTCCATGTGCCGCCCACCACAATCTGACCTACCTTTCCAGCCTTATTGCTCATCACTAACCCCTCCTGTCCTTCTCGCTGCTCCTTAGACAGGATACACCATCTCCCATCTCAATGCCTGTGCTAGAGCTGCTCCCTATGCCTGGAATGCACTTTCTCCACATCATTTGTCTCCTTTAAGACTCAGCCAAAGCACCTCCTTTTAAGACTTTCCTGATCCCCCCAGCTTCTCCTCTCTGCTTCTGAAAAATCACCTTGTATTCATTTTACTTATATTCTTTACACACATATGTATATGTCTATGTGGTTCCCCAGCCCACCCCCTTAGAATGTAAGCTCCCTGAGGGCTGCAACTGTTTCATTTTTGTCTTTGTATCCTTTGTGCTTAATGTGGTCTGACATAGTTTAATAAATGCTTGCTTGCTGAAATAGTAAATTCATTCTCATGGGAGATATACAAGCAGAGGCAGATTGACCACTCCTCAAGGTTTCCACTGAATTACAAAATCCTTGAGGGTAGAAACCTTATCTCTTCTAAACATATTTCTTCGATAGGACCTAGAAGAGTATTCTGCCATCCTAGGCCTCTAATAAATATCTGTTAAACTGAATGTTAGAAAGACAATTCATGCCTAGGTACCCAAAATAGGGGTTGGATTAATGTCCTACAGAGTCCTTTCTAATTCTAAGATAATGAAATTTCTACAAAATAAAAGAGAGTATGATGGATGAACTGAGATTCCCTTTTAAATGATGTGTTTTACATTAGAACTGCATCAGGTTTCTCTCTTTAGCTTTGTCCACTTTTCATTTTCCTTCTTTCAATACATTTCAGTGTTTCAAAGAGTCCTTTACAATTTAGCACATGGTTTCTGAGAGTTTCTGCAATTGAAAACCTCATCATCCTGCAGCCAGTGTGGTAATGAAACTCTGAACTTCCATAGTCTGGTTCTTGATCACAAACATAGAATGTCACCAAACCTTTTTCCAAAACAAAAAGCTAGAAATAGCTCGGCATAAGATTCGCCACACTATGTGCTACACAGACAGCATCCTTTGAGAACTCTGGGTCGCTTCCAAACCCAGGCATCAGAGGTGTCAGAATAAGACTTTAGTGGACATGGTTAATATGAGGGTGATAGATTGGATGATATCAAACTACATTTCTCTATTTGTTCCTTTTTCTAGAGTAATACATTTGGTAACCTCTGTTTCTTGATAATGGTGACATACTTTAAGCTGGATTGGCTAAATTAATTTTTAAATTAAAAAAACTTGTGTATTTGCTAAGCAATTATGTATTCCTTTTTTAGCATAAAGTTCATATTGTGCAATAAAAAGTAGTTTGTGATCACAGTTGTAACATATGACAGTTTTCATTATTAGACAACATAGTTTTTCATCCTAAATAATACATTTATTTTCTCTATGCTCCACTCCTTCAAAAAAGGCTGCTCCCTCTGCTTCAGAGCCCCCAAAAGAGACAAGACAGTAGACAGTAGACCTGAGGAAGGAAGATGCCAAGATCTGCTGTATTTATGTCATAACTTTGAAAAATAAGCATTAGGAAATAGGAGTTGGAAAACGTAACCTAACTAATGCCTTTTTTATTGGGAGGTTTGGGGAGATTTTTTTTAAACAAAGCTCATTTGTTGTATTCTCTGTTATGGACAGCCTCAGGAGAGTAAATGGATAGCTGCATCCACGGATATGATTGCTTTCCGTAAAGCATTACTGAACCCTCTAATAGCAAAATTGTTTCAACGATTTGTATCACTAAAAGGAGATTTATTGGGAAACGGAGTACTCTTCTGGCAAGAGGTTCAAAAATATAAGGTACAGTAATAAACTGAAATCAGCCTTTTATTTATGTTAAAGAGAAAAATGCATTGAAATTGCACATTTTTAGCTGAGTAGAAAATGTGCAGATGATAGATATGTTTTTCATTAATTTCATTTTGAAACATTGTTCTTTTCTCCATTCATATATATGTGTGTGTATATATATATGCATATATATATACACACACATTAAAGTACATATTATTCAATTGTTGGATAACAATAAAAAGGTTAATATTCTAGATCCTTTTGTGTTTACATATAGTATAAAATAGTAGTGAACACTGAAGGAAAATTGTTCATTTTAAGGTGAATTAAAATTTGACCTATTATATTAATTATAACTGTCCTTAAAACACTTGAAATCTTATTTCTTCATATAGTTTAAAAATACATTACACATATAGTTTTCTATCATATTTTTATATTTGCTACTGTAGCCAAGGAAACTAAAGGTAAATTTCTTCAACTCATATTTGTAGGGGTGATAACAAAGATAATAGATTAAAAATAAATCAATAAAGAAAAAATGATTCCATAGGAATAATAATTAACATTTATATAATTCTTTGAGATTTACAATGTCTTCTACACAATAGCTTTGTGAAGAAGATAATATGAGCATTATTATATTTATGAGCATTTTATATTAATGTAATTAATTATATAATGGTCATATGTTATATGAACATTATTATATTTTACAGCCAAGGACAGTTTTTCATGGTCACACTCAGCTTTGTAAATGGCAGAGCTGGAATTTGAACTCAGATCTCCTGAGTCCAAGGCCACTGCTAATTTTCTCCTTTCCAAAGAATAATGAGTGATTATGTAAAGGCAATTTATTTTCAGATTGTTAAATTAGAATAAAAAAACTTTACAGTTCAAAGGGGGAACTTCACAATGAACTAGTTCCATTAACTAGTTCAACAGTTAGGCCTCTGACTGAACACATTACTTGACCTCTTGACTTTGAACTTAACTACTACAATTTTTGGCTTATACTTCTTTGCAAAGGCTTCATAGCTTCTAAGCTGTCTATCTCAATCCTTATCTTTCTATTTTTATTTTTATGAACTAGACCTTTTAACCACTCAGCATCCTTATGGCCATTTCACTCTCTTTTCTGAGATTTTACTTATAGTCATTTCAGAATTTTTCCTCTTCTTTTGGTATTTTGTCCTGAAATTCTTTTATCCCATAGTATTTTGTCATATTAGGAGTTTTCCTTTTCTTACTGATTTCCTTCATCACATATACACACCAATACCTCATCCATGATTAGCTCCTGATTTGATTTTGAAAGGAGCAGTAGCTATGGGTTGCTATTGTAGCTTCTTGGTGATTTCCCCAGCATATGTGGATTAGTTCCAAACTTCCTTTGATTCAGTTTCCTC
>CM053594.1:112017470-112074711 GCA_028646575.1 Pseudocheirus occidentalis
GTCACCACAACATGAGGAACTGTATTAAAGGGTCGTGGCATTAGGAAGGTTGAGAACCAACCACTGGTTTAAAGCTTGCAAAGTGCTTTATATATACTTTCTTATTTGAATATTTAAATTATCTCTTTTTAAAATTTATTTTATTGACTTGTTTGTTTACTTTTAGGTTACAAGATTCAGTTCTAGAGTCTTAAATTATCTCTTTGCAGTTTCTCAGGTCTGTTAATATATTATATCTTTTGATATAATTGAAGTGCCCTTACAGTTAAAGTGTCTTCATTAAGAAAGCCATTTTCAATTCAGTAAATATTAAATGCCTATTGTATTCAGGGCACTGTGCTAGATACTAAGGACAAAAAGTTGATATTAGACCCAGTCACTACCTTAAAGAAGCTCACAGTCTGTGAGGGAGGCTCACAAATTGAAATACAAATCGGCTGAGGAAAATCAGCAGCATGGCCTCCAGGGACCCCCTCCCCCTCCTTACCTTTACTCTCCCCTGGCTTCCTCTAAGGCTCAACTCAAATCCCATTTTATTAGAGGCCATTCCTGGTGCCCCTAGCTGCTAGTGCCCTCCCCTCTGAGAATGCCTTCCATCTATTTCGTGTAGACCCAGCTAGGTGAGGCTTTGGAAAGAGTACTTGACTTAAGAGTTACAAAGAACTGAAGTCAAGTCTTGCATATGACACAAGACAAAGCTGTTTTTCAGGTATGTTCAACTCTTGATAACCCCATTTAGGGTTTTCTTAGCAAAGATACTGAAGTGCTTTGCTATTTCCTTATCCAACACATTTTACAGATGAGGAAACTGAGGCAGACAGGGTTAAGTGACATGCCCAAGATCACATAGTGTCTGAGGCCAGGTTTGAACTCAGGTCTTCTTGACTTCAGGGCCTATTGCCAGAGTGGTGGTGATACTAGAAAAGAGAAGAAGGTGTATTCAAGAAAGGTTGCAAAGGTGAATTGAGAAGGCCTTGGCAACAGATTGAATATGGTAGGTAAAAAAAATTGAGAAACTGAGAGTGAAACCTAGGTTGAGAGCCTGGGGAACTGAGAAGATGTGTCCTTGACTTCCTTGAGGGAAGTTTGGAAGGGGAAAGGTTTTGAGAAAAGAGAATGAGCTCCCTTTTGGACATTTGCCCCAAAGATGCCTCATGGACATCTGATTCCAGATGTCTGAAAGGCAGTTGGAGATGTGAGACTGGAAGTCAACAGAGACATTAGGGCTACATGAGTAGATCTGAGAATTCCCAGCACAGAAATGATTGAATCCATGGGAGCTGATAAGATCAAGTGAAGTCGTATAGAGGGAGGAGAGAAGAGGGCCCAGGATAGAGCCCTGAGAGACACCCTCAGTTGAGTGGATGTGACCTGATCCAGTGAAGGAGAAGCCAGAGAGGTAGGAGGAAAACCAGGAGAGAGCGGTGTCCCAAAAACCCAGAGAAAAAGAGAGTATCCAGGAGAAGAGGGTGATAGTGTCAGAGACTGCAGTGAAGGAAAGAAAAATAAGGATTGAGAAATGCCTTTGAGTTTGGCAATTAGAAAAGTCACCAGTAGCTTTAAAGAGAGGTATTCCAGTGGAATGATGAGCTTGGAAGCTGGATTATAGGGAGTTAAGAAAAAAGATATTTGTAAAGCACTTTGCAAACCTTAAAGCCCTATATAATCTCTCATTAGAGTGCAGATTCTTTGAGACTGGGACTTTCCTTTTCTTTATCTTCATACCTCTTAGCATAATTTCTGACACACAGTAAGTGCCTAAGAAATGCTTATTTGATTAACTAACTAAAAGAGGCATAACCTGTATTAGGTCTTGAAATAAAGAAACTCAGCTAAGAGCCCAGAGCCATTTAGTCCAAATGCCTAATTTTACAGATGAGGGAACTGAAATCCAGAAAGGCTGAATGATTTGCATAAAGTCCTGCAGGTTTAGTCAGTAGTTAATAGGGAACACGTGAAAATGTCATGATGTCTTCCTTCTTTCATTGTGTAGGACTTGTGCCACTCTCACTGTGAGGATGCTATTATCCAGAATAAGATCACAACCATCATCAACTGCTTTATTACTTCCAGTATTCCACCAGCTCTACAAATTGACATTCCATTTGATCAAGCTCAGAAGATTATAGAGCACAGGAAAGAATTAGGACCCTATGTATTTAGAGAGGCTCAGGTAAGAAACCCATGCTGAAGGTGGATAAACAGCTTTTGAAACTGATGAAAAACCAAGGTGTTTTTATTTACCTATATTATTCATATGAAGAAACATGGATAGATTTATTTGATAAGTTAAAAATTTGGCTTCTCGGTTCTAGGATCATTTGTATTTCAACGTAAAATATTTCTTCATACTACTGAGATGCAAGAGTAAATCTGATTCACCCTATACAAAAAAATTAAATATTTGAATTTTTATAATTTTAGCTTTTGTTTTTAAAACCTCTCTCTCCTTCCTCTTCTTTGTCTTTCCTCTTCCCTAACTTCTTTTTCAAATGTCTACTATTGATGCAATCACCTTTTGGGGTCAGTTTCCTTAACAGTTTTTCTTTGTTAACAGGAAGTATTCAAGTGGGAACAGGGATAAATCAGGAAATGACTGATTGCTTTTTTTTTTAAAAAGCATCAATAAAAATGTAATAATTATAAATTTAAAATATTGGAAAATGTGAATAAAATAAAAGTAAAATGTCAGCTACCACAAAGATGTGTAAGACTTGTGGGTCCAAAAAGATACGTATCTTAGAAGTTAGAAAAATTTAGATAGTCCACAAAATAAATGAGGTGACATTCAAATACCCACTTTACATAAAGTATACAAGTCTGACAAATGAAAATCTGCCTGTCTAACTCATTAGAGTTATTTCCTTTAAAAGAATATTGGGAAACTGAAGTCCAGAATGACTTATCTCAGATAATAATATAGGGATGAGAGAGAACAGAGGTGGACAGTCAAATATTTATTAAGCCTTTACTAGGTCCAAGGCAGTGTGTTAGGTGCTGGAGATAAAAAGAAAACAAAATTAAATATTCTCTACCTTTAAAGAATTTACCGTGAGATGTCTAGGATGCAGTATAAGGAGCTTGAATTTTCTGCCAAAGGCCAGGGTCACTGGGATCTGGTACGTTGTAACTCATCCCCCATTTGCTGAACCTGAGTAGTGTATAATCTTCTTTCCAGTGTGTGTTCAGTCCAATCCACTTCTTCATGCTCATGATATTTTCTTCGCAAACATACTAGAGTGGTTTGCCATTTCTATCCCCAGTGGGATTAAGAGGCTAAGTGACTTGTCCAGGGTCTATCAGCTAGTAAATGTCTGAGGCTGGATTTCAACTCAGGTCTCAGGTCTTCCTGTCTCTAGACCCAGCGCTCTATCCACTGAGCCACCTAGTTGCCTCCTTTCCAGCACAACCAACCAAAATACTTGAAGCATGAAGCACAGGTATGTATATACACTCTTCAGGTTTAGAGTTTAAGGGAATAAGGGTACATCATTTGTTTGATACCATTCAATATAAGAGATCTCAGGACTGGGTGATAGATAGGAGCAGCAACATAGAGAGGGACAGAATAAATAATAGACGATCGTTCTATGATTCAGCATTATTATTTGTTATCTATTATTGTTATATGATAGTGGACCTGGGGAGGGATAAGACCATTCATAGAGTTTATAGAATTAATCTAGATATGTCTTGGTTTACTGGGATATATATATATATATGTATATATATATATATGAAGGATGGATGGATGGATGGATGGATGGATAGAGACAGAGACAGAGAGGTTGATGATTTGATAACAGATCTCTAACTAGGAGATACAGATATAGAGAAAGAGAGATATATAGATATAGATATAACTAGGAGATATATATATATCCTAGTGAGGTGTGTGTGTATACACACACACACACACACACACACACACACATTACATACATCCTGGTTAGAGATATGTTATCAAATCCTCAACCTCTACCTAGTTCCCCAGAAGAAATCTGTCATTGCTTTAGTGATTTCAAAGTCACGACTTGGAAATTCAGGGACATAACAACAAAAAAGGGGCATTTTCATTCTTCTGTTGGAATGTTTTTGTTTTGAAAGAGGAGGAATATGGGAATTGAAAACAGCTGGTTACACAGACAGTAGTAAAGCATAGACTTCAGTTTTTTGGATGAGAATTCACGATGTCCTGAGGATAGACTCTGGGTAATGAAGAGAGCACATCTCAGGAGGACTGAAAAGAGTGTGTTTGGCAAGAAACAAACTGATCATTGAAAACTGAGGAAGATAAAAATAAATCCCTAGAGAACATTATACAGTTGGTTACAATAAAGCTGAAAGATAACAGGTATACCATTAAAAGAGAATAGGAGATGTGATGGTAATGTATAGGGTGCAGATGACAGAGAAGGGCTGCAGATACACTTAAAATCTCACATGTGTTTCTATATATTGGTATACAACATTAATAAAGTAAACTTAAAGTTTTAATAAAATGCAATTGTATAAATTGCATAGATATTAATAGTGAAAGAGTCAGTCTGGAAGCAATTGTTAAACCCTTATTTTGGTAAGCAGAGGACATTTAAAGAAAGGCAAAAACTCTCTGCCATCAAAGGGCTTACAATGTATTAGGGGAGACATGTTAAAATATATATATATATATATATATATATACATATATACACATATATATAGTTATACATATATGTGTGTGTGTATACACACATGTATGATATACACTGAGCTGATAAAAGGTAGAGTCAGAAAGGAAGGCATTCGTGGCTGGGGAGAGACAGGAACTTCTGCAGAAGGTAGGATTTGGCCTGAAGACATGAGGAGTGAGAGCATTGTAGACACAAGAACAGCCAATGCAAAGGCTTGAAGATGAGAATTAGAGGGCCACATGTGAGGTATAGCAAGTCCCCCAGTACAGTTGCATAAAGGGGTAAAGCCAATCATGAGTAGCTCTCCTGAGGACTACTACTATGAATGACTTTAAGAATCTAATCACATTGTATAGTGAACTCTATTTATTCAGCAATAAACAAAAGCATAATATTCGAGAAATTAAAGCACAACATTTACATCAATAGAACGTAACAACTTATTACTAAGATGACCACATAGTCTTAAAGAAAACATATCATTCAATAAGTCACAATCTCCTTAATCAATATAGAGTACACAAGTAAAGTCTTCTTTCATCTTGACTGCAGGCTGGCTTTCAATCATCCTTAAGGGGTAGCAGAAAGTACAAACATCATCAGTCAGTATTGAGTACCCAAGTATAGTCTTCTTTCATCTTAACTCGAGGCTGACTTCCAAACCCCATGGCTTTTCTTCCATGCTCCCAGCTCTTGCCTCGATTCACAGATAGGCAGCTCTCTGCTCTGGTTCTATATCTCAGCCCAGGGGACTGTTCTACTCCAAGCCCTTCAAAATATCTGTTTCTAGGAAGACAAAGCTTAACAGAGCTATAACAATATTTGCACACGTTAAGCTTAACAGAACTAACAATATTTATACACATTGCTAGCAATATCATCTCAATTCACTTTCTGCCTGACAAAGTAACACAAACCAACAGACAAAGCTTCTGTTGGAGAAATCAAACACAAATCGACAGTAAAGTCCCAGGACTTCTGTAAACAGTAGTAAAATCTTTCAACAGACAAAATGCTTCTGTCTGACAAAGTAACATCAATACAGACAGAACAGACAGAGTGCTGATACCATAAGCATTCTCTCTCTTAGTTCTGCTTGGTCCCAGCTGGTGCTTGAGTTTTTCTCTGCTCTGCTCCTTCCTGTTCCACTCTTTCGGCAAACTCCTTCCATCATGTGTTCCATGTGATGATGTTAGACCTATTAAGGGCAGGGCAGATCCCCAAACTCCCTTAGGCCTATTAAGGGCAACACAATATATACTGTTTACAACAAAGACTTGACAGAATCAGAGGTGAGGCTCAAAGGCACTTGAATAGCTGAAACAAGCAGCAAAGTACTACTTTACTTGCCATTGCAGAAGGGTAGTAAAGTGTATGAAGACTAAAAATGTAGGAAATGGCCTGTTTATGAAGGATTTCGATTGCCAAACAGAATAATTTGTGTTTGCTCCTGGAGGTAATAAGTAGCTGCTACAGTTTATTGAGTTTCTCCTATTCAAGAGGGGTAGTACAGTCGTACCTAACACTTTGGGAAAAATCACTTTGGGAGCTGATGGACTGGAGGTGGGAGAGACTTGAGGCAGGGAGACCAATTAGGATGTTTCAGTGGGTCCTAGAAGAGGTGATGATGGTCTCAGGTGTGAATGGAGAGGAGATGTGTATGTTGTTGTTGTCCATTGCTCTCAAAGAGGACCCAAATTACATACCTGTGCTAAAGTCAAGTTTCTGTGTGTCCGACTGTGGCTGATCACCCAATACAAGCTCAGAGTGCTCTACCACAGGTCACAGAGCACAGCATCTTCTCTGATGAGGGCACACCATGCTGAGTGATCCTACACCAGTGTCTCCCATGTCAGCGCCATCAATTCCAAAGTTCTTGAGAGAGACCTTGAGAATCCTTGTATTGTTTCTTCCGACACCATGTGAATGTTTGCCCTGTGTGAGTTCTCCATAAAATAGTCTTTGGCAAGCATGCATTTTGCATCTGAATAGCATAGCCAGTCCTTCAGAGTTGTGCTCTCTGAAGCTGGGTTTGAATGCTTGGCAGTTTAGTTTGAGTAAGGACCTCGGTATCTGGTACCTTATCCTGCCAAGTGACCTTCAGAATCTTCCTGAGGCAATTTGAATGGAAGATGTATATGAGAGCTATTGTGAAGGTAGAAATGACAAGGTTTGACACCGTTTTGGATGTTGGGGTGACTGATGGAAGTTGAAGGTGACACTGAGGTTGTAAGTCCTGGTGAGGAGAAAATGCTCATGTCCTTGGTCATAAAAGGGAAGTCTGGAAAAGGAGAGATTTGGGCAAAAGATAATGAATTCTATTTTGGGTATATTGAGTTTGAGGTGTCTAAAATACAACATAATTGTATCTAATGTCTAATATACAACTATATAGTGGTCGTTATGGGAGTGTAGCTCTGCAGACTAGACATAAATGTATAGATCTGGAAATCATCTCCACAGGAGGGATAATTGAATCCACTGGAGCTGATGAGATAACCAAGTGAGAGTGGAGAGAGAAAAGAAAAGAAGGCCAAAACACATCCATCCTTTCCCTCTGAAATTCTCCACCAGTTTATCCTTTATGTGCCTCATATATTCGTGGTTATTTACTTGTCTCCCTCATTAGAATGGGAACTTTGTGAGGGCACTTCTCCCAGGAGGGAAACATACAAAACAGCATAAAGGTTTAGGGCCCCCAAGCCCGGGAAAGATGTGAGAAGTCCTTGTGTAGTGAGCGGCACTTGGTGACCTTTGAAGGCAGAGAGTTATTCTGAAAGGCAGAGGTGATGAGAGAGAGCATTCCAGGCACAGGCCAAGCATAAGAGTGTCATGTCTGGGGAGCAGCCAGTCAGTGAGTCTGGCTGGAATGCTGAATGCTGAAGAAGAATGATCGCTGTAGAAAGCCAGGCTGCAGCAAGCTTGGGAAGAGCTGGCTGGCCAGAGAGAGGACTTCATAGCTTATCCAGAAGCAGGAAGGAGTCACCGAAGCTTCTTGAGCAAGGGCATAACCTTGTCAAGCCTATGCTTTAGGAATTTCCATTCTGGCAGCTGCATAGAGGGTGAGCTGGAAAAAACAAGAGATAGGCTAGAGTACAGAGAGCAATCTGGAAAAGTCTAGTGTCACCAAGTTTTATAGACCTTTCATTCAATTAACTGAAAAGGTGTTGTTGCTGTTGTTGTTGTTGTTAATTCATCTCCTTCAGCGTACAAAGCAGAATGTTAGGTATTGGGACAGACGCAGATTTTAAGTATCTGGCATCATAAAGTTTACATTAAGTCTAATGGAGGAGAATATTTTTCAAACAGGTAACACTACCCCAAAATATTTATATGACAGTTTTGTGGCTATTCGGTCATTTCAGTCATAGCTGACTCCTTGTGAGCCCATTTAGGGTTTTCATGGCAAAGATATTGGAGTGGTTTGCCATTGCTTTCCCCAGCTCATTTTATGGATGAATTAACTGAGGCAAACAGGGTTAAGTGACTTGCCCAGGGTCACACAGCTAGTAAGTGTCTCAGACAGGATCTGAACATGGATCTTCTACTGTTCCACCTAGCTACCTTAGATGGAATGGAAAATGAATTGGAAAGAGTAGGCATTGGATATAGGGAGACCTGTTATGAAGCTGTTACAATAGGCTAGGTGGATAGTAATGGGTATATGCTTTAAAGGGTATCAGTGGAAAAGTGGAGGGCATAAATGTAAGTGATATTCCAGTGGTTTAAAAAACTGAGAAATTGGTATCTTAGAAATCATTTGTTGTTCTCAGGTTTTGAGCCTGAAGGGGCTGACTAGACTACACAGAATTAATGATTTAAAGCACTTGTGTAACCATTTGTCATGAAAATCTGGAATAGCAAAAGGCTAAATGTACTAATATCCACTTTGGGGGGGTCTGCTATATAAATGAGTGTCTATAGTGTCTAAACAAGGGGAGTTGTTCTTCAGACCCAATGGACTTTTCTGACTATGTGTTGTTGTGTTCTGTTTGAGTGTGTACCCATAAAAGTATATCTTTACTAAGTTTGTGTTTTGCAAAAAAAGCTGTGTTCTTGTTAACTTAATTTCTTAAGATAATGACTCTGTAATTGGAAACAGTGTACACCTGGACTAAAACAGACAAAATAGAAAAGAGGCAAATATAGCACCAAATTTTTTGAATATTGGAGATTAGGTGAATAGTCATGCCACTAATAGAGAGTGAAGTCAGAAGGAGACATGGGGTTGAGAACATGCTCAGTTTGGGACAGGTTGACATGTTGGGACATGCTGAGTTTGTGAAAATGGCACAGCGTCCTGTTGTGTGTCCTGTATGCTGGTAAGTGGGCTTAAAGCTCAATTTCATTCAGGACTAGAAACAGAGATTTGTGAGGTGGTGGATGAAACCATGAGACTGAAGCATCCAGGGAAGGAAAATGAGAGGGCCTGGGAAAGAGCTTTGGTGAACTTCTATCACAAGGACTTGGGAAGTTAGCAAAGGAAAAAGGAATGGCGACCCAGGAGTCCAGGAACAGAGAAGTTTATCCAGCTGACAGAAGTGGTCAACAGGATCAAATGCTACAAAGGTTAAGAAAAAGATTGAGAAAATAGAGAGATGGACCAGCAGTCATGATAAGGTTGGAAAATACATTTAGTTGAAATAAAAGAAGTGGAATTTAAGTTCAATGTTAGGAAAACCTCATTAAGAATTATTGTCATTTCAAAAATTCCTAGTAATAGAGGGAAAAGAGGGAGGGAGAGGAGCAATGTATGAAATTTACTAGCATTGGTTTGGGTTCAAGGAGGGAACAAGATACTTTGTTAAGAATAAAAATCTATTGTGCCCTACAGGCAATAGGAGGGATAAGGGGGGTGGGGTGTAAGAAGGGGAGGGTAGTCAGTAGGGAAGGAAAGAGTAACAAAGGGAAAGGGTAGGTAAAGAGGAGGGAACACAGGGAGGGAATACTGAGGGAGGTGGTGATCAAAGGGAAAATTCTTAAGGAGGGGAAGGGAAAAGGAAGACATAAAGAATTGTCATTTTTGGTCCAGACCTATGATTTCATTGGCATAATGAAGGTCTAATGTGAAAATTCCTTCCACTGTTGCAGATCAGTAAGAGTGCCCTGTGATACTGAAGAGTTAAGTGATTTACCCATAGTCAGTACATGTGTGTTAGAGACATGGCCTAAACATAGATTTCCTTGGCCAATCTACTCTACTCCTCTGCCACTCGTTGAAGGGTTAGAGCTACCTGAAGATGGAATGGGTTACCTTGGGAAATCACTAGGAGTCTTAAAGTAGAGACTGGATGACCACCTGTCAGGATGCTATCAAAGGAATAACCCAAACTGGATGACCTTTGAGGTCCCTTCCAACTCAGAGACTTGGTGGTGCTTAATTATGGTGCTTTCCCCTGGAGCACCTTTTGGATGCTGTTTCTCTGGATTAATGCAGCAAAGTCCACACACACCACTTAAGCACTAGGAAACACAGGGACGTGTGAAGAGTTTGCTGAAAAGAAGGATAATTTAGTGTATAAGAAGGAAGGACTGGTGAATATTTATTTTAAAAGGAAGTCCACAGTAAAATTTATTGTGATCCCTTAATATTGAAACAAGGGATTATTTAAATGATCTTTAGGAAAATATTAGAAATATTAAATATATATGTATATGTATGTGTGTGCATATATGTATATATACGTACATACATATGTGTGTGTATATATATATATATATATATATATATATATATATATATAGTTTTAGTTACAGTTATATAGTTATTGACTGCAGGAGGCCACAGATTTAAATACTGAAGCTATAAAGGCAGTGAATAACTTTAGAATCACTAATAAAATTTGGAGAGGCACCATGGCATAGTAGAGTCTGGAAGACTTGGGTTTAAGTCCTTCTTCTGAACACAGACTGGCCATGTGACCCTGAACAAATCACTTAACCTCCTAATACCTCAGGCTGACTGGGAGGATTTCCTACCAGGAAATTCCTTCCACAAACAGGTCCTGATGAAAAACAGATAGACAGCAGACAGACAGACAGACAGACAGACAGACAGACAGACAGACAGACAGACAGACAGACAGACAGATAGATAGATAGATAGATAGATAGATAGATAGATAGATAGATAGATAGATAAGAGAGAGAGATAAAAAATAAATAACATGCAATTACAAGTCTGGATAGAAAAATAGCTAAAATAGGGAAAATTAAATGTTTTACTTCAGGTCATAAACTGATCACTGAAGCATTTATAAGATAATGTTGTTTCCTTTTGCCTTAATAGTTATCAAACTAATGATTACCAAATGAGAGGTGCTTAGCAAAGTGACTGGCACATAGTACAGGCTCAAGAAAATGCTTATTCCCTAATAGTCAGCTTAGAGCCTAATGAGATGGTTCTTTTTTTTCTAATAACATTAGGTAAAAGCCATAACTAATAAGCAGCAAGATGTAGAATTTCTTAGGATGACAGCCTGATCTGATGTGGCAAGTACTAAGTTTTTGCAAGAAATAACATGTCTGCATTGCAGAACTAATGAAGGAATTTGGCACAGACTTTTGAGTACAATTCTTATCTATAGAAATATCATGATCACTTAATGGTGGAGTATCCTAATGCAGGGCATTAGTTAAGGGCACCATTCTGCTTTTTAAATGTTGCTTTTCTTGCTTTCACATAAAAAGAAAGATTATATCATTTAAAAGTTGTCCGAGATTTATTCTTACATCTGCAGTGTTGTTTAAGAGTTTTTCCAGAGGCAAAATGGTATTTCCTTTCTTCAAACGAAGAAAAGTAGGGGTTTTTCCTTGATGAACTAAATGTTTAGAATATTTGGATAAAATAGCAATGTGTATGGCAATTTTTAAAAGAAACCATAAATTCCTTGTTAAAAGAAAAACCTCCTAAAACCTAATGAATGTTTTTATTAATTCAGTCAACTGGTATGAGATATATAAAAAAGAAAGTATCTCAACTACATTTTTTAAAACAAAGACTTCTCATTGGTAATAAAAAAAATTGATGATCAGCATGTGTATGGCTTATATGGAGCTGCCTGAAGACAATAAGTTTCAGGAAACATGACGGATACAAAGTAAGGAAGAGTTAATCCATTATTGTGGTGAATTATATTTTAAATCAGGTTATTTGCGTAAAATTGTAACCCTAGTATCCTTGTGCTTCTACCCAGATGACCATTTTTGGGGTTCTTTTTAAATACTGGCCACAGTTTTGTCAGTTTCGGAGCAATTTAACTGATGAGAAAGTTGTGACTACTTTAGAGAGAAGAAAAGAATTTAAGAAAAGACAGAGCATTTTCCCTGAAGACCACAAAGTAAAGGTGAGATGAAGCTGGTTGTTTCTTGTGATCAGAGCTTTAAAAAGCATGTATGATATGTGTGCATGAGAGGTTAGAGGAGGACGAAAAGTACTGAGAATTCATATAATCGCTTAACAAGCCAGGCCCTGTGCTCGATGCTGACCGTACCAAGACAAACAGGAAACAAGACTACCCTCAAGACTCTCATAGTCTAGAGGGGTCTTGAGCTAAGTCTTGAAGGAAATCGGGAATTCCAAGAGGCAAAGGTAAGGAGGGGAGTGCATTCCAGGCACGAGGGGACAAAGACACAAGATGAGGGACTGAGTGTCTTGAGCAAGGAACAGAAAGAAGGCCAGTATGGCTGGATCACAGTGGATTTGGGTGGGAATCACATGTAGTAAAGATGAAAAGGTAGGGGGCGGCTAGGTGGCACAGTGAATAGAGCACTGGCCCTGGAGTCAGGAGTACCTGAGTTCAAATCCGGCCTCAGACACTTAACACACACAAAAAAAACTAGTCGTGTGACCTTGGGCAAGTCACTAAACCCCAATTGCCCTCCAAAAAAAAAAGCAAAAAAAAAAAAAAAAGATGAAAAGGTAGGGTGCAGTCAGAGGGTGAAAAGGTTTAAATGCCATACTGAAGAAATCTATATTTGATTCTGGAGGTAATAGGGAGCCATTAGAGCAATGGTTTTCAACCTGTGGGCCACAACCCCTTTGGGGTCCCTTTCACAGGGGTCAACTAAGACCATCGGAAAACACATATTTCCTATGGTCTTAGGAACCGGGACTTCTCTATCCATCTCCAGGCAGGTCCACCCACATGCAGATATGCCCACATACAAGTAATAAAGGGTCATGGCATTAGGAAGGCTGACAACCACTGCATTAGAATTTATTGAGTAGGAAGCAAAATGATATAGCCAGACCAGCATTTATACAGTCCCTTTGATGGCTCTGTAGAGGATAGGGAAGAGTGAGAAGAGGGAAGGCTGGGGAGACTATTGCAGTAGTCCAGGTGAGAGGCAATAAGATCTTTAACTAAAGTAGGGACCATGTGAGTAGAGAGAAAGGGGATCAGAAGAGGCTGATAGATTAGGTAACTATTTAAATATGTGAGTGAAAGTAAGGAGTCCATGCAATCAAAGTTATAAACTAGCAAATATTTATTAGGCATCTATTATATGCCAGGTTCTGTGCTAGACACTAGGAATACAAAGATAAACATGGAACAGTCCCAGTCTTCAAGAAATTTATATTCTGGGGAAATATGTTTTATATGATTGCACACATATAACCTATATCAAATTGCTTACCGTTTTAGGGAGGGGGGAGGGAGATAAGGAAAGGAGAAAATCTACATCTCAAAATATTTTTTAATGAATGTTAAAAATTATTTTTACATGTAATTGGAAAAAATAAAATACTATTTTTTTAAAAAGAAGCTTATATTCTGTTAGGGAGAAACAACATGTACATAAAAAATTAAATACAAAATATATGCAACATAATTTCCAGGGGAAGGTGTGGGAAGAGTTTGTTAAAAGGAGCACAGGGGCTCTGAAGGTATAAAAGAAAGGTGGGATAGAGTGTGAAAGAGACCCAGGAGGTATAGCATTGACGGGTGTTTGTGAAGGACTAGGGACCAGTAGGCAACCTATGACTCAAAAATCACAAGATTATAAATAGAGCCATGGGGCAAATAGATTGTCACACCTATCATGGGGGGGAGAGGGGAGGGGGATCATATTGATCTGTTTTTTGTTCCCTGAGAAATTGGTGAAAAGGTCTGAGGGAGAGGGAAGAGAGGACAGTTAATATTTAGCCTCTGGTCATGCTTGGTATTCAAGGCAGCTGGATGCTGGAGGAGTCCTGAGGCCAGGCCTGTCTGTGTCACTGGGTGAGGTTTGTTTGAGATACTCACCTTCCAGTTACTCTGATCCAAGGAGGAAAATAAGATACACATTTTAATGGATTTAAAAAAAATTTGTCAGGATTTTCAGATGTTGGTTTATGTAGTATAGACCCAGATTTTCAGCAGAGAAGTCAAAATTACAAAGTGAATATATATAATATGACACTGATGGAAATTAGATCTAGGGTCAGATCATGCACTCACATGGAAATACTCTTAATCATGTGAAAATTCCCTTAGTCTGTAATACTTTTATACTAGTTTATATACAGTCATTTATAGTAGAAAAGAATGAATTTTATTTTGGAAAGATTTTGAGAACATTGAGTTTCAAATTATTTTTCTTTTAAGATAGATAATTAGCACTAATGTGCTAATTATATGAAATGTCAAATGAAAAATGTCCAAATATGTATTAGCTCAAATGAAAAACATACTAAACAAGTGCCAGAGGAAGAAAAAAGTGCAAGTAACAAAACAGCTCTATTCAGGACCAACCAGAAAGATAAACTCTGTTTGTCTATTCATGGGACAGAAGTTAGATACTTTGGGCTCTAATTTGTTTGCTCGGCAAGCAGCCTTAGGAGAGCACAAGCGAACACTCTGCATTCTTAGGAGCCAACATTGCTCATGACCACTGTGGATAAAGTTGTTGGGGGGAAATTCTGTAGTGGCTGCAGCCGCCCAACCAGAGAACTATCTCAGCCACCCAGTTCCAAGCAGGATCCTCCTTCTGCGTGCGGTAGAGAGGACAGGATGGGATGTGGGGCAGCAGCGTAGGGCTGGCTGTGTTTTAGCAACATGGCACTGCCCTTGGTTTGTGCAGCTGGGGGAAAAGATACTCTGTCTATCTAAACCCATGGTAGACTGATATTAATGTTAAGCAAACCTGAAGGTCTAACTCAGGCAAGGTCTATCTCAGTTATTCCCACTTGCTCAGAATTTTTTTCTTGGTCTTCATTCTTAGCTTTAGATAATCTCTCTCAGATTGATACAAAATCTTGTCTCCCATGAGCTTGAAATACACGCTATATTTGTTCACCAGGTGAACTCAGGAAAACCTACCAAGTTTCTTACAGATTATCACAATGCCGTTGAGTCTGCATTGTTAAGGGTGAGGCTCTGTAGGGCCCTTAGTGGATTCAGGTCTCTGATAAAAAGCTTAATATTAATACAATTACAGGTATCATCCTATAGTTACAAGGTCAGGCATTGGCATGTGTCTCAGCTCTTCATATATGTTCTATCGCTTGTACACATTTGAGCTTGAAAGTAATTAAGTCTCCAGTGGAGTGCCCCAGGGTTCAGTGCAGGATCCTAAACTACTTGACATCTTCATAAATTCCTTAGATAAAAGCAAATAAGGCAGGCTTACAAATGTGCAGATGACCTTAAACTAACACTCTGGATGATAGAAACAAGATTTTAAAAATACCTTATATTAGGTTAGAATATGTGATCAAATTGAATAAAATAAAGGAGAAATATGAATTCCTAAAAAGAGTAAAGTGCACTAGGTACACACAACACATACATACACACGCTATGAAGAGTATGTTTACATACATGTTTGTGTGCCTGGGCACATATGTGTACATATGTGTATCGTGTATATGTGCATATTGTACATATATTTAATTACAGTCTTTGCTTTGATGATCCCCAGATAGACACACATTTATTCTCAGAGAAGTGTGTAAATAAATGCAGTGAGCTGATAAGGTCACTCAGAAAGAATGTAGGAGAAGAGGCCCAGGATAGAGCCTTGGGGTACACCCATATTTGAGGGGATCACATCCCAGAGGCAGGAGCAGGACCAAAAAAGTGCAAGACTGCAGCTGATGGGCACATGGAGGATTCTCAGAATTATGGATGATGGGAGAGGCTAGGTGGAACAGTGAATAGAGCACTGGCCCTGGAGTCAGGAGGACCTGAGTTCAAATCCAGTTTCAGACACTTAACACAAAAACTAGCCATGTGACCTTGGGCAAGTCACTTAACCCCAATTGCCCTCCAAAAAGCAAAAAAAAATTATGGATTATGGATTATGGAACCTAGAGCATTTATTGGGTGATAATGAGATTGAGATTAGGAAGACTTTAATGTTTCCCAGTGTGTCTTTGGGTAGAGTCAAGGTGAAGCTAATGGAAGCTAAAGATATTTATGGATTGGGAAGCCAGGATAATTGAAGGGACTTAGCTTAAGAATCCTTATCTTCCTATCACTCAACTCCTATGCCAGCTCTTCTCCAAATACTCCCTGGGATGGCCTTCCTGCCCCCACTGAGCTCTTCCTGTCACTTTTGGCCTGCTTCCCTCCTTAGCCTGAAGGAGACTTGTTTATGCCCCTGCTGGGTTGCACCAGAAACATGAGAGGGCTCCCTGAGGACAGGAACTGTTGTACTCTCTACTCTGTCCAACATCACTGCCATGTAACAGGACAGACCAGGTGATCAGGGCCAGAGCGAGGCTCGTCGTAGTGCGAGCAGAGGAGAAGGGACAGGTGTGAGATATGGAGGGAGAACCAAAAAGGCTGGGTAAGGTAACGACTTACCCATAAATATTAGTTGAATTTTAATTTGAAATTTATTGAGATATAGTGTTCACAAGCAAATGGTATTTCCCTGGTATAGCTGAAACACTGGCTCAAAGAATATTTTACACTAATTACAGATCTAGAGCTGGAAGGGGCCTTGGAGTTCCTCTGAGCCAATTCTCTAACTTTATGGATGAGCAAGTGAGGGTCCAGGAAGTTCCGCAGCTGCCATCACAAGTGTCCTAGTGGGATCTGACCCCAGCCTTCTTAAGTGCTAGTCCAATACCGTTCTGTCCTGTCCAAGTTTAGATAATCGCTGAACTACCAAGATAATGAGCATGAGAAACCTAAGATTTGGAGTAGGGGAACTTTATATTCTGGAAAGACTGATCAGTTCTGTAGTGGTGTCTACACATCCTGCAAAGACCAAGCCTGTATATCCTCAGTTCAGCATATTCTCCAGGCATTGACAAAAACAGAAGTGAACTTGGAATCTGGGGAAAAGGAAGAATGAGGGGAAGTGGTATTATGAAAATCAAATGATTGTAGATTAATAAGAAAAAATTTAAGATGAACAATGGGAAGATCATTCAAAAGAAATAATCGCAGGCTACCTTGCATTTGCTTGCAATAGGCCTTGGCACAACATTAACTATCATGTGACTTTACCAAAAAATAAAGTGTATTTTGAATAATGTTCTACAGTATTTTAGGAAATGGACTGATCTCCATATCCTGTTTTTCCCTCCATTGAGCTGTCCCATTTACACTTTAAGTTACAGGACTCATCAAGAACACCAAGTGGTTCAGGTTCAAGTTCAATGAGAATAAGCAGCACGACAGGTTTAAGCACCCTGGTCCATAACCGACAGGTAAGCAGTCAAGTGTGTTGCAGGGGCAATCACCATCTTTCTGTGGCGTTTCCTCTCTTGATGCACAAATTGATTTATTTTCAAGGGTTCTTAACCTATAGGTTATGTTCAATTTGTAACAATGAAAATACATCCTGCATATCAGATATTTACATTAGGATTCATAACAGTAGCAAAATTACAGTTATGAAGTAGCAATGAAAATAATTTTATGGTTGGGGGTCACCACAACATGAGGAACTGTATTAAAGGGTTGCAGCATTAGGAAGGTTGAGAACCACTAGGTGATTATAAAACTTCCCTGCTGGCCCATCATCAGCTCAGTTAAACAGTTTGTATATAGGTGTATTATTTACCCATTCCCCAGCCATCTAGCTAGTCCCCTTCCCCCCAACTCCTGGAGGGTTTAACCCTTTCAACTCCAGAAATCCCAGAGATCCCATTTTCCCTACCCCATGCCCATTGGTGAGTGCCTCCTTTAGCCCACTATCTCAGGGAGACCCCAGTCATGTTTCACTTTTACTTTACCCAAGCCATCTTTTTACTAGCCATCTTGCCACTCAGAACAGAGACCATGCCCCAGAGGTCTTAATCCATTCAACTCTGAAATGCCTGCCATGAGTCTACTCCTTCCCCAATGTACTGATTGATGATGAGTGGCCTCAATACCACTGTTAGACCTTGTTCTCTGCCCCCCCAGTCCCACCCTCCTTTCCATTTTTTTGGAACAATAATCAAATCAGTGTTATCATCACCCTGGAAAGGGGTTGTCAGCCTACTTCCTTATAGTTCCACTCGCCATTCCTATAACTTTCCAATCCTAAATATCCCCTCCTTGGCCACCATTCTCCTATGTGTGATGTGTTACCTCATTAAAATGGAAGTTATTTTGGGGCAGAACGTTCTTAACTGTTGTATTTGTATCCCCGGGGCTTGGCATATAGCTTTATACATAGCAATTAATAAGTTCATTTTCATTCATTTCCTTAAGTTTAATTAAAATATGCCCCGTTTGGTGACTACTTCAATGTTGGAAAAGTTCCCATCTCTTTTGATAAACATATAATTTGATCAAATATTAACAAACATGAGATTGACTTTCTTAGTCGTGTGTTTTCTATCTTTTAAGTGTGGTAGCGATGCATCTGGGTCCTGTCAGTAGGATCTTAGGGCAAGTGCCTGTCAGTTACCCAGCCCCTCCCTGCTGCTGCCAATCAGTGGAACATTGTCAAGCTCCTGCTATGTTCCAGACACTGCTAGGCACTGGGGGTGTAAATATAAAGAAAGAAATAACTTCTACTTGCAAAAAGCGTATATTCTAATGGAAAATCATAAACATTTATTTTTATATTCTGATGCAGAAGACAACTAAAATATAAGGAGAATAAATAAAAATAAATTCCCATGTGGTCTTGTTCTTGCTATGGATGACTCCAAGCTCTTAACCAGGAGTATGTGTCAATCATGACCTATCATTCATACATAGTCACTCCCAAAAGCTAGCTTCACCCATGGTTCTTCCTTCCCAGACCAAGCATGGTGCTGAAGGCATTCTCATCCAAGTGCTAATTTGAATAGTGGTTGAATTGGATTAGATGAAAAAGCATTTTTGTTCAGGTGTTTTCAAGTCGTGTCAAACCCTACATGACCTCATTTTGGAAAGATTCTTCTGTAAACTTGACTTTGAATTTGAGTAACCAATGGTGGTCTCTTACCTTGTTTCTGTGGCACATAAACAGAAAGAGATTCTGGACCTGGTTAAAGTTGGCTTTTTTTCAGGTCAGATCACTCTTTGCACCTTTGCAATTGTTCTCAAACTGACTTACTCTTTGTAGAACCTGATCAAAATTCATTAGCTTCTGCTCAAATCAGTTAGAAGTGCCTTCAACCTTCATTGGTGTTTTCTCTTTTTATTACAATATAATATCCTTAAGGGAAGAGATGTGTCTCTCCTTTTGTATTTGTATTCTGAGCCCTCAGCACAGCGCTTAACACATAGGAAGTGGTTAGTAAATGCTTTGTCATGCCTTCCTTTATCATTCCATCCATCCTTCCATCCATGCTCCTTTTCTCCAGGCTAACCATATTCAGCTCCTTCTGCTCTCTGGCATGGTTTTGAACCTCACTATAGGCATTGCCCACTTCTATACACTGTCCAGTTTTCTCCACAAGCTGCCTGGATATGAATAGAATATGCTGTCTAGAGATAGTGTGGTGGGGAGAAAACAGAATGGATTCAGGACGCCCATCTTCATGTAGCCTAACAAATGATACAGTACAGGTGGTGAACAATTACTAACTGTACATTTAGGGCACCTAGGTTCAACTCCCATCTCTGAAACTTTCTACCAGTATGAACTTGAGCAAATCCCACAACCTCGTGAGGCCCTCAAATGAGCTGGAACTTGATGGCCACTGAGGTCCTTTCCAGTCTTGCTCCAGTGACCACATAAACTACTCCAGCTTCCCCAGCATACTTTTGACTCTCATCAAGCTTGCAGTCCACCAGAATGGTTAGGTTTGTTTGTTTGTTTTAATGAAATATTCCCTGCTTGCATCTCCCCTATCTTGTGCTTGGGATGCTATTTTGACCCCAAGTATAGGACTTTACAAATATTTCCTTTGTTTTTGCTTTGGGGGGGAAGGCAGGGCAATTGGAGTTAAGTGACTTGCCCAAGGTCACACAGCTAGTAGCTTTTAAGTGTCTGAAGACAGATTTGAACTCAGGTCCTCCTGACTCCAGGTCTGATGCTCTCTTCATTGTCACCTAGCTGACCCCATCCGAGAAGACAGCTGAATGTGATTATACCATCTCCCCCCTTCACCAATTCAGAAATAGCAAGAATAATACCAAATAAAGTTCAAAATATCAAGAATTGTACCAAATAAAGTAAAATAAAAACAAAAAGAAATTTCCACAAATGTTCTTTCTACTTCTCCCCTGCCCCTCTTTCTGCACCTTAGAAGGCAGCTCAGTAAGTACTACAGCAGCTTGAGTACTGGGCCTGGAGTCAGTATGACCTGAATTCAAATCCAGCCTCATACACTACTAGCTCTGTGACCCTGGGAAAGTCACATGACCCTTGCCACAATTTCCCCATCTATAAAGTGTGAATCTAGGGGATACCTGCTTCCTAGGGTTTTTTTGAAGATGAAATAGGTAGATGCTTCATAAATACTTGCTCCTTATTTCCTTCCTTTCTCTCCTGTTCCCTGTCTTGGATTAGCGGGGCAACCATTGTAAGAGAAGAGGTAGAAAATGTTTAGAGCCCTAAGCAGACGCGGCAGACTCCTGACCCCTGTAGTAGACTTTGCCAGACACCAACCAGGCTTGTCTTGTTATTCCTCAGTTCCCCCTTTGAGCAGCCTGTTTGTGATGCTGCTCAGTTCCAAGAGAGACCAGGCAGCCTTGTGTGAGAGAGAAGTCCAGCAGCACCAGGTCTGCTCCATTACCATTAGGAACAGAAGGAAAGAGGATTCTGGCAGGGAAGCCTGTGTCCCCCCTTGACACCTCCAAATAGCTAGAAATAAACCAAGGGGATTAAAAAAAAGAATAGTTCCTAAAAGCAGGGGGAAGATTGCAGGCCCACATTTTTAAAAAAAGATCCAGTAAAGAGACTGAGAAAATGAATTAGCAAACAAAAATTGCTGACACAGTGAAAAAATCCTCCCAGGATAGAGAATCCCAAGAAAAAACTCCAGAAGTGAACATTCAGGCTGGAAGGATTAAAAGGTGTCACCTCAAGCCAAACTAGTTACAGAGAGTTAATTAGGTTGGTTGTTTTTTGTTTTCTTGTTTTCTTTTTGGAGGGAGGAAGGCAGGGCAATTGGGGTTAAGTGACTTGCCCAAGGTCACACAGCTAGTTAAGTATTAAGTGTGTGAGATCACATTTGAACTCAGGTCCTTCTGACTCCAGGGCTACTGGACCATCTAGCTGTCCCTAGAGAGTTAATTAGGAAATGCGATGGAGAATTTTGCTAAGAAATTTGCTAAGAATTGAAGTCAATTTCATTGGAAGAGTCTTCTTCATCCCTACCTCCCTCATCCTTCAGATTTTGGGGGGAATACTGACAATGGCTTGGCAGCTTTGGCTACCTCTTCTCTCCCATCTCTGAAGTGTAGTTTCCTGGAGATTTGAACTTATCAAGGGCAGTTCATTGTTCTCTTATTCATTGTCTTGCTTATCTTGGGCTTCAATTCCCCATTAACCATTATTCTCTCCTTCTAGATCCAAAGACATCTCTCCTTGTCAGAAGAAAAATATCAAAATAAGAGTTGAATAGTTCTGCCTTTTCTCCCTCATTCTTTTATCATGTGCAGTATTCTTATTTCTTCTTTGAGGCATTTTTTCCCTCCTTCCCTCCCTCCACTGAGAAGGCAAGAAAAATAGAACCTATCACAAATATGTCAGGCAAAGCCAATTTCCACATTAGCTGTATACAAGATTTTTTTAAATTGAAATTTATTAGGGCTTTACAAAAGGCAATTTTTCGTGTTCCCAAGTGTCTTAAGCAAATTGGATCAGCTATCTAGCCAGTTTGACTAATGATAGAGAAATCAATTATTAGCACGAGAAATGGAGGGCAAAATCTAGCATCATCGATGGCTTATAAAGATCAATACAATTCAGATCCAAGTTCATCAGTTTTGACATCTTATTGCAACATGTTTCAGATGGAATAGAACCATTTAAAAATAGTTTGGGGCATAAGTTTTATTTGCACGCACACAGGAAGGCATCAAAGGTACAGAATTTAGCAAAAGGACAAGATATTCTGGGTTGCTTTTTTTCTTTAATGTGGACATTCGAAACTTACTTCTGATTGTTCCAAGACGTGTGCTTAACCAACCTAAACCATCTGGATCTTTCCTAAACACTTAAATTAACTATTTATAAACCAAAGCAAACTTGTAAAGATGACCAAAGAGCTATCAAAATATCTTGATGATTTTGATTAGCTTATTCTTTACCGGGGAACTGGAGTTGATGGCATGGAAACAGAAATCAAAGATGGTTATTTTATTTTGGCACAAATGTGCTAAATATATGGACAAAGATAGGCTGATAAGGTAATTTTGAGAGCAGTTACATGATAGCACATCATCTTCATTGATGGAGGGAGCAAGTAGCTTTACATTTAACTTTGAAAATTGTTTTCACAGTCTTCCTGGTGCTACTCAAAATACATAGAAGCTCTGGAGCAGGAGAGAACCTTGCTTAAAATCCAAGAGAACATGGAAAAAAAGATGGTGGCAAACAACTTTGCAGGTCCCTTCTTGTTTTTGTGCATAGATTGTTTTACTGTAGCTAAGATGTCTATTTTTTTTTCTTTTTTTGCTTTTTGCTTTTTGGAGGGGGGAAGACAGGGCAGTTGGGATTAAGTGACTTGCCCGAGGTCACATGGCAAGTGGCAAGCGTCTGAGGTGGGATTTGAACTCAGGTCCTCCTGACTCTAGGGCCAGTGCTCTATTCACTGCACCACCTAGCCGCCCCACTAAGACTTCTATACAGTTGCATAGCGGCGATTAATAATTTGACATTTTAATAACATTCATTGTTTTCTTCCTATTTCCTTTATTATTTTTATTCAGGCCCCTCATTAGCTGCTAATGCTAAGACTTTTGTTTCCTCAACTTTGAATGCAAATGTAACAAAATGCAAGTTTTTACAAGAACATCAAGGGTGAGTGTCTTGGCACTAACATTCATCTCCTTTTTTCATTATTTCTCTGCTTTCTCCTCTGAGTTTCTCATTTATCTTGACAGTAATTGATATGAACTTCTATATTACTTAAGTTGCTTAAATTCATCATTGTCACATTATCAAGGAGATATTTACTATACAAGTAGTACTTTTCTTTATACTCATGTCAGGAATTTATCCCCTTTACTCCTAAGAAGTCTATATTAGGTAGATGTATTTTTCACTTGGAAAAAAAAAGAAATTCATTCAGATTTTCAGTACCTGATTGATAGTTTGCTAGTTGGGGAAAAATTTCTCTTCTTCACTAAAATAAATAAATAACTCAAATCTATTCTTCATTAGTAATATTTTAAAAATAATTTTGCTCTCTCCTCTGATTATTTATATCAAAATTATTAATTCTGTTATAGTTAGTACTGACCTTTCTGGATCTATACTTATCTGTGGTAATAGTTTATTGCTGTTTTTCAGTCATTTTCAATCATGTCCATCTCTCCGTGACCCCATTTGGGATTTTCTTAGCAAAGACAATGGAGTGGTTTGTCATTTCCTTCTTTAGTTCACTTTACGGATGAGAAAATTGAGGTAAACAGGGTTAAGTGACTTGCCTAGGACCATATAGCTGATAGACGTCAAAGCTGAGACTCAATCCAGTGTTCTTAATGATGTAATAAGTGGCCACTAGGCTTCATCTGAAGGCCTGGCAACAGACTCTGGGTCTCTGCTGAGAGACTAAGTCTCTAGCTAAGTCTCAAGAGCTGGATAATTTGCAGCTTGGCTTTGTAGGTGATCAAACCAAGCCTGCAGCAATATATGAAGGGATCTGACAGTACAGTAAAATACAGTATTGAAGATGCTCAAAGTATTTCCCAAATATACAGCAAAATCATACAAGATGCCATGATGGACGTGTTAAATAATCCACTGAGTTTTAACATCAAATGAGATTTTATACATATGTGTGTGTGTGTGTGTGTGTGTGTGTGTGTTCATCAAAGCTGCTTACCAGTGTCAGGAAAGATATCCTACATAAAGTCCAAACCAAACAGTTCCCTCTTGGTTATAGTAAGCCTTCACTATAGCAAAGCAATATGTTTTATTCCTCTCTAATTTTCTCTATCCCACACTATACAAAGGATATTCCAACCTTCCTTTTCTTTCTTCCAGCATCTCCACTCATCTTCCTCTCAGCTAAAAACCTCATCTCATAGTCTGCTGAGAAGAATGAGCTACCTCTTCTTCCTTTCTCTTTATCTCACCACCCCTTTTCACCCCCCTTTACTGCCTATCATGTCACTCTCTAATAAGGAGATTTCTCCTCACCAAGACCAACAGCTTTTCTACAGGAGCTTTCAGTCTAATCTCTTCCCATCTTCTCTCACAGACTGCCCCACCACTCTTCCTTCCGAAATCCATCTCATCTTTAAAAAATTCTCACTACTATCCCTAGTAGCTCTCACCCTCTTTCTTGCCTCCCTTTCCTGGCCAAACTCCTCAAAAGAGCTGTCTACACTTACTGCT
The DNA here is from genome assembly GCA_028646575.1 of Pseudocheirus occidentalis. NCBI lineage: Eukaryota > Metazoa > Chordata > Mammalia > Diprotodontia > Pseudocheiridae > Pseudocheirus > Pseudocheirus occidentalis. The sequence continues at coordinate 112,042,016 of CM053594.1, forward strand.
TCCACTTCTGCTCTCATTTACTTCTGAATACTTTGTGAACTGGCTTTTGACCTCATCACCCAACTGGAACTGCTCTCTCCAAAGTTACCATTGATGTCCTAATTACTAAATCTGATTTTTCAGTCTTTTGACTTTATTCTTTAGTCTTATTTCATTGAGCTCTGTTTTTTCTGAACATTGCTCCATTCTATTTTTCAGGGTGTTCATTACTTGGGTAAATTTCTCTATCTTCTGTTCTAAGCTGTTTATTTTCCTTCCATTTTTCCCACAAAAACTCTAGTTCCATTTTTTAAAAATCCCTTCATTTCTTCCATCTACTCTTAGAGTCCTTGCAAACAATGCATTCTTTTTCTGAGACTTGATTTGTACTTATTATAGAGTTTCCCTCATTTTCTGGGTTTGGGCTTGTATTTGGGGAAATTTCACAGTGATTTTAATGATCCCCAAGCTCCTCCCAAGAGGACTCATCTTCTTAATATATTCTACAAGTGGTTAAAAAAATACAGAACATCACAGTCTCCAAATAAGTATAAATCACCCAAAGGGCAATGGGGAATTGCATGGTGGGCATGAGTAAGATGAACCACATTGCCAATAAAGACTCACTCACAAGAACTGCTTGTCTTGATTGATGAAGTCAATAGGTTTTGGCAACAGCTTGGATACCAGGGGTGGCGGGGAGAGGGATGAAACATAGTGAGGAATCCAGGATAAAACTCCTAGGTTGTGAGCCTGCCTCCCAGGTATTGCCCTCGGCAGTAATAGTGAAAGATTTTGTTGGGTGTGGGAGGTGGGCATGTTTTAGGGGTGTAGATGGCAAATTCTTTTTAGATATATTAAGTTTAAGATACCTACTGGACATTCAGTTCAAAATGTCCAAAATAACAATTACATTATAAAAACAAACAACTTAGAAAGGATTAAGGACCCTGATCATTGCACTTACCGACATTAGTTCAAAGGATCATGGAGGAAACATGCTGCCCACCTCCTGACAGAGAGGTGATGGACTAGCCATGCAGAATCAGACACAGATGGTTTTACATGGAAATATATATGTATTTGTTTTGTTTTCTTAAGCTTATTTCTTTTTGTGACTCTGTAAGGATTTTTTTTTTTCAGTGAAGTGGGGTGGGAGGGAAGGATAGAAAAGAAATGATCATTAATGGAAAAAAACCTGAAGTTCCCTTCCTCTCCCCCCACCCAGAAAAAAGACTATTTGAATGATACAGTGGATCTTAAAAAGGTGTTAAAACAACAAAAAGAAAGTCTCCATTATGTTAGAGAGATTTTGGAGAATTTATTGGAATAAATGAAAAATAATTACCCAGAATGAGAAGAAATGAAAAAGTTATCATTTGTATTGATTTAAAGAATACCCACACCAAGAGAATTATAAATTCATAAAAATATTTGATCTAATTAATGAAGCTCTACTATTTAAGGAAATATAAAAGATGTTTTCACAGTGAACTATCATTTTGTAAACAATTTTTGAATCATCTATCTGTTTGGGAAGTCCAGGGTTTTTAAATTTTTATATTCTTACATAATTTAATTTCTTTTTACTTTGGAGGAAAAAAAGCTTATGAATTGAATTGAATTTAAATATCCCTTTCCTCCAGCCCTTTATCATATTGTGAAATAAAGTATTTTCTTTTTTGTAGGGAGACTTGAAATACAGCTAGTCTATGAAATGAGAAGCCTGAATGAATTTGGATGATCTAAGACAAGTCTACATTACAAATAAAATTTGGTTTCTTTTGCTTTAATGCTTTTCAAATTATAGGTATTCATAAATGTTACAGGTGAGTCATAAGATAAATGACTTTAGATGAGTCTTCTAATTTGTTTGGTAAAATTAAAATATTTTGCTATTAGTACATAATTAATAAGATGATACCACCTTCAAACAATTAAGTATTTACTAGCTGTATACTGTATCTTTTTATTGGCAGCCCCAGGCAAGACCTAAGGTAAGGAGGGTGTAAAGATTCAGACTGATGAATTTACCTTATTTAGGGAGATCTTTTTTAACCTTTATTGGTCATCTTGGGAAGTAGCATTTATGAAACTTTTGAACAAAATAAAAACCCCCATCATTAGCTGGGTTTCAACTGAAGCCTGTTCCCAATATTGCAATGTGTCTGTTTCAAAACTGGAATACAGCATTCTTAACAAACAGGCAATTTCAATGTTGTAAAGTCTTTTGATCTCACTAAAATTATATTGTCAGTTTGTATTCTTAACATTAAGAAAATAGTCATTTTTTTATTTGATACTTAGAATGTCTACGCCATTGACAATTATTTCTACATGAGAAATCAATAAAATCCTTCCTGTGCACTTATGACCTCTTCTCAGAGTATCACACACTGCAGAATGGTCCTGCTCCATCACCCCTTAGCCAGCCCTTCAACAGCAATTCTTTTATTAGTGAATTTGGAAACGTAGCTTCTGACAGAATACTTCCATTTTATTTCTTATTTCATGCACCCGGTGGCCTGTAGTGGCCAGTACAGTACTCTAAATATTTTAGAAACTTAAAAGTTCACCTCTCTAATTATTTTTGTCTTCTCCTGTCACATAATTATTTTAAGCCAAGGAATCAAGGAAAATGACTATGAGAATAAAAACTGTGAAGCTAATTGGCAGTGTGGCTTTTGAGTAGCGTATGTGGTTTTCAAGCGGCTCAGAGACTAACACAGCAAGACTCTCGCTCTCACCCACATACACAAGCACGTGTGCTGAGCAGACCAAATCTGTCACACAGTATGTTTGTCTTCTATCTTGTATCGGCATTTGTTTTTGAGTTGAAAGATGTATAAAATTACAGGGAACTTAATCCATTACTCATCTGAGAAAGTTCATACAAAATGTCATACCCAATACATTTGTGGAAAACATCATTAATATGAAAATGTTATTGAAACAGATGCATTATTTTTGTAATCATGAATAAAGAATAATTTGATGATTTTTATCAAGTCTAAAATGTATTATCTTGGGTCTAATCATTTCTTTTTAACATGACAGCAATCATGTTAATCCAGTGTCCTAATGCCTAGCCACAGGAACAAGACTTAGGTTCAGAAGAGTGAGCATTTTGTCACTTCGGACCTTTACATATTTCTATTTATTTAAACAAGTCTCCGATCAGAAGTGAACCTTTAAGTTCCATTTGTCGCTAGAAAATGTACTATTATCAGCAGTTCACTGATGGATCATCTGCTCCATGGATGGTGCACATTTCATTCCCTTTCATTTTTTTCCTTCAGTGTTGCTTTTTTGAAATAGTCTCACACAGTATTTAGCAAATATTGTTGGTGTGAATGAATGAAATGGCTTTTAAAATATTTCATAACTTTTGAAATTGAGCTGTTTGTTATGTACATGCTGCTCTTTTGCATCTGTTAGGATTTTTGCTTTTTATACATGCTCTGTAGTCTCTTGTCAATTCTGGGGTATTTCATGTATTATATAGGCATAGCACAATTGCAAGAATAATGTGTGAATCTCTTCAAAACCTGGTGGAATTGCTGTCGTATTTGATTTTAACTTCCATTTTATTCTGAGACTGATTTCTAAATAAATGTTATGTTTGGCTAGTCTAGTCAAATTTATAAATTTTATATGGCCATCTTTGTGAATAGCTATAAAATTATTTTAATTTTGTGTCATCTGTGAAAAAAGTTCTCTCTTTTTATTTATAGTTATTATTATGATGATGGCAATATTCTGCTTTGAAAATACTTTTCTGAAATGTAGTTGAGACCTGACTAAGTATTAGGAAATTCTAATGACACTAATCTAGCTCTACCCCTAACTAATTCTGTTACCTGGGGCAGTTCATTCAAGTAGAGTTAACTTTTATTTCTGCTTCTATAAAATTAGATTTTATTGATATTATAATATTGGAAATTGTGCCAAATATCTCTAATTTTGTTCTATTTGCTTGATACACTGTGAATAATATGTATGTGAGTAGATGTTTAATATCATGAACTGCAAATCAAAAAATGTAACAAAAAATACTCTTTCATGTATGCTTACTTTCCTAGAATTAAACTTTTAGGATGTATCAATGCGGCAGAAAACGAAAGGTCAGTTGGACAGTTAGCTCTTTGGGTTTTCTGTCCACACAGTTCACTTTTCCCTTTAGATTTCTGCTTTATAAGGTTACCCAAAATACTTCCTATGCGTTTTGATGACATCTATCACCATCTTACCTAAATGACTCAATACTGTCTTATATATCTATTAATAAGATCTGTTAGAGTTACTTTATGTCTTTGTTTTGAATTTGATTAATCTTTTCTGGAGTACACTTTAGTCTTTGTTGCCAACAGAAGAATAGAAAGAGCATATTTTCAAATGATAATTTGTCTCAAATGCAAATTTGAAAATTATTCCATCCATGGATCTTGTTAAATGTGTCTGTAAGCAAGAAATATGTTTTGTTTTTCATTTTGTGAACTGTTCATTTTTAAGGCTGTCAGCAGAAAAGAAGAATGCACTTAATGGATTTATGATTTTAATTGGAGAATTTTTTTTTATCCACTAAAACTATTATGGGCAAGGTCCTTTTGTGCCATATGTGTTTGAAGTTCTTTTCTTGGCAAGAAAATGTTTTTTAAATAAGAAAATTATCTCTTCCCAGAAAAGTATCCTTGCACACAAAAAAGCAATCATTTTATTAACAAGAATGTGAGATGAAACAATGATTGTGCCAACAAAGAAAAATGTTGTCATGCAGAAGAAATGCACTGGTGTGCAATATTTTATGCATTATTGCCACTGAGACAATGAGATTGCTGTGGATTGCCAATAAAAACGAATATGCTGTACAAAAGCTCCTATAAGTACTAACTGTTAAACATATTGTAGGGGATATTTTGTTGATGTCTTCATTGTTACATTTCAGCTGAAGAATGAAGGTTTTAATTCAAATGTAATTCAGCAAAGACCGCTGGATGGCTGTGTGACCATTGTAACCATCAACAAACCTGATTCATGTGCGATTAGTCCCAAAGTTACAAAAGCTGTTTCTGAGTTCTTGTTTGTACCCACCATCAGAAGATTACACCAGAATTAAAACATGCAGTACTTGAATTGACTTCAAAGACTGAGATTACACTTCTAGCTAGCGTTCGGCCGGTTTTATTGATTCATGTTTTCCATTTGGCTTCCATATCCTGTTCTTACTTGATGCCCCTTCTAGAATTTCATTTATAAATCTTACAGCCCTGGTTAGACACACAAATTAATACTGTGGTGGAGGCTTTGGATTTTAGCAGTCTCTTACCTCCTACTTGGAAAATATCTGCTGTTTTTCCATCCGCGTCTAGCACCGTATTGAACACGGCCATATGCATCTTAATCTTTACTCTAAACTTGCTTAGTCTAAATACATTTTAGGAAGATTATTTACGCTGTTATCAACTGCCAGTGCTATTCATTATGAAGCTCAAACATTTCCTTGCAGAAGAAACAGGAGAATCTACTAGTTCCTAATTAGACTCGTTTGCCAAACAAAGCAATAAAGTAAAAACAAGCCCATTTTATGACCCCAAAAAGGCCAACTAATGCTTAGAGCAACAATACTAAAGCTTAAAAAATGGGATGATCCTGTGGGTTTTGTAATTCCCTTATGAACATACTCATTAAGTGCCAAATTTTGGCTTCCTATCCCTATATATAGGTCTTGCATATCTATGAAGGGTGTCATGTCAGCATCAGAGGAGAGATTCCAACCTTCTTGCTTAAATGACCTGGTCAATAGTAATACTTAATTGGAATTCAAACTAGTGTTTTTAGATTCAAGCCAAAAACTACCTAAGTGAAGTGAATGGTCAATTTAGGAAAAATCATAGCTCTCCATCCTACTGATACCATGATTTTGGTGATTTTATAAATATTTTTCCTTATTGGTTCAGTCCAATTCAAACAAATTCATTGAGTGCCTACACTATATGCAGTATTTGCTAGGATTAGAAACCCTTTAAGAAGTTGAGGGATACTTTGAGTACCACACTTAAAACATCCCAGGAGAATCACAGGCTTATTTCTTGGAGGTTAGCTAGCTAGTAAGAAAAGATTACACCAATGCTCCAAATCGCTGATACTCTATAAAACCTACACTTAAAACCCCTCCTTGTTCAGGAGGCTGACCCTGGCTGAATTATCTAACTTTACATGCCCAAAGAAATGGGGACGGTCTTTTGAAAGTGTACTGAGAGAAACCTATTTTACTAGCCACAAGTTTTAACTTTTTGTCTAGTCCCATTTAAATGAAAGTTTTATGTGTTAGCAATAAACTGTTTTGAAGAAAGTATATCTCTACTTCTAAGCATTTGGGAATATGGGGTTAAACAGAGAAAAGATAATTTATAATAAATGTATCTTAAGCACTGCCTGAAATATTTAACATCTGTATATGAAAACACAAAGGAATGGGAGGCTGTTTCTAAAATAATGGGGAAAAGATAACATACAAAAAATACATAAACAGCTTAGCTAAAGTTTTTATAACTTATAAACTTTTTAAAATGTAATAATGTTTAACTCAAGAGCTAACATTTAATAGAAAAATCTGTCCTATTGGACTTTTCCCCTAGAAAAGAACTTTTTATATTTAAACTTCAAAAAACCCCTATTACACAGTTCTCCAGTTGTTTTTCTATGGATGACACTTATTATTTTACGAACGAGGAAATTAAGGGACCAAACGTTGACATGGCTTGGCTACATTCCCATCTAAGAGAATGGCAGAACTGTGGCAAGAACAGAACAATTGGAATGTCCAGCCTGTTGCTTCACTGAGACACAGTGAATCCACTCCCAATACACATCATTAGCCACTGTCTAAAATGAGGGTCTAGGAAGAGCTAAGAATCGAGTTGTCCACGTTAGTGAAAAACGGACTCCTCTGAATTTTCAGAAGTTATTGCTTTAATTTCCATAGTGTACATGTGAAAATTTTGCTTGTGAGAGTGCTTTGCATTTTGTCCTTAAGTAGTAGAAAAACTTTGCACACCACCTATTCCTAAAGATCTCAGAAAAAACAAGTTATTGGAGGGAAATCAGTGCCACCCACAGAGCATCAGTTCTCAATCTTTTAGGTCTTGTCCCTTTTATCGTCTTCAAAATTATTGAAAACCTCTCCACCTCCAAAGAGCTTTTGTTTCTGTGGGTTGTATCAGTACTGTATTAACAAAAAATCAAATTGCCTTGTTATGAAAATGAGTTTGACCTCACAGCCCCCTGGAAAGGTCTTGGGGAACTTCGGGGGTCCCCGGACCATACTTTGAGAACTGCTGACATAGAACATAATGCAGAAAGGTAGTTTAGCCAGCTAGTGATAAAAATAAATGAATACTTTGAGGCCTTTCTACACGTACTAAACCCATTAACTCTAAACCCCAATGTCAACCAAAGCAAATGGAATGGGGTAGATATTTTTACCCATCCCACTCAGTTTCTCCCTTTTGGTGTGCTCCCTCTCTCTCTCTCTCTCTCTCTCTCTCTCTCTCTCTCTCTCTCTCTCTCTCTCTCTCTCTCTCTCTCCTCCTCTTTCTTTCTCCCCCTCTCTCATCCCAATCTGTTATTCCATCAGTGCAGATTACTCCAACTGTGAAAACGCCCTCCACAAATGTACGGAAATCCTTATGACACTGAGGTTAAGTAACTAATGCTTACATTTTAAAGGTAGGACTTACACCAAGGTTTTCCTAACTCCAAGACTGTTCCTCTACCCACTATGCTATGAAGACTCTACCAAATTTCTAAACCAATCCAAGAAGTGTTTGTTTTGTTCTTTGTATCCCCAGCACCTAGCATAGGACCCAGAACACAGTACATGCTTAATAAATGTTTGTTGCTACTACTGACACGGTGATAAGATCTGAGGATACAAAAAGAAGACCAAAAAAATCCCCCTGCCTTATTTTTCCCTGTAATGGTGGTGGTGGAGAACAGTGAAGAATTTACAAGATATAAACAGATAAATATAGACATGATGATTTGAGGGGACCCTAACACCTTGGGGTATCAGGAAAGGCTTTATAAAGGATGTGGTATATGTGCTCAACACAGTACTCTCCACCTCTCTGAGGTTAATGCCCTCTATATCTATCACCCTATCCAGATTTTGGTAGCAATTATGAATAATAATATCTTGATCATTCTTTCTCTTTGCTTAAAGCATTCAGTATCTGGTTCAGAACTTTCTCCCTTGTATATACCCGTTTATTGATATATTTCCCCTGTTAGAATGTAAACTCCTTGCAGGAAGGAACTGTGTTTTTGCTGCCTCACCTCTTGGGACAGTGATTTGCAAATAATAAGTGTTATATTAATGCCTGTTGATTGATTGATAGGTTGATCCAACCCAACTGAGAAAAGGCCATTGGACATAGTTTTCATACTTGAGGATTTCAATATGTTGACATACCCTCAAATATACCACCTCTCAGTTGACCTGCAAAGTGTACCTGTATCTTCTGGCACCCCCACCTCACCCACATGAGTTCTACCTTCAAAAGCAAAAACTCTGAAATTCTTTTATCGCCACCCACCTCCAGTTCTTCCACACTCCCTAAACATATTTGTCATCTTCACTCCAACTAGCAGTCACATCATCCGTCTTTGTTTTCCAGGAATATCCCCCCTGCTCTGGCCTCATTTTACTCCCTTTAAAATCTTGGCACTATACTTAACCAGATTAGCTTTTTTCCCCCCTCTTATCTACCACATAAGTCCCTTGAGCCTTTATCCTATAATGATCATCCTTTTCCAAATCACATTTCTGGATTATTCCCACCATCCATCCTCTCTACTCCTACTCACAAGCTTCTAAATACCACTGGAGTTGTCTCAAAATCATACCAATCAGTCCTCTACAAATTTATGCTGTCTGATCACAACTGAGTGCTCACTGCTAAATGCCAACACTTATACTTTTCCCTGAATGACCTTCACTTTTCCCCACAACATCTGGTCTGAACCCCTTTTTTTCCCTTAGGCCACCTGTACCACTCCACCCTTCCTCTCAGCAGAGGACCTCACCTTATACTGTATGAAAATTGAAGCTATTCATCAGGACTTCCTTCTGCAACTCAGATACATCAACATCTCCCAATCTTTCCTCTTTCACTCCAGCCTCAGAAGAAAAGGTCTTTTTAATGTCCAATGCCAAAACCTTTATTACTTTCCTTCATTTATCCCCTAGAGATTCATCCTTTACAACATCGCCTAATTTTTTGTGATCTTTGATTTCTATCTCCTTGTTCCTTCCATACTGCCTACAAATACTCTAGGGTCTCTCCTATCCTTCATTAATCTTCACTTAAACCTTTATTCTCAAGCCTAGTATGTGTCTTCCTCCTTCATTCTTTCAGCAAAAGAAGGAATCTTTGCTTCATAGTGTACTGAGATAATAGAAGCCATTTGCTATGAGCTCCTTCCTTCTCATTATGTCTCAAAAACCTCTTGATGATCCCATTCTACTTTACTCCACTCTCAGATAAAGAGATGGTCCTTCTCATTGCTAAGGTTCTTGTGCCCTTGATCCTAGTCCCTCCCTGTTCCTCTATCAGGCTGACCTTATTACACCCTTTCTCCAGTCTCCTAGTCTATGGGTTTATCCCCTGATATTTACCAACATGCCCAGGTCTCTCCCATCATTAAAAAAAAAACCCTTTACTGAAAATTAAATGGGAATACAAAGGAGTACATATTCTTCTCAGTTATACATGGCACCTTCACAAACTGACCATGTATTAGGTCATTAAAACTTCACAAACAATTACAGAAAAGCAGAAATATGAAATGCATGCTTTTCAGACCAGAATGCTATAAATTGTATTTAATAAAAAGCCTTGGAAACATAAATTAAAAGTTAATTGGAAATCAAATAGTTTAATCCTAAAGAAAAAGTAAGTCAAAGAACAAATGATAGGAACAATTTCATTAAAGATAATGACAACAATGAGACAACCATGCTGAAATTTGTGGAATATAGTAAAAGCATTTAGGGGGGAAATTATCTCTAAATTATCTCTACTAAAAAAGAGAAAGATCAATGAATTGCATGTAATCAAAAAATGAGAAAGAGCACAAATTTAAAATCTCCAGTTAAATACCAAAATAGAAATTCTGAAAAAGGAGAGATAAAATTTAAAGTTAAAAAAAATCAACTAATAAATAAAATTAGGAGCTGGCTTTATGGAAGAAAGTAGAAAAATCATTGGTTAATTTTATTTTTAAAAAAGAAGAAAACCAAATTGCCAGCATCAAGAATGAAAAAGAGTGAATGCATCACCAATGAAGATGAAATGAAAGCAATTATTAGAATCTATTTTGCCCAATTTTATGCCAGTAAAACTGACAATCTAAGTGAAATGAATGGATATTTACAAAAAATAAAAATTATTCAGAATAACAGGATAACCCTATCTTAGAAAAAGAAATTGAGTAAGTCATAAATGAGCTCCCTAAAAAAATACCCTGGACAAGATGGATTTACAAGTGAATTCCACCAGACATTTAAAGAGCAATTAATTACAATCCCAAATAAATTATTTGAAAAAATAAGTAAATATGTCCTACCGAGTTGCTTCTGACACAAATATGGTTTTGATACCTAAATCAGAGAGAGCAAAAACAAAAAAGAAAGTACAGACCAAATTTCCTAATGAATATTGATGCAAAAGTTTTAAATAGGAACAATAATATAACACAAAAATCATACACTATGACCAAGTGGGATTTATACCAGTAATGCAGGGTGAGTTCAGTATTAGGAAAGTTTTAAGCATAATTGCCAATATCAATAAGAAAAACAACAAAAATTATATTATCTCAATAGATGCAGAAAAAGGTTTTGATAAAATACATGTGTAAATACCCTTATAATAATGCACATATACATTAAATGACAGTTCTATTAAAAATACTAAAAAGCATAGAAACGCTCAATGGAGTGTTTAAAAAACCCAATAAGTATTATATATCTAAAACCAAAAGTTAGCATTATCTATAATAGGGTTAAATTAGAGACCTTCCCAATAAGATTGGGGGTGAATCAAAATGGATTGCCAGTATTCTTCAATATTATACTTGATATACGAGCTATAGCAATTAGACAAAAAAAAAATTGAAGGAATAAGAATGGGCAACAAGGAAACAAAACTTTCCATCTTTACAGATGATGTGATGACATACTTAGAAATCCCAAAGAAGCAATTAAACATTAGTTGAAATAATTAACAATTTTAGCAAAGTCGCAGGATATAAAATAAACCCACATAAATCTTCAACATTTCTGTAACCAACAAAACAGTAGGACGAAATAGAGAAATTTCATTTAAAATAACTACAGACGATGGAAAATACTTAGGAATCTACCTGTGAAGACGAACGTAGAACAAGATGAACACAGTTACAAAACACTTTTACACATACGAAATACGAATAAAAGATCTAAACAACTAGAGGAAATATTAATTACTCATGGGTAGGCTGAGTCAATATAATAAAAATGTAATACTACCTAAATTAATTATTCCATTCCATACCAATCAAATACCAGAGAATTATAAAGCTAGGAAAAATAACAAAGTTCATCTGGAGGAACAAAATATCAAGAATATCATGGGAATCAATGAAAAAAATGTGAAGGTGGTTTAGCAGTAATAGATTGTAAACTTGAATACAAAGCTTAATCATCAAAACAACCTAGTGCTGGCTGAAAAAATAAAATGGTAGATCTGTGGAATAGATTGAGTATACAATATACAGGAGTAAATGACCATAGTCATATAGTGTTTGATAAACCCAAAGTTCCACTCTTTGGAGGCAAGACCTCACTGTTTGACAAAAATTACTAGGGAAATTGGAAAGCACTTTGGAAAAAACTAGGCAGAGATCAACATCACATACCACATACCAAAATAAAGTCAGAATGGATATATGATTTAGACAGAAAAGGTGATATTATAAGAAAATTAGGGGAGCATGGAAAATTTTATCTATCAGATCTATGGTTAAGGGAAGAGTTTATGACCAAATGAGATAAAGAGGATTATAGAAAGTATAATGGATAGCTTTGATTACATGAAGTTGAAAAATTTTGCACAAACAAAACCAATGCAGCCAAATTGCAGGAAAGAAGGAAACTGGGAGGAAAAAAATTTACACCAAGTTTTCTCTAAAGGCCTTGTTTTTCCAAAATATATAAGGAACTGAGTCAAATTTATAAAAAAAAAAAGAGCCATTCTCCAATTTATAAATAGTCATAGTTTATGAACAGGCAGTTTTTAGACAAGGTCATTAAATCTATAGTCATATGGAAAAAATTCTCTAAATTACTATTAATTAGAGAAATGCAAATTAAAAGAACTCTGAGATACTATTTCATATATATTGGATTGACTAACATGACAGAAAAGAAAAATGACAAATATGAGGAGGAGATGTAGAAAAACTGGGACACTAATGCACTATCAGTGGAGTTGTGAGCTGATCCAACTATTCTAGAGAAAAATTTGAAAATATGCCCAAAGAACTATAACACTGTGCATATGAAGAAGCAATTGCCGTTACCAGTTCTGTATCCCAAAGAGATCAAAGAAAAAGGACCTATATGAACAAAAATATTGATAGTAGCTCTTTCTGTGGAGGCAAAGAATTAGAAATTGAGGGGATATCCATCAACTGGGGAATGAATGACTGAAGAAATTGTACTTCATGATTGTGACGGAATCACATATTATGACCAATATGAATTAACGTAAAGCAAAGTAAGCAGAACCATGAGACACCGTATACAGTAACAGCAATATTGTAATGCTCTCTCATTCTCTTCCTACTTGTCTGACTGCTCCTTAATCAACATTTTTTTGTTATCAAACATCTATTTGCCGCCTGACTCTGGGCATACTCCCAAGACTGTGTTATGGGCCCTCTCTTCTCTTCTACATTATTTTGGTTATCTTCTCAGCCCCCATGCATTTAATTATCATCTCTGTGTAAATGACTTCCAGATCTATAGATCCAGACTTAGGATCCTCCTTTAGCTCAAGTTCCATCACCAACACATATTGGATATTTCTAAACTGGAAATCCTGTAGGCATCTCATGCTCAGTGTCCAAAACAACTCATCTTTTCCCCAAAACTGTTCATCCAAATTTCCCTGTTTTGTGGAGCATCATATTTCCCAGTCACCCAGGTTTGCACTTTACATCACCCCTTGACTTAACCATTTTCCCTCACCCCATACATCCAATACAACACTTGTAATCATCAAAACAATCTAAGTGTTTTGCAACACTGTGTTGCAAGTCACCAAGTGTTACTGATTCTACTTCCACTTCTTTGCACTTACGTGGCCACCATCCTAGTTCAGGCTCTCAAGTAGCACAGTGGGGCTTCAGAGTTCTGGACCATGGAGGTGCAGCACTTATGGGTGATGACAAAATCAAAGGTGTGACTGTACCTATTTTCGGTTGAGGTGGAAAGAAGGTGTAGGTTATGAGAGTTGGGGAGGCTGATGAAGTTGAAGACCAGAGCATTTGAGAAGGGTCATCAGTATATGTATGGAAGAGGTTGGCATAGAGAGGTCCACTAGGGTCCACACTGTATCAAGGACATAAATGAAGGTGCCTACAGTCCTCCTGTGCCTTTGGCAGTCACTCTGTATCACAGAGATTTGGAAACATTTGCTTAGACACACATGCTCCCTAACCTTAAGGAATCTGTTAGGATGGAAAATGACCTCAAGTTCTCATTCAAACACCAGAAAAGAAGGGAAAATTGGTCAGGTCTCTGGGTCTATAATATGGTGACTTGGTACCCAGGGACTAGACTGAAACTTCCCAGAACTGGAGAGAAGAAACACAGGAAGCAGCTGAGATTTAGGAAAATGGATGGAGAATTCTGGGATCCCAGTCAATGCTGACTCCACCTCACACTTGGCATTCCCACTACAGCTCTTCCCTGAAGCACAGGGTTCCTGACTGGTGAAAAACTGTCATCACTAGCCTGAGTTCTACTCACCTCAGTGCTGCTGCTTCTCCTTCTCAGGCCATCTGCATGAGCTAGTGCATCCCTCCCCACTTTCACCTTCTAGGTCTAGAATAGTAATCAAATCAATATTAGTAATCCTGGAAAGGACATGTCACTTAATGGTCCTGTGACTCCACTCAATATTCCTGTGGGTTCCCTGGCCACCATTTTCCTACATGTATTGTTTCCTCCATTAGAATATCAACTTCCTGAGGGCAGGAATTGTCTGGCTTTTTATATCTGTACCTCTTGGTCCTAGCACACTTCCTGTAACATAGTAAGTACTTTAAATAAATGCTCATCCATCCATCCATACATACATACATGTTCAGTTTCAATTCCTTTGCTTCATGTCCTTGGTGAGGATTCAGGAGAAGAGAGGCCCGGTGTGTGAAGCTATGATCCGAGATGATCTGGAGCCAGGCAATGGAATTAATTGGATTATGGGATATCTGTCCAGGCTGTTATGAATGTATAGTTACAGTGTTGCAGTGAGTTGGAAAATGAGAAGAGAGGAGGTCCCCAAGACTAGTCCTTGAGCAGAGTAAGGACCAGGACATTTGCCCATGAGGTCAAGCCATAACATTGCTCTAAGACCCTGGAAGTTTCTCTCCTGCCTCCTTGGCATGATATTTTCTCTCCAGAAGCCTAAAGTCACTTTTCTGGACCTCATATAGGTGTTGAGAAAATATTGGGAGGCATAAGTTACAACACCAGTATACCCTTGTCTGTGCCCAGCTCTGGATGTCCCTGAAAGAGGTTTCAGACAAGATAGAACATATCTTTTTCTTTAACCCTTTTGTTGTATTAAAGTAGTGGTTCTCAACCTGTGGGTTGCGACCCCTTTGGGGGTCAAATGACCCTTTCACAGGCGTCACAGGGATTGTCTAAAACCATCAGAAAACATATTTCCAATGGTCTCAGGAACCAAGACACTACTCATCTATCTGTCTCCAGATGGGTCCATCCACATGCAGATATGGCCACATACAAGTATTAAAGGGTCACAGCATTAGGAAGGTTGAGAACCACTGTACTAAAGTAAAACACTTATTAATGCTAACAACCTTAAAAAACAGACATAGAAGGTTCTTTATACATATATAGGTATTTTTTTTGTTTTTTTTGTTTGTTTGTTTGTTTGTTTTTGAAGGGCCGTTGGGGTTAAGTGACTTGCCCACGGTCACATGGCTAGTTTTTTGTGTTAAGTGTCTGAGGCCGGATTTGAACTCAGGTCCTCCTGACTCCAGGGCCGGTGCTCTATTCACTGCACCACCTAGCCACCCCTTACATATATAGGTATATAGAAATATAAAATCATTGAGGTAACACTAGAAGTTTTCCCAACAAATATAGTAGTATATCAAGCATACTCCTTACTGTGGTCATTTGTGACATAGTTGAGAATCATTTAAAAAGCACTGAGTGCCTACTGATAGAGTCCTAATAAAGCTGCCCCTGGCACCAACAATTGTAACTTCAGCCCCACTGAACAGCAGGGCCACTGAAGCTACCTGGCTACTCACCAAACCCGACACACTCAATAGACTAACTTCTTGATGTATGCCTCACTGCTCACTAGAACAGTAGACGTGTCCATGAACTCATATTTCTCACAGAAATAGCAGGCACGTCCACGTGATGAGGTCTCAGCCACTGCCCCCAGACCCATTCCTTGTATTTCCCACAGAAATAGCAGGTATATCCATGTACTCAACCACAACCACATCCATTTAAGTCTCAGACAGGACCACAATAGCCAGCCAATCAGAAAGCAGTACCACCAGGATGCCCAAGCAGGATGTGGACTCCAACACAATAGAAGGGACCTTCCCTGAGTACCTGTGCAGTAAGAGTAAAGAACTTATCTACAGTGTACTTATGGCAGAGCCTTATTATAATATCATTATCATACATACATTCCTCCCCAAATGGGTTTTTCTATATGCATTGTGGGTAATTGCACAGGCAGTTCTACTGTGGCTAGGACCCCTCCCCTATTGCCTAATCCTTTAACAAACTCCTCCTGCTTTTTTAATATTCATAATTTCTGTTTTGTAATTGCATCTTTACCCTACCAAAATCCATCTTGCTTTCTCTGAAGTTGCTGGTTCAACTTTAGCCTGCTTTATGAGAAGTGTCAATCTCAATAAATGCCTATACTTGGATTAGAGGTGGTCTGATTCGGTACTCTTTGCTCCACCACAACACATCATGAAACCACAACAGTTTTTGGCATCCCTGGGTGGGCAGAGCCTAAACCTCAGCACCTACTGTATACCAGGAAGTATGCTAGGTAGGCACAGGGGAAACAAAGACAAAAAATTAAATAGACCCTGCCCTCAAAGGAGCAATTCAATAATTAAATTAAGGGAAGAAATGCTAGTGATAAAAACAATGAAAGAAATTAAAACACATAAACATAGACACAGAGGCCAGGGGGAAGTTCCTATTTGATGACAACATGATGATTTACTTAGAAAACTGTACAGGATCAGAAAAATAATTGTCAATAGTGTCAATAAAGGAGAAGGTTACAAAATAGCCCACAAAATTCAACAGCATTTCTATGTAGCAATAATAAAATTCAGGAAGAAACAAAAAGAAAAAATCTTATTCAAATTAGCTACAAAAGAGATAAAATATATGGTAGTCAGATCTACCAATAAAAATTCGATATGTATATAGGTAAAATTAAAAAAAACTTTAAAGAAAAAAAAATCATTAGAATCTTTTGACAAATCGTATGCCACCTAAAGTGATAAATGAAATGAATGAGTAGTTAAGAGAAAATATAAAATATCTAGATGAAAAAATAGACGTTTTAAATATCCCAATATCTTTTAATAAACCAAGAATTTAACAAGCCACAAAGAATATCTCAAAGAAAAAATTCCAGACCAGATGGATTCTATAAAACATTCAAAGAACAATTACTTTTAATATTACATAAAATTTTAAAAACCGGGGGAAAAAAGGTCATGCCAAACTCCCTCTGTGAGAAAAGCATTGTCCTGATACTTGAACCATAGAGATATAAAACAAAGAACACTAAATAACAAGAATTCTAATGAATACCGATGTATAAATATTGAATAAAATCTTACTTTAAAAGATTATAACATATGAAAAGGTATTGGATTTGTACCAAGAATACTGAATTGGTTCGATATTAAGAAAGGGGATAGAGCATTGTGCCTAGAGTCAGAAAGACCTGAATTTAAATCTGGGCTCAGGCATTTACTAACTGTGTGACCCTGGACAAGTCACTTAACCTTTGTTTGTCTCAGTTTTCTCAACTATAAAATGGAAATGATAATAGCACCTGCCTCCCAGGATTATTGTGAGGATCAAATGAGATAATATGTGAAAAATGCCTAGCACAGTGCCTGGCACATGGCAAATGCTATAGAAATGTTAGCTATTATTATAATAGACTATAATAAGAAAAGCCATAGAAATCTCATTTAATGTGATAGAAGCAGAAAAAGCTTTTGACCAAGTGTAAAGCCTCATTAGGCAGCTGAGTGATGCAGCGGACAAAGTGCCAGGTCTACAGTCAGGAAGACTCATCTTCCTGAGTTCAAATGTGGCCTCAGATACTTACTGTGTGACCCCAGGCAAGTCATTTAACCCTGTTTGCCTCAGTTTCATCATCTGTAAAATGAGCAGGAGAAGGAAATGATAAACCATTCCAGTATCTTTGGCAAGAAAACTCCAAATGGGGTCATGAAGAGTTGGATATGCTGAAAACAACCAAACAATACCTCTTTATTATGTTTGTGCCCCATTGTTCCAAAACAAAATAATATAACATATATGGTTTATTTAATCATATAAGCCTTAGAATAATATCACAAGGACAAGTAGTGGTCAAAGGATATGAGTGAGCAGTTTTGAAAAGAAGAAATGCAAAGTATTTACAACCGCAGGAAGCAATGCTCCAAATAACTAATGATAAGAGAAATTCAAATCAAAACAACTTGGAGGTTTCGCCTTATACCCTTCATATTGGCAAAGATGACAAAAAATGTCATCAATGTTAGAGGGCATGTGGAAAGCTAGGCACACTAATTCATTGTTGGTGGAGCTGTGAAATAGTATTAGCCATTTTGGAAAACAATTTGAAATTATGCAGGTAAAGTAACTAAACTATATGCTTTGAACCAGAGACTTCATTACTGGATGTATGATACCAAGGAAGCCATCAATAAGAAGATAATCCCCAAAGACACTAAAATACTTGTAGCAGCAAAGAATCGGAAACAAAGTAGATGCCCATTGGTTGGGGAATGGCTAAACAAACTGTGGTACACAAATATAATGGAATATCACTGAACTGTCAGAAATGACGTGTGTGATGATGAAGACAATCCAGACACACTGGAACAATTTTCATGAACTAATGTAGAGTAAAATCAGCAGACCCAAGAAACAATATACACAGTATCTACAGTGCAAATGGAAAGAACAACCACACACACAAAATCAAATGTGACAAAATAACCACGACTCAGAATCTCAGAAGAGATACGTGAGGACTCCTCCAGTCCATCCCTTTGTGGATGAGGGAGGTCCACGGGTATCATAGGGCACCTGTTTTCAGACTTTTTCAATGTATTGGTCAGTTGTGCTGAATTTTTTTGTCTTTACAAAATACTATTTGTTATATGAGATGGCTCTGAGGGGAGAGGAATGCAAAAGGGAAGGAAAAGGGGAAGGAGAAAGACAAGGGTAAGGGAAGGAAAACTGGAGAGAGCTGTGATGATAAAAAAAACAAAACATTGGGAAGAAGTTATTATAAAAAGAATATCTTAAGTACAAATGCCTCAACTTTCATCTTTGGCACACTTGTTGAAGTTGTCCATCGTTTTCAATGACATCATGGGGTGATGTATTGATTCATGTGTAAATTGGATTTAAGTGAGGCAGAGTTGCACGAAGTCGTCAGCCTCTCTCTTCCTGAGTCACTGAAGTCCAGTGACAGGACAAAAGTCAAGACACCTAGTAAAAGTAGGAGATGAAGAGAATGACCTTGGCATCTTTAATGTCTGACCAAGCTCTAAGCACTCAACAGCACCTACTTCATCTGCCTCCCTGGCTGCTAGAACAAATTGCTCTTATCAGCCCATTCCACAGAGAAAAGTCTTCACATGCTTGCGGTAGACACCCCACTAATTCACCAACGGGTTTGAGGTCTGACAGTGTCCCTCAACTTGGTTTAGCCTGCCTGCTGACACGATTTTTCTGTTACTGCACATGCTACAGCTTCTTAGAGTCACAGATGAGAGTTGAGTACCAGCTAGACACTGAAGGTGGACAGCAGCCTTGAGAAGGGCTAGCCGACCTCACACCAGAGGTACTAGTCTTCCTGAATACAGTTTATACCCCTCTTGTGGAAGTAGAGCCTCATCAATTGTCCCCAACTGAAAACTTGTCATATATTTGTCCTTATGTTGAAAGGCAGAGGTTTTCTTCTTATTGTCTCTTTGAGAAAGGAACAGCCCCAACCCCCTTAGATTATAATTCTGTAGGCAGTGTTTGTTTGGAGGTTTTGATTTAATTCGGCAATGTTTAAGTCCAATGAGGCATGAGTTGGTTTCACACTGGTGGGAGCAAAAACAGTACAATTCCAATGTTCTTCCTTCTTAGGTCTCCAAATCCAAGAGGAAATGATAGGACTTCGGTTTTTGAGGAGCCTTTTAAAAAGACTTTCTGTGCATGCTTAGTGGTTATTAATTTACAAATTGACTAATGTTAACCTGACCCATAAGTTTATCTGTGTAGGAAGTTCCCAGGGAGGCACTTCCTCTGTTAATACAGTTTCTGTATTGTTGAGTGCTAGAGAGTCTCTTGGGATACTGAGAGGGGAAGGTACCTACATCTGCATAGGGTCACACAATGAATCTGAGTCAAGGATGGCATATACCCTCCTGACCTGGAGGCCAACTCTCTATTCATGACACTAAGTTGCCCAGCTAATAATAACATACCTAAGGTATCAGAACTCATGCATGCTCTAGGAAGGACTTATCATTAGATGCCTGTATCTTCTTTCCATAAATCACAGGTTTTTAGGAAAGTTTGAAAGTTATTTTTACATCTATCTTAATCATTTCATAACTAAAATTACTCTTTACCTGTAAACAGTAGATTAATCATTTATAAATCAAAAGCTCTTTTCATATTTGAAAAATTAACTCAGTTATTTACAGATGCTTCAGAAATGATCATGTTTTGTATTGTAATCTACATTGTAATGTAGATTATTTGTTAAAATCTTGAAGAAACGTGTAATTTAGTGGGAAAAAGCTTCGGCTCTCAAATCAGAGGAAATGGGCTCAAATCTTTCTACTGTCTGGATGTCAGGGTGGGCAGGTCTCTTAATCTTCCTCAAAATCATCTGCATAAAATGAAATGGTTGTATTGGATGACCTCTGAAGTCTCTTCTGGCTTTAGATGCTATGAAGTGATGTATTGTGCCTAGGATAAAAATACTTCAAACTTTAGAGCCAAGGTTCCCAAACTTATTTGGCCTACTGTCCCCTTTTCAAAAATAAATTACTCAGTGCCCCACTGGAAATCTACTTTCTTTAACTCTTTAATGTTTTTTTTAAATTTGTATCATTTCAAAAATATATATAATTGTTTTATTAAATGACACATGTTAAATTTAATAATTTATTGTAAATGTGTGTTTCATCCTGCATTGAAATTTTAATGATGCAATATTACATCATGTAACCATATAGTATTATATTGTATACAAGTCATTACATGCAGATATTCCTGCCAATGCATGCTGGACTTCCTGGGAATGCATGACACCCTTGCGTGCCAATACTTGTTGTTAAGGCCTGTCAGCAGACTTGACCACTGATAAGTTGCATTTTGTGGGTTTATTTGGAAAATAATGCAATCAGTACGACTTTAACTCTATTATATAAATTTTTTGTATTATACAAAATTTTCTTATTTCCTTCTTTTTTCTTATGCTTCCACTGCCCCCCTAGTTTTATTCAACAATTTTTATCCCAGTTGCACCCAAGGTTACTACCACTGCCTATATCATTCCAGTGACCCCCAGGGAGTGGGGAAGTTCTGCTGAAGTTTGCAAATTAGGCAAAATTAAATCAGATGGTAGATCTAGCCTCATAAACTTCTTAGCTGTGTGATCACAGGTACATCATGTCACCAGTGTCTACCTCAGTTTCCTCAATTGTAAAATGAGAATAATAATGATACCTATCTTCCACAGTTGTTGTGAGGACCAAATGAGACAGCATTTGCAAAGTGCTTAACATAGTGCATTCCACATAGGAGGAACTATATAAATATAATATAAATATAAATCATTAGTTATTAGGTTTCTGCACTTGTCAATTGAAATTGAAATTTGTTAAGTCTCAAAAATTTGTGTGGAGTTCTACAAATAGATCATGATTTTGATTACTATATTAATTTGGTACATGAAACAAATGACTTTAAAAATTAAACTGGATTGTTTGCACTGTATTTGTTAATATGTTTATCTGAATCAGAAGAAATTTAGTTTCACAATCTGTACTTGGCCATCACCTGTACCACTGCAATTTCTCTGTCTTGAAAAATGATTGTCATTTGAATAATTAAGTAATTGCCTTTCTACTAATTATTGAAATAAAACACTGCTTTAATTTTTTTATTAGCTCCCTGGAAAAAGTTTTGGTTTATAGCTGAATAGGATGCAGAGAACTGAGCAAGAGTGTGCACCACCAATTAAGAAATGTCTTTGACCAGCCTTTGAGGAAAGGACTTTGAAGCACAATTTGTTAGTTATTTCTGATTGCTTATTAACCCCAGAGAACGTGAATATAATTGCTTAAAATGCATAATGTTCACATTCGTGTTGATGAAGGCTTATGGGCTAATTAATGAGCCACGCTTGCTCTTGGTCTTTTAATAGTGAAAATTTTCTGCTTTGAGGGTTGAACAAAGGATTATCGTGTTTTAGTTACTGGCTTCACTGTGTGTCTATCTGGGATTGTGATTCCTGATTTCTTTGGAAAGAAGAAGACCCCATGGGGAAGAAAGGCAATTTAAAAAAAGTCTATACTCAATTGAAAAAAACTGTTGACTATGGAGCCAGAGTTTCCAAGTGGTGCATCCTGATGTGAGAGGCAGTGTGGAAAAATCCAGTCTCAGAATTAAGAAGACCAAGGTTTGAGACTAGCCCCTAGAAATACTGGTGCTTTAGCAGTGGGCAAGTAATCTTTTGCTTCTCTGGGCACTCTTAAACTGCAGAACAGTTGCCAGTCAGCCTTGGTAGAGGGAGTTTCCTATACCAGAGCAGTCATGGGACTATTTTTTTTAAAGGCTCAGGAGTAACCATCCACATGGGTGCCCTTTAACAATTCTATTCACAAACAAGTTCTATAAACAATCAGGAGAAAAACCTTCAAATACAAAAGAAAGAAAATTTGAATAAAACTAGACCAACAAAGTTGCAGGCTACAAAACAGATCCCCCAAACCAACAATATTTTATATATAATAATAACTAAATCCAAGGAGCAAAAGTAGAAAGGGAGATTCCATTCCAAATAATTCCAAAGTACATAAAATATTTGGGGATCAGCCTATCAAAACACACATAAGATTTGTCTAGATTCAATTGCAAAATGTTCCTTAAAAAAATAAAGAACAATTTAAATAGCCAAAAGAACATCAATGTTCATGGGCTAGGTTATGCCAACATAAAAAAAATTTTAAATGACAATACTTCCAATGTTAATTTACACTTTTAATACTGTACTAATGAAATTACCCAGGGGATATTTTACAGAATTTTACAAAATGATAATAAAATTCATTTGGAAAAAAAAACAAATGATCTAAAATATCAAGGGAAATGATGAAAAGAAATAGGGATGGAGGGGGAATATCACTTCCAAACTTCAAATTATATTATAAAGGAGCAGTCTTCAAAACCCTCTGGTTAAAAAAATAGAGAAATCAGCAGAATAGACTAAACAAGAAGAGTCAGAAGCAATCATACTCAATAATCCAGTGTTTTTAAAGTAGAAAACATAAATTACCTCCCAAAAAACTCCCTCCTTATTTGATAAAAACTGCTGGGAAAATTTGAAAGTAGTCAGGCAAAAATTGGGCTTAGATCAACCTTTACACCATATTCTACAATGTATCTGAAATGGATGTACAACCTTAATATTAATGATCAAATTATTTTTTTAAAAAACTTAAAGAGAAGCAGATCATATATCTCTTACAGCTATGGGAAGAAGATGTATTCTTAACCAAATAAGAGATAAAGTATTGATAAGAAATAAAATGGATACCTGATTATATGAAACTGAAAAGTTTACACATAGACAAAATTAGTGCATTTAGAATAAGGAGGTGGTTGAATGGTTTAAAATATCTTTGTATCACATTTCTCTGACAAAAGATTTTCATTCAAGATATATGAACAATTAATATATATACATATACATATGTATATGCATATGACTAGTTGTTGTTTTCTGGTAGGTAAGTGGTCCAATAATATGAACAAATAGTTTTCAAAAAGAATTGCAACAGATTCACACTCACATGAAAGAATGCTCCAAATCACCAATAATGAAAGAATTAAAAATCCAAACAACATTGAAGTTTTACCTCACACCCTATAAATTGACAAAGTTGACAAAATTTGGTAATGGACAACGTTGGAGGGGTTGCAGAGTGATAATCATGCAAACATATTATTGATGGAGCTATGAAATGATACCAACCATTTTGAAAAGTAATTTGGAATCATACGAATAAAGTGTCTGAAATGCCCGTATTCTTTAAATCAGAGACTCCATTATTGGGCTCATACCCCAAAGAAGTCATCAATAAAAAAGTCCCCATATGCAACAAAATACTTATAATAACTCTTTTTGTGATAGCAAATAATTGGAAATAAATTGGATGCCCATCAGTTGCAAAATGGCTAAACAACTTGTGGTACATGAATGTAACAGAATAATAATGTACTGTACAAGGTAAGGTGTGTGATGTGTGGAAACATCAAAAGATCTATATGAACCAATGTAGAGTGAAGTCAGCAGAGCCTAGGAAATAATGTACTCAATAACTGCAGTAATATAAATGGAAAGAACAAAGACACACCAAAACAAATGTACATTGAACAAAATGACAAAGATCAAGCATGATTCAGATGAAGAGACATGAGGATACATCACCCAGCCATCCTCTTCATGGAGCGAGAGGGCCACAGGTATCACACATTGCACATGCTTTTGCATTTTTTCAATGCAACTATTGGTTGTGCTATTTTTTTCTCCTCCTAAAAATACTTTTGATTATTTGGAATAGCTCTCTGGGAGGAGTGGGGAGGGATATTTTGTATAACTATAATGGAGTAAGAAACAGAAAACATCAATAAAAATTTATTTTGAAAGTCAGTTGGTCAGTAGACATGATTAGCTCAAAGCATAGGCATTTACTGAGATGGCAATCATAAGAACAACAGCAACAAAACATTCCCCCATAAACCTGGGCTGAACTTTTCTGTGACTACACATAGAGTTAGTGGGAAGAGTGATCACACATGTAGAATACAATGATAGAGAGATTCTCACGCAGGGAACCCATGACCAAAATGACTCATACCTCCATTAGTAATATAGGGTTCCACTATCCATAAGCTGCTTGTGGTATTCTCGTAATGCTTTGCATGGGCATTGTATCTTCCCTGTTTATGTCTTTCAGCTGGATTGCCTGAATGTTCTCTTCTCTAGATCAGTTTCCAATAACCATGCTGTCTGTTTTCTTGATTCACAGAAGTCGCTCTTCAAAACTGCTCTTTGCCTTGACTCTTAACCAGCTCCCTAGAGAATGTCTTGCTTTTTCAAAGGTCATTAGTAACATGACCAATCCTGTCAGATAATGGCTAGCTGCTTTCTGCTTCCATCAATTTTTATCTGAGAACTTCCTATCTGAAAACGGGATAATGGGATGGAGGCAAGTTTTGTTCTGTTTTTTTATTTCGAGATTTTAGCACCTTGTCTCTTTTACCTGCCACTGATCTTCTTGACTTCACAAAATAAGCTGGGTGAAACCACTGATCTTGAGTGTCCTGATCAGCAGTCCCCCTCCCCCGGGATATAACATAATTACAAAATAATAAATAATAAATATTTGAATATGTATATTTCACAATGGTTTCCTACACTGAAAGTGATGCTCAAAAGCTAAAATCTGAGTCCACAGAATTTATAAAGTTAGGAGTTTAATAAGTTAATCATTATTTTACTAATCAAATGATTCAACCTTTTTATAAAATCATTTACTAAAACATTAATACTAAATGTTCTCTTTGGAGATCAGTGCCTTGCACATCCAGTGCAAGATGTTCAATAGGGAGTTGAAGATTCAAGACTGTGAAGTAGCAGAGAAGCTGGGGCTGGATAATCATGAGTATGGAGATGAGGCAGCTAGGTGGCACCAGACCTGGAGTCAAGAAGCCTTGTCTTTCTAAGTTCAAATTGGGCCTCAGACACTGACAAGCTGTGTGACCCTGGGCAAGTCATTTAATCCTGCCTGCCTCTGTTTTTTCATCCATAAAATGAGCCAGAGAAGGAAATGACAAGCCTCTCCAGTATCTTTGCCAAGAAAACCCCAATTTTCCTCCAATTTAATTTTTTTCTCATTAAGAACTATTTCCTTTACCTCTCACTTTCCTTCTGTGATTGGACAATAACTTTTTTTTAAAAGCTCACACACAAACATGTACAGTTGAACAAAACAAATACACATGGACCTCGTCCAAAAATATGTATCTCAGAGAATCCTCTTTATAAAGCATTTCCTTCAGGCAGTTTTGGAAACTAGCAAGGACTGATTTATAGGAAATCAAGGGAAAAGACAATTACTTTGAGCCAGGGTACTGGAGAAATCTTCACCCAGAAGGTAAGATTTGAGAACAGCCTTAAAGAATGTGTATGCTTTCAATAAGTGGAGAGCAGATTTCTCCTTCTTGTCAACATACCCTCCCTTGGAATCTCTGTCTTTTCTTGCTGCCTAGAAAAACCTTTTTTTCCTTTAGTTGCCTATTGGTCCCTGAAGACAAGTCAGTCAGTGAGCATTTGTTAAGCACTTTCTAAGTGCTTTTTTCCTATTAGGCCTCGGTTGCAGCCCTTCAGCCTCAGGTCAGATGTGCTTTCCTCATAGCTGAGTCCCAGGAGACCTCTGGTCATAGAAATTCCCTAATTGGCATGGAAGAAGTGTCCAGACTTTCACAGATGTTGTAGTGAATCCTAGTTTCTATCATCTGTTCCTGTCCCTTAAACTCTCCTCTTCAGCCCATCAGTATTCTGATCAGAGAGAGAGCATGATAGAGGCTAGAAAGTTGGCTTAGGAGTTAAGTAGACCTGGGCGGTTCAAGTCTGACACATATTGGCTGTGTGATCCCAGACAAGACCTATAATCTCTCAAGTCTCTCTGGCAACTCTCTAATGCCCTAAAGTTGCAGAGAATGAGTGGATTTGCATCGATAGAGGGAGCATCTCTTCGGGATGTCTCCACACTGAGGAGATTATAAGTCTGGTCATTAAAAAAAATATATTCTGATAACCTTTCTTTTCTCCTTATAAACCCACATATTGTTTTAAAGTAACCTCCCTAGGAAGCAAATCTCTAGACCCCCATCTCCAAGATGTGATTCTTCTCAGATATCACTACGATGTTTTATTTTTAAAAAATTCCATTTGATTCATACAATCATCTTCAGAATGCCTAGCTGTCTTTTTATCCCATGAAAATGTATAAGCTCACATTTAGTAGATGTGGATGGATACCCTAGAGATATCAGCTTCCCTGTGCATTAGTAGACAGTTTCATGAGCTGCTCTGCCATCCTATCCTCTTACCCCAAACAAAAAAAAATCATCACTTGCTGACCATTTGGTGCTGAGTCTCTTTAACTTGGCCAGGCTAGTCTTTCACAGTCACAGACTCCCAGATTTAGAAGGAGCCTCAGCGTTCATGTAGTCCAATCAGTACCTAGTCAAGCACCCCCTCTAACTTCTCTTGACGCCTTCTAGTGAGGGGGAGCCCACCACCTTCCTAAATCAACATGTTTCACTTTCTGAACAGCTTGTTAGAGCAGGTTTCCTTCCTTCCAGGCTGACTGCCTGTCTCTTCTGTCCATTATCCCCCCATCTGCCCTTGGATGATGCCACCAGGACTGGGCTTATCCCTCCAAAGACTTACCAGTTTGGTAGGGAGGCCTTTCTGAAGCTTTTGCTCCACTGGCATAGTTTTCATGAAACTAAGGTAGGGCTTAAATAGAGGATGAAGATACATGTTTGTATGTGAAATCCAGAAGTTGAAAATTGGAAGAATGGTAAAGAGCATAAAGATGAGAATTAACTGGGCAGGGGGGAGGGGTGGGCGGGGTAAAAAGGAGAAAACAGAGGCTATATAATTGTGGGACTATAATCTAGAACAGAGGTCATCAAACTAGGCCTAAGGACCAAATATTGCCCACATCTATTTTTGTGTAACCCAGGAACTAAAAATATTTTTTTACAAAGTTGTATTTTAAAATGTAAAAGGCCATTCTTAGTTCTCTGCAAACCATAAATAAAAAACAAACCCACTGAATTTGGCCCTCAGGTCATAGCTGATCCCTTCTATGGAACAATTGAGGGAGGTTATGAACAATATTTTCCTAACACAGATTATAAAACTGCCCCAGAGACAAGATATAATACAGGGCAATATAGAGGAAAGTGTTGGACATGAGCTCAAAAAACCTCTGGGCTCCCAAACTTGCTAGTTAGATGACCATAGACTAACTTTTAACTTTTCTGGATCAGTTTTCTCAACTATAAAATGTGTAGTCCTTGGATCACCTACCTCACGTGAATGAATGAAAGAGAAACATTTATTAGACACTTATTATTTCAAGCTTGCCCATAATAGTTTGGGAAGATTTCCTGGCCTGTCTATCCCAGCAGACTGGAATTGGGATGACTGGCAGATAAAATTAAAGAAGGAATAACACCTAATTGAAACTATGTGTGTCGAGGAATCACCAAAGACGAGAGGAGTGATGTGCCCAGCAAGGAAAAGAAATGATAATAGCGGAGACACAGAAGCCCGCAGAGGAGAGAAGACACAGGAAGGGTCTGAAGAAGAAGAGAGGAGGAGTAAGAGTTGGTGGCACCAAGGCAGCTGTTTAGCCACCAGTCATCTTCCCGAGGTGTGTATGGGAGACACAATGTCAGAGCATCTCCTCAGGTTTGTCAAAATGGACTCACCAAAATTGCTCACTTCTGATAATTCATTTGAGCTCAGACTTCCAGAAGGAACCTAGAAAGTGTTGTCAAAGATGATCAAAGTAGGGAAGAAACCGATGACCATAATGGCAAGGGCTATGTTTTCCAAACTCATACCGATCGAATACAAGGGATGTGGAAGGGAGAAAAGACAAATTTGGAAAGTAAACAAAAGTTACTGGTTAAGGGAATGGTGTCTAAAAAAGGGATTTGGATTTCTGGACCATGATTTAAAATATAGGAATATATATTATATATTATATATATAGTCCTTGTTGGAGGTGGAGTACACCTAACAGTGGCTGGTGAGAATGTATTTTCCCGGTGTCTTGAAAAAATCTAATAAAAAAGATTTTAAACTGGAAAGAATAGAAGAGGTAAAAGACTATATCTGTATATCCCTCAAACTCAATACCAAAGTTATGACAGAAAAAAATAGCAATTGAGTCATCCAGATGTTTCCAGGAAACAAATTTGATTGGGTTGTATTAAGCAGAGGTGGAATCCTGAAGTGGCCAGACCACCTCTCCCACACACCTCAAATTAAAACAACTCTGAGGTACCACATCTGACTGGTTAGATTGGCTAACATGACAAAACAGGAAAATGATAAATGCTGGAGAAGATGTGGGAAAATTGGAACACTGATGCATTGTTGGTGGAGCTGTGAACTGATCCAACCATTCTGGAGAGCAATTTAGAACAACCCCTAAGAACTATAAAAATGTGGATACCCTTTGACACAGTAATATCACTTCAAGGACTGTATCCCAAAGAGAGCAGACAAGCAAGAAAAGGACCCACATGTATAGATACATATATATATATATATATATATATATATATATATATATATGGAGAGAGAGAGAGAGAGAGAGAGAGAGAGAGAGAGAGAAAGAGCAAGCAACTCTTTCTATGGTGGCATAGAATTGGAAATAAAGGGGATGTCCATCAATTGAGGAATGGATAAAGAAGTTGTGGTATATGAATGCAATGGAATACTATTGTTCTATAAGAAACGAGGAGCAAATGGATTTCATAATAACCGGAAGAGACTTGTATAAACTGATGCTGAGTGAGGGGAGCAGAACCAGGAGAACATTGTACACAATTAGAGACACATCATATGAATGATGACTAATTTTGACAGATTAGGCTCATTTCAGCAATGTGAGGCATTAAGACAACTCCAAAAGACTCGTGATGGAAAGGGCTATCCACATCCAGAAAAAGAATTGCAGAGTCTGAATGCAGATTGAAGCAAACTATTTGTTCTCTCTCTTTTTTGATTTGTTTTGTTTCTTCTTTCTCTTTGTTCATTCCATTGATTATAATCCTTCTTTACAACTTGACTAATGTTTAATGTGAAGGTATTTGTAGAACGTATGGGGAACAGAGGGGGGAGGAGAGGGAGGAGAAGAAATTTGGAACTCAAAAGCTTGTGGAACTGAATGTTGTAAACTAAGAGTAAATTTTTAAAAAATATTCAGCTGTGAAAGACTTAGTAACTGATCAACACAATGATCTGCCATGATTCAAGAGAACTCATGAAGAAAAATGCTGTCCACCTTTTGATAAAGAATTGATGGACTCTAGGGGCGGCTAGGTGGCTCAGTGAATAGGAGCACCAGCCTTGGAGTCAGGAGGACCTGAGTTCAAATCTGCCCTCAGACACTTGACACACTTACTAGCCGTGTGACTATGGGCAAGTCACTTAAACCCAATTGCCCTCCAAAAAGGAAAAAAAAAATTGATGGACTCAGAGTCAAATTGAAGCATATCTTTTCCTCTTTTTTTTCAGAACATGACTAATGCAGAAATTTGTTTTGCATGATTGTATTTGCAATGAAGTTTGTATTTCTTGCTTTCTCAGTGGGGAAGGGAGAAAATCTGGAACTGAAAATAAAACAAAATTGAATTAAACATAAAACATAAACATATGAGTCAAGAGAAACATAAAAAGGTAAACCTGATCAAACAATTGTAAGGAACTAAATAAGGATACTTTATTTGAATTTTAGTATGGGGATATGATACACATATCAGAGGGAGTCTAATAATTCAGAATATCTGATAGTGATTTTGATATATTACGATGATCTTTTTTTTTATGGTAGGGGGAGGGTAGAGCAATTGGGGTTAAGTGACTTGCCCAAGATCACACGGCTAGTTTTTGTGTTAAGTGTCTGAATCCAGATTTGAACTCAGATCCTTCTGACTCCAGGGCCAGTGCTCTATTCACTGCACCACATAGCTGCCCCTGTTTCAATGATCTTAAAAGAAGACTGCTAAGGGGGAAGGAAAGAATACACTAGGGGAGGAATGGGAGAAAAAGGGTGGGAAAATTATCTCATATAAGTGGGGTGCATGAGAAGACTATACCAATAAGAAGGAAGGGCTAAGGAGAGCAGGTGATACTTGGCCAGCCACCTTTGCATTTCCTACCTGGCTGTACCCCTTTGGACTAGTCCCTTCTACTTCCCTCTTTTCAGCTTCTTTTTATGTTATCTTCCCCTGTTAGATTGTAAACTTCTTGAGGGCAATGATTCTCATATTTATATCCCCAGTGTTTAATACACTGACTGGCACATAGCAGGAGTGTAATAAAATGTTTACTGAATGATTCATTTGAATTGGTCAAAGGAAGAAGAATACACACACACACACACATACACACACACACAGTTGGGCACAGAGAAACACTAGTCAATAGGGAAATAGGAGATAAATGGGGGAAAGGAAGAGGGAGAATAAGAAGGGTAGATTAAAAGAGGGCGGCTAGGTGACCCACTGGGTAAAATGCCAGACCTGGAGTCAGGAAGACTAATGTCTGTGAGTTCAAATCTGACCTCAGACTCTGACTAGCTGTGTGACCCTAGGCAAGGCACTTAACCCTGTTTGCCTCAATTCCTTATCTATAAAATGAACTGGAGAAGGAAATGGCAAATCACTGTTATCTTTGCCAAGAAAACCCCAAATAGGGTCAGTTAAGTGTCAGAAAAGGAAAGATAAGGACCTGTGACTGAATGCTGGATGAAGTTACAAGAATTGAGGCAGGGAAGCAGAAGCAGAGATTGCACCAAACCTAAAGCAAAGGCACTGAGTTCACTTATTGTCCCTGGACACCCTCTTCTTTATAAAGTAGGTGCAGGAAACAAATGGAGAGAAAAGTAGAAGGGGAGAAGATAAAGGAAAATATGCTAACAATAGTAATTGCTATTAATGCCAATGGGTTAAACTCACCCATAAAACAGAAGAGGACAGCAAAATGGATTAGAAAATAAAATTTTAAAAGACAATCAGGGACAAGGGGGGGGGTGGGATAGGAAGGAGGGATATATAATCACTCTCGCACAATATGTCCATGGTGGAGATTTTGTAATGCCATGCACTAGCAGATTCCCAAAAGAATGCTACTGTGAACACCTTTTAAGGTTTGGATTACACAGTAATAGTGAACACTATTTATTCCATTACAGAGCAAGGCAAACATTCACCATATATCACAATATAATATTCACAGCATTACTTCTTATCACAGAAAGTCACAATGTAGTGTCCATAACAGCTTAATATTAGAATGGCCACGCAGCTTTCACTACAGTGGCCACAATATTTAGAACAAGGAA
This sequence comes from Pseudocheirus occidentalis, assembly GCA_028646575.1. Taxonomy (NCBI): domain Eukaryota; kingdom Metazoa; phylum Chordata; class Mammalia; order Diprotodontia; family Pseudocheiridae; genus Pseudocheirus; species Pseudocheirus occidentalis. The sequence continues at coordinate 112,074,041 of CM053594.1, forward strand.
TAAAAGAATAATCATCTGGTTTCCCTAAGGGGGAAACCCTTCTCACTTAATCATGCAATCAATTCACAATATATCAATCTTCCACTCATGGGGCAATCATTAACGTAATCAGTCACTAATCTAGATTCACAGTTACTAAATATCATTAATCACTAGTATAGTCATTAGGAAACCAAACAAACCCTTTACCCCTCAGTGTCCAGCAAACCTCACTTTCCTCCAAGGGGAGGCCTTTTCTTCATCTTGACTCTGGATGGTCTCTCTGATTCCCTGTATCCCCTTCCATGGTCCCAGCTGCCTCCTGAATCCACCAAACAGTCACCAAGATTCAGAAGCAGACAGCTGCCAGGTCCTTGTCCAGTCATCAGGGCAGTCCCTGGCACACACTAAAGTTCACAGGGTCCAGCACATCTCAAACCCTTCACCACTTCTCTTGCCTGGAACTCAAGGATTAGCCAGGCCATGAACAAACCAAGTCTTATCCTGGTCATGCTTCTTCAATCTTCCAGCAGTTCAGCTGGCCCTAGGACCCAGAAGGAATATCAGCCTTCTGGGTGGCCTTCACTAGATTCTGGTCTCAGGAAAACTCCATCTCAGTTCTCAGTCAGCTTCCAGATGCTGGGAGAGAAACTCTAACTCTCTCTGTCTCTCTCTCGGTTTATATGTCTCTG
>CM053594.1:112075211-112102940 GCA_028646575.1 Pseudocheirus occidentalis
TCTCTCTCTGTCTCTGTCTCTGTCTCTCTCTTTCTCTTAAGAAAACTCCAACTCACTTTTTCAGTCCAGCAACCCAGCTCCCAGATGCTGAGACAATCCTGCTTCCTCCAACAGGAAAATTCCAATTCTGTCTCTCTGTCTCTGGAATTCTTGCTTATATACACACACTGGCCTCCTGTCTCAGCCAATACCCTTCTTCCACGTCAACAGGGAAGTTCATACCTTCTCAACAGTGGACAGGACTCACACCTTCCATACAGAGTTCACACCTTCTATACTTAGCCCTAAGTTACTAAGTGCTAAGTATCTGCTGTTACAGATGTTCTGTGTAATTACACATGTACAGCCTGTATTGAATTGCTTGTCCTTCCAGTGGGGGTGAGTGACAAGGGAGGAAGGGAAAAAAATCTAGAATTTAAAGTTCTATAATCAAATGTTTAAAATACATATGCATATATACACATATTATTATTATTATTGTTGTTAACTACATGCAACTGGGAATTACAGGCACTGGGGTAGGGAGACTCATCCTACCCTACCAGAAAGTCAGAAGGGTGATGGGAGAGGACATAGGAGATTGGGGGAGGGGCTATACAGTGGGATTGCTGTCTTGGGGGGGTGGGTAGGGGAAAGATGGGGAGAAAATTTGTAACTCAAAATATTGTGGGAATGAGTGATGTAAACCAGAAAATAAATAAATAATTTTTTAAAAAAGACTATCAGGGAAACTTCATATTTCTCAAAAGCTACCACACACAATTAACATTAGTACTAAATACCATTTTGGCATAGCATCTAAATGACTGAAAGAAAAGTTAAATGAGTTATGAGGAGAAAGAGTAAAACTCTAATAGTGGGGGCTCTCAGTTAATAGTAAAACAATAATAGTGGGAGTCCTTTCAGATCTAGATAAATCTAACCAAAAACAAAAAACAAAAAGAAAATTAAGGACTTGAATGGAATTTTAGAAAAGCTAGGCATGATAGACCTCTGAAGTTCATTGAATAAGAATAGAAAGGAGTTTTTATATTTATCATCCAGGCAGGGCAGCTTTACAAAAACTAAACCATGTATTAGGGCACAAAAGCTCCAAAAACAAATATAAAAAAAGCAGAAATACTAAACACATCTTTTATAGATCATAATGAAGTAAAAATAATGTTCAGTAAAGGGCTACTGAAGAAAAGATTAAAAACTATTTGGAGACTTAAATAACTTAATCCTAAAGAATTAATGGATAAAAGAATGAATTTTATTTTATTTTTTTAAAGAATAATTCATTAAAGATAATGGCAACCACAAAGCAACATGCCAAAAGTTTGGGGATGCGGTTGTCAACTCTGAAAACAAATGACCAGAGTCACAGAGGTTATTCAACTGCATAACTCTAAAAATATCAAAGAGCTCACATGGATTATCACAGCTGTAGTTAACTCTGAAAAATAAAATCAAATCATCAAAGAGCTAACAATAGTCATAAGCAAAAATGCTTTCTTTATTCTGTTGAAGGAGGGAAACCAGATACATGTGTTGGGGTCTTCTCTAAGAGGAGACACAAGGCAGTGAAGCCAAACATAGCTAGCTAGCTAGCTAGACAGATAAATAAACAGATAGACACATACCCACATACATATCTGTATGTGTACATATGCATACATAATATGTATATGTGTATACACATGTACACATATATACACACACACAAAGAGTCAAACAGTATCGTGTTGCGACAGTGGGGAGGCATAATGGCAACCATGAGACAAGGTTGCCCAGTGACAAAAAGTCCACTCATAGCAGGGCTTCATGTCTAGGCCTGTTGGTGCTTGCCCAAGCTCAGGGACAGTCAGTTCTGTGATTCAGTTACAGCAGAGTTCATCCAGAGAATCAACACAAAGGATTGTTGTTATGCCAAACTCAGGGTACGGCTTGCTTGTTGGTCCTTAGCTCTGGAAAAACAGGGTGTCTCCCAACAGTAAAAAGAGAAGGGTGGTCTTGGCATGGAGATCCTGACACAGTCAGTTTTTAGGGGAAATGTTATATCTCTAAACATTTTCATCAATAAAAGGAAAAATTCATGAATTGGACATTCAACCAAAAAAAACATAGAAAACCAACAAATTAAAAACTCCCAAACACCAAAATATAATCCTAAAAATCAAGAAATAAATAAAATAGGTAAACTCTTAGCTAACTTGATATTTTTAAAACAGATATGATGAAATTACCAATATCAGAAATGAAAAAGATAAATTCACAACCAATGAAGGAGTCAATGAAATTATCAGAAACTATTTTGCCCAATTGTATAGTCAAAAAATTGACAAACTAAACTAAATGGATAAATATTTACAAATGCAACAACCTCTGTAAGGGGTTGGCTGGCTTTGAAGTCCCTTGGTATTTATACTTCTTCCCAGTTTGGGGAAAGGGTAACTTGAGATCAGCCCTCAAACAGGGGGAGGGTGAAGGTTTTTCACCCACAGTGTCCATGACTATAGACAACAGTTTGGGTTGACTCTCAAGGAGATTGAGAAGAGAAATAGTAGTTGTTCCATGGCAGTGATAGGATCAGGGTAATAGCTAGCGCCACATCTGCAGCTCTATTCTGTAAGACCATGAAAGATGTCCTCTATAAATGGACATGTGATAGGTATGACTGTGTTTTATCATTGGCGCTGAACACTGTAGCAGGAGCAAAGAAAGATACAAGCCAGTTGAGAGGAACGGGCAGATCCTACCCTGCCCCAGCCTTACTTCCACTTTGTTATTCTTAAATTTATTCTGTTAAAGAATACTTTTGTGAGGTTTAATATTATTTCTTATAAACATCTGCGATTGACCCTGTAACTTATTGTTTCTGGGTGTTCCTTTTTTTGTAGTAAGGGTGCAGTGGGAGCCAGGCAGGAGAGAAGGATCTTTCATAGTGCCAGGGCTGGGAGCTTAACCCCTACCCCTTTTGTTAGTATAAGCATGAGCTTTTCAGAACTGCTCTCATAAGAGCAGAATTACTATTAATTCAGGACCTATTTTATAAATCTACATCATAGACATGAGTCAAGATTACACAAAAATATAAAAAGCTCACAGTAATAGAACAAGGAATAGGGGACTTAACCCAATTTCAGAAAAAGAAACAAGTCATAAATTAATTCCCAAAAGAAAAAACTCCAGACCAGATGAATTCACACTCAAATTCCATGAAACATTTGAAAAACAATTGCAATGCTCCATAAAACTTAAATATGTTTCATGTCCAGTTTCTTTAAATGAGGGTGACAGGATCCTGAGTCTGTACTCAATATGCAATATGGGTATTGAGTATAGAGTATCCTATTCCCCTCACTACAGGAAATGAGCAAAGGACTCGCAGGAGCCCATAAGCAAATACAGAAACATAATGTGCTTTAAAAGTCCATTAGACTCTCCCCAGTAGGCAAGGGCACTTTGAGATGTGTTGGACAAAATCTTCCTCTCAGTGACCTGCACTGTCCAAGCATCTCATGATAAGAGGAAAATTGCCAAGGTCTAGGTCTCTTGCCACCTCACCCATCCTGAGGCTTTGGTCCTCCAGCTTCCAAAACAAGGAAGCTTCACTCTCTTAGAAAATCTCAAACGCATGCCTGCCCCCAAAGCTGGGAAAATTTGCTCTCCATATCCTACTTCTCAGGCAATGCAACTCTGCTATGCAGGGACTCTGATCTCTGACCTAAGCTTGGAAAAGGAAAGAGAAAGGTGGAATCCTGTAAGGGACTTGAAGTCCATTCTCACTTCCCATCTCAGTTCACCTGGCACACAACAGGCATTTAATAAATGGTTACTGACTGACTGATTGAACGGCTAACACCATTGACTCAACCCACTACTATTCCGCTTCCTCCACCCTCTTCAAAAAGAAATGATCTGTTGAAAGTCATTTTAGGCGGTGAACCTTAAGTAGTTTTAGAGTATTTACTAAGTTGGGTGGCTAAGTGGCCCAGTGGATAGAACACCAGGCCTGGAGTCAGGAAAATTCATCTTCTAAATTAAAATCTGACGTCAGATACTTACTAGCTGTGTGACCCTGGGCAGGTCACTGAACCCTGTTTGCCTCAGTTTCCTCCTCTGTAAAATGAGCTAGAGAAGGAAATAGCAAATCACTCTAGTAACTCTGCAAGAAAACCCCAGATGGGGTCATGAAGAGTCAGACATGGCTGAAAAGTGACTGAACAACTAAACTGAAAGCTAGAAGAAAGGGAACATGGATGAAAGTAGTTAAGTCATCTACTGACAGCCAATCATTGGTTCAGTCACTTGATGGAACAGAGAGGGATTGCCTCTGTGCAGTGAGAATGTAGACCATGAGGCCTCCTTAGTATCATTGGTTCTTTGTGAAATGAAGCGGTCTAAAATCAAAGATGCGCTGGTCAGTATTTAACAACCAGGACAGTTAAATTTAATCTGCATTATCAACATTTTCTTTTTCACTTTCTTAAGTCTAGAAATCACCAAAATAACCAATCAAGTTGCAAAGGTGGTATGACTGATTCATTCAGCTCTACTCCACTCAAAGTGCATCAATCAATCAATTTAAATCACAGGCCTTACACGAAGTATGCAATGTCTTTTCAACTGTAATGACATTCCATTAGAATTGTGTTTGCTTCATGCATCATCTATAAAAGTTTTTTGGGGGTAATAAGGGTTAAGGATTAAGGATTATAACTTGCCCTGGGTCATACAGCTAAGAAATGTCTGAGGCTGGATTTGAATTCAGGTCCTCCTGATTTTAGCCACTGGTATTCTATCCACTGTGCCACCTACCTGCTCCATCTGTAAATTATCAAATGAATTGAAAAGAGATTCATTTGAAAAGCTGGAGCTAACCTCCCTGAAAGAGAACTGCTTGGAACTGGAAGAGAGAAGCCTCAGTTCTGGCTTCAGCTTAAGTTTTCTTTCCTTAACTCCTCTGGTGGAGGAAGACCTTATAAATTTCAAAGGACCAGAAAATATTGGATTTTCCATCCTCCCGGCGATGTTCTAGTGGTGTCCTAGATTGGCTGGTAGTCGTGTTCTGCATTGAGAGCCAAGGACAGTCTGGATGCAGATTCACCACACTCAACAAAATTTTCCTGAGCACTCCACGAATGGGAAAAAGGGTTCTTTGGTCCATGTTCTAAGCTGGAGCCCACGTCCCCCTGGACTCTGTATATACTGGAAGGACATCGCCATAGACTGTTAGGGATATTTTTGTAGATAAATGTTCATGTTGTTACATATTGATAACATATGTAAACATAGTTGTTTATGTTGATCATCACTGTTCTATCTTCGCCACTTTTATTGTCATTCTCTTACTAAGAATTTGATTATACTCTGTTCTTGGTTTTTGTACAAAATAGACTTAAAAGGAAAGGGGAACCTATAATCTAACAAAGATGGCAGTCTGCATTCAGCACTATTCTCCACAATGACCTTCGACACAGTCCCTTATTAATTTGTCGTTACTGTTGTTTGGTCATTTCAATTGTGTCTGACTCTTCGTGATCCTGCGGCACCGTCCATGTGGTTTTCTTGGCCAAGATACTGGGGTGGTTTGACATTTCCTTCTCCAATGGGAAGCAGAGGTTAAGGCCAATGCTCTATCCACTGCACCAGCTAGCTGCCCTATTACTTGGTACTGTGATACTTAACTTTTCTGGAGCTAATGAAAGTATCCAGAAAAAACTCAGTCATCTGAAAAATCTGAATTCTAATTCTGGCTCTGTGACTAAATTAGCTACAAATCACCCCCAACTTAAGACTACTCACCAGTAAAATGGAAATAGTACTACTTGTCTACCTTATAAGATAATTGTGAGGAGAAAATATCATAGCACAGGTGAAAATGTTTTGGAAACTATAAAACATTATGCAGGTTTTAGGGGTTTAAATACCATAAATCACATAAATCACACGGTTGGAGCTTTTTGGTTAAATGTTATTTTGTTTTTGTTATTACCCAAAGATGTGTTAAGGTTTTACCTCAAAAATTTTTTAGAATCTTCAGTACATGTTTGGAGTCCTAGAGTCCATGATCCAGGCTGTGAGCCTAAGGGGATTCTGGAAACAGTTGTGTCCTTCAAAGATTCTTCCAGGCTGATCTGTGCTGTGAGCAGAGAGAAGAGAGACCTGAGCCCTAAAAGAAACACTTGAGTAGCTGCTCTGGTCCTAGAGGCATATGAGGGCCCTTGATATTCTGGATGTTGAGCTGGGGGGTATTTGGAGTTACAAATTACAAAGTGGCAATTGTCACCACCCATGTTATTCCTTCATGGAGGTAGGCAGCCTGCCCTGAGCCAGTTTACAAGGAAGGGTGCAGGGTGGACAACTGAACAACAACAAAGCAAGTCACTTAAGCTCCGTTTTCCTCTTCTGTAAAATGGGGGTAATAATATCACTTGTCCCCAAGAGTTGTACTGAGGACCCAGTGAGGTAATACTTGTAAATCGGTTTGCAAACCTTACAAATGCTGTAGATTGAAAATGGGAAATGCTGTAGATTCTCCTTCTCTTTCTCTCGTTCTAAACTCACTAAAACTAAGAGGATTGTAAATGCAAATGTATCTACCTTGTGTTTCTGACCCAGGATCTAGGTTTCAAACTCTTGTGCTTGGGCTAAGCCTATGTGAACACTTTAAAAAAGCAACAAGGCCTGGCTTCCTTAGCACCTTCTTCTTCTATTCTGCTTTCCCAGTGTTGAAGCCAGTGGACGTTTTGGCAGAGGTGCTGTGGTTTGGCACAAGGCAACATGAACTCCATTTAGATATGGGAAAATCCTGGTGCCAGCTCGCTTGGAACAGCTAAGTGGGCCCTCTGTGAATAGCACTGCTTTCCCAAGAGTGTCAGAGCTGGGAGCAGTGGAGGCAAGCTGCAAAGAGAAAGGTTTAGATTCAGTGTCAGAAAAAATCTCCCAACAATTAGTTACTCCAAAGTGAGTTGCCTTGGGAAGTAATGAACTCCCCCTTCATTGGGTGTCTCCTAGCAAAGGCAGACTGGCCACTTGACACATACGTTATAGAGGCTTGGGTGGCTAGGTGGCACAGTGAATAGAGCACTGGCCATAGAGTCCGGAAAACCTGAGTTCAAATCTGGACTCAGACACTTAACACTGAATAGCTGTGTGACCTTGGACAAGTCACTTAACCCCAATTGCCCTTCCCTTCCCCCAAAACAACAACAACAACAACAAATTATAGAGGCTTGTTCTGGTAAAGATTGGATTAGAGGTGGATACTAAGGGTCTTTCCAATTCAGATTCTGGGATTCTGAGGTCCTTGATATTGCCCTCCCCCATAAAAAGCCTCAAAGAACAACAAACACTTATTAAGGGCATACTATAGGCTAAGCAACTGTGCAGAGTGCAAAAAGAGGTAAAAGGCAGTCCCTGCCCTCAAGAAGCTTACAATCTAAAGGAGAAGATAACAAGCAAACAAATAGGAACTACCAAGCTATGCACCAGATAAAAAGGGAAATCAAGGAGGGAGGGAACCTCCAAGAATTAAGCAGGGTGGAGAAGGGAGCCAGCTTTCTCTGAAACCATTTCTAGCTATACCGTGCATTCAGGCTATTTTATATAAGAATTAGAAAACTGTTTCTAATAAGTAAAAACTCAGCAAGGGCCTTTCTGGGTTTGAGCTACAGAAAAGGCTCTCTCCTAGGTCACTTTAGGTCATTTTGAGACTCAGAGGAGCACTTCCAGAGTGGGAAAGTTGATGAGGAGAAATCATCCCAGCCAGCCCCTCGTGTGATGCCTAAATTCCTCTCAGAGCACTTGCAGGCCCACGTCGTGTATGGCAAAGATACTACTTAAATGCCCCCTAACAAGGCACCCTATTTCACTGTGGGACAGCTCTCTGTATTAGAACATTTTATAATGAAACTAAATCGGCCTCCTTGTAACTTCCACCCATTAGTTTGGGAACATTTGCTTAGCCAAAGTGACTTCCTATGCCTGCTTAAAAATTTTATAATAAACAATTCACAAAAAGAAAGAGGAAAGTATGGCATAAGTCCACTAGCCCCTGCAGATTACCTAGGATCTTAAACCCCATATCAAATGAAAAAAGGGCCTAGGAGCCAAGTTTAGCAATGTTCTGCATCTCCAAGTAAGCCCTCAGGGATCAATTCAAAACCAAAAAATGTGACTCCTCTTCCCTGGAACTGTGTACACTTCAGCAGGAAGAATTTTTTTTTAATGAATCTGGCCAAATGTTTCTTATTTATTTATATTCTCTTTGTACAGCGATTGGAAAGTCTAGTCATCTTATTTGGCGGTCTCTCTTCTTTTTATGATAACCTTGCAAGCTGAAACAAATTTCTTCTTTATATCTTAACCCTAACTTACTTCTTCACTCCCTACTACCTATGACTTCTCAGAATCAAAGAACAGCAGAATTTGAATACTGAACAGGACCTGATATAACTCATACCTAAAATTTTTCTCTACTCCAATACACCAAATGTTGGACAAGTGTTAATCCAGCACTTCCTTGAAGGCCTCCAAGGAAAAGGAACCCACCACCCATTTAGGCAGCCCACTTTACTTTGGCGACAGCTTTCATTGTTAAGAAGTTTCTCCTGACATCAAGCCTAAATTTAGAACACTTGAGTTTCCACCCATCATTCCAGGTTCTGACCCTTGGGGACAAACAGAATAAATGTGATCTACCCTCAGCAGGGGAGTCCTTCAACTACTGGAACATTTTTATTCCACTTCCCTCTCCACACTCTTCTTTACAGCTGTCTAATTACTTCAGATCCTTCTACTTCTCTTCATTCAACATAAACTCAAGATCCTTCATTACATCAGTAAAAAAAATCTCAAGAATAATCATGGAAAAAACTGGAAAGATGGAGCGTGTTTGTATCAGATCTCAAACTGTACAATAAAATAACCCTTAAAATAATCTGATATTGGTTTTCAAAAAGAGAGGTTGATCAATAGAACCAATTAGATACATAACATATAGAAGCAAACAAGCACAATCACAGTGTTTGACAAACCGAAAGACCCCGGTTACTGAGGAAATCAATCATTGATTTGACAAAATCCCCTGAGAAACTGAACAGCAGCCTGGTAGAAATTGGATTTAGACCAACATCTCATTCAATATCCTAAGATAAGCTCCCAAAGGATACATGACCTAGCTATAAAAAGTCTAGCGTAAACAAATTAGAGGAGCAAGAAACAAGTGACCTTTTAGATCTATGGAGAAAGGAAGAGTTTATGAAATGTTCATCACATGACATATGAGCCAGTGACAGGATCTCACAAAATAATTATATTCATTATATAATTCTATAATAATTCTATAATTATAATTCTATATAACATATAATAATTATATTCATTATAGAAAATTTTAAAGTTTTTTGTACTAGCAAATCTAATGTAGTAAAAATTAGAAGGAAAATGTGTAATTGAAATAACATGCTAAATATCTAATTTCCAAGATATATAAGGAACTGATTCAAATTTATAAGACTAAGAACTATCCACCAATAAATAAAAGGTCAAAGAAGTTGTCAAAGGAAGAAATCTAAGATTTCAACAATCATATGGAAAAAAATATTCTAAATCATTAATAACTAGAGAAATACAAATTAAGACAATTCTAAGGCTCCACTTCATACCTCTAAGATGGCAAAGATGACAAAAGAGGAAAATGACAAATGCTGTAGGGATTGTGAGAAAACAGGCACACTAGTACACTATTGGTGGAACTGTGAATTGGTCTAGCCATTCTATAAAGTCATTTGGAACTCTAAAGTTATGAAATTGTGAATAACCTTTGACCAAGATATATTACTACTAAGCCAATACTCCCAAAGAAAGCAGAGGAAAAAGATCTATATGTGCAAACACATTTATTCAGTCCTTTTCAACAGTTAAAAATTGGAAACTAAGGAGGTGTCCTCCAAATGGAGAATGCCTAGCCAAATTGTGGTACATGAATGTAATAGAATATCATTTGCCATAAGATATGATGAAACAGAGAATTTCAGAGGAAGCTGGGAAGGTATCTATGAATTGATGCAGAGTGAAGTGAACAGAATTAACAGAAAAATGTATATAAAGATAACATTTTAGAGAAAAACATCTTTGAAAGACTTTACAACTCAAATCAATACAATAATAAACCAGGAGTCCCATAGAAAATGAAGATGAAATATGCCACTCACCTTCTGACTGAGAAGCAATTAAGTTAAAATGCAGGAAGAGGCATATATTTAATATGGAAATTTGATTTGCTGGACTATAACCCCTATGTATCAAGGGATTTATTTTGGAGGATTTAAAAAAAATTGCTCAATGGGGGGATAGTAAAGGAACAAATTAATTTTTCTTAAATACTTGTTACTTGAAAAATAAAAATGATAAGTTACTTTTGAAAAGGAAATGAGTTTAGTCTGACATGAACTGTTCTTGAGGAAATCATGCATTCTCCTTGTGATCACTGCTTCCTTTTCTAGATTAATAATAATAATAATAATACACTGTAGAATTTTGCCAGGAATCCTATGGCTCATAGCACACCAATACTGTCTATGGGTTTTTCTTTGCAAAGGTACTAGAGTGATTTGTCATTTCCTTCTCTAGCTCATTTTATAGAGGAAACTGAGGCAAACAGGGTTATGTGACTTGTTCCAGGGTCACACAGCTAGTAAATGTCTGAGGCCAGATTTGAACTCAGGAAGATGAGTCTTTCTGACTCCAGGTTCAGTGTTCTACCCTCTTGATCGAAGGTATGACCATCTATCTCTCTGTGTAGCCATGTGGAGTGAAAGAGTAGGTCATGAGAACTGAGCAGGCAGAGCGAATTTGAGGCATTTGTGGGAGCATCAATATCTATATTCTGTATTCACTATTTATATGAGGACAGGAAATTAGGAAGAGAAAAATTCAATTCACTAAACATTCATTAAGCACCTACTATGTACAAGGCACTGTGCTAAGGATACAAAAAGAGGCAAAAGACAATCCCTTACATCTAGGAGCTAGACCATGAGCCAGGCACTGCACTCCTTCAGAAAGGAAAGAGAATGTCCTGAGGGGGTCAACAGGTGGTGATCCATTTGGACTACATGAACCTCAAAAGAGTAGAAGTTGTTTAGCAAAGGTGATAAAGGAGAGTATGAATGGCAGTGGGATTCAGAGTATTTTGGAAAAGTTTTGAGAGAATCATATGGTTAGACTCAATTGTTCCCCCCTTAAGTTTGATCTGGTGGTCAGGGTGGATCCTGTGAGATACTAGGAGGCCAGTCTTAGGGTAGGCAGGAGCTGGTGGAGACATGAGAGCCTGGTGGAAAGGCTAGAGTACCTTGCTTGCCCTGGAAAAGGTTCTGGGTAGCAGAACCCCCTTTTCTGTTTCTGGGTACTGGAGATGGCCCTGGGCATAGAGTCTGGCACTAAACAGCTTTCTCCTAGGCTGGGCTGGGCCATTGGATGGAGTGAGATTTGCTTCCTAGTCATCCTGAGGCCTGGTGCTAGAGGGAGCCTTGAGCAGGGAAAAGGAGGAAGAGTGGGGTAGGAACTGGTAGAAGAGGAGATCTTGTGAATTTTAAAAGGCATTGGGCAAAGTCCCTCAAGGAAAATGTGGGGTTAAAGCTGTCAAAGGACAGGAATTGTATTTCAGGAAGGTAGTGGCTAGAGGACATATACATTAGTCACGGAAAGATAAGGAAAAATGTCAGCTGGGTTCTGAGCTCCCACAAATCAGATCATCTGGTTCCTGTGCTGGAAAGCCACAGAAGTCTGCAGTGCTCCTGTTTTCTATGCCAGCATCCTGTTGTGGCCAATTTGATAAATGTTGCTCCTTCTGTGTTGGAGAAAGTCATCAATAGGGAACTACGACCAGCATTTCCTTGGGAGACAGGTATGGGGGTAGAGGAAGGGAAGAGAGGTGGCTACATAATTTAATATCCTTGATTTGCCACGCTACCCTGTTTTCAATAAATGGCTTTTTCTGGCTATTTCATTTTGGAGACAGCATGGTGCTGCAAAAAAAACAAAAAAACCATCCCACTGGCTATGGAGACAAAAGTCCTGGGTTCAAATCCTTACTCTGCCACTTACTAGCTGCAAGACCCTGGGCAAGTAATTTAAGTCATATAATCTCCCTAGGCCTCTGTGTCCTCAACTCTAAAATCTTGGACTAGATGACCACTAAGACCCTTTGTAGCTCTAAATCCATTATTCTGTGATCTGAACTGGTCTGTTGTGTTTTTGTTTTTGGGTTTTTTTTTAGAAAACGGGCTCAATGCAGTAGAGCTTGAGCCAGACACAAAATTGTTGACACAAAAGGGAACCCCCAAACCAGAAGGAATTGAAGGTTCCCAGACTGTATCAAGGCCTGAGGAGGCCTTTGCTACACTTGCAAACAATAACCTTACCTTTCATTCATCCCCACCTATGGGTACATAGCAGGCATTTAATCAATCAAGAGTAATGACAATATTAGTAAGCAGAAAAGTACCACATTGCCACTGGAAAAGAGTGAATCGAAGATTTTCTTTTCCTCCAAACTCTCCTTTCTACCCCTTTTTGGAAAGTGCATAGCAGAAATCTAATGAAGGACAGGGCAGTGAGTCCAGTCCTTATGAACATATGTAAAGTGCACGGCTGTTGTACAGCCATTCTATAATGGAGCAAAGTCCTGAAGTCTGTCTGCACCAGCAAGAGCAGAGATGCAGACTAACATACCTATCAGACCTGTCACATTTGCATAAGAACTTGGAGGGAGCAATGTTCTGTAGATGCTAGGAGATAGTAGAGAGAGAGAATGTGTCCCTGGTGTTGGGGGGAAATATTTGTGCTTCTATTCTTGCTATATCTACTGGGATAGGATTGGGATTTTTATTCTTTACAATAGAAATTAGTGAATTAGTTTTCCCTAAAAGGTGACAAAGCTGTCCCTGGGACATGTTAATGGGGTATAAGATCTTCCTCACCCATTAATAGGTCTTATGTGGAGCCCATTAAGGGAAGCTTGCTTAGGGGAGGCTTGCTTGTAGGCTTTCACACCTTTTGTCAATTTCTATTTAGGCACTGAGTCTTAAGGGTTGTGATGCCCTCTGGTTCTAAAAAGACTATATATACTCTGAGGTTCACATTTTGCTTTGGGGCTCACTCTTTGGAAGAATGTGATTGGACCAGATAAGACTCTGGGTAGCCATTAAGGAGGGTCCCTCCCCCCACCCTTTGAAAAACCCAGATGTTGGTGCTTCCCTCTCTGGTAGCTATGTATGTATTGCCTTGTTCAGACAGTTGGTTATGTCTGTTGATTTGTGCTAATTTCTCAGACAGTTAGAAGCCCTGTCTGTTGGTCTTTATTTCTCTGCTAGTTTGGATTTTCTCTGACGTTCATGGTGCTGCCTTTTCCCCTGAAGTATTGAATGTAATTAAAAAGATTGTTGACCCCTTGAATAGCTATCTTTCCTAGTAAAGCATATCTAAGAACCTGTGCTAGCAGCCATCCTGGGTATGCCAAGGTGTTTGCCGCTATACTCCCTTGAAGCAGTTCACTGGTCACCTAAAGGGATAAAAAGTCCCACCAACATGCAGTAGGTGGGACAACTTGGTGGATGTTTGAAGACAGTATCACTCCCTACTGACCAGATATATTTCCAGGTTTCATATGGAAACAAGGGGGACCAGCTCTAGAGTAGCTACATACTATTGTATCCTTGTTGTATACCCTTGCTGCAATAGGACAAGTTTTTTGTTAACCATGCAATGATTTGTGAGGGCCTCATATCGTCCTATCATTCATTCTAAACTAATAGAGTGCTGGCCTTAGGCCCAACTCCAAGGTAAATATTGCTTAGCAAAAGCTAATTGATGTTAGTTAATTAAGTAGAACTGAGGTGTTAATGACTGATGGCTAACAGCAGGAAAATGCGGCAGAATAGAAGTCTGAATCAACAGCATTAGAAAAAGATGCCCCTAACCCCTCAAGGGTACCCCTGGAATCTGGAGGGAGAGATAGAGCCAGCTTTACTGTTGGAGATTGAGGCCAGTCACCTGCTACAAAAATAATCACCTGTAATTTTATGTGGAATTGTGCTTAATGTTTTCTGCTATTAATTCCTGTATTCAGTGTATACCCTGGGTAAATCCTTAACTGTTCTATGCCTATGTATGTTATTCAGTCATGTCCCACTCTTTGTGACTCCATTTGTGGTTTTCTTGGCAAACACACCGAAGTGGTTTGCCATTTCCTTCAGTAAAATAATTTTTACAGATGAGAAACTGAGGCAGACAAGGTCAAATGACTTGCCCAGGATCACACAACTAGTAATTGTCTGAGCCTGGAGCTGAACTCAGATCTTCCTGACTCGAGGCCTGGCACTCTATCTGCTGCACCACCTAACTGCCCTATAAACTCAGGACTCAGTGTGTACCTCTGGGTAACTGCTTAACTGCTATACGATGGACATGATGCAGTATCATTTTAAGGTAGGCATACGGTAGGCTTGATCTGTACAACAACCCTTTGAGGAAAACACTATAGATAATGTTTATTACGTTATATATTTATCTTTACTGCTATTAAATGTCATCTTATATGATTTTGCCCAACGTTCTAACCGGTTGGGATCTTTATGGATTCTGACACTACCATCCAGTGTTAATTATTCCTCACAGTCTGAAGTCACCTGAAAATTTTATAGGCATGCCCTCTATACATGGTAGAGTGTTATAGGGAGCAGAGTTGTTCAACCACTCTCGTTCACCATGCAAAGAGAAGTGAGCAGGACCAGGAAAACGTATACAGTAACAGCAATATTACACAATGACCAACTGTGAAATACTAGCTAATGATCCAGAATAGCTCCAAAGGATCCAAGATGAAAAATGCTAGCCACCTCCAGGGACAGAACAGATAAAGTCTGAATGCAGATGGAAGCATACTTTTTTAAACTTTAAAAATTTTTCTTATTTGTGTGTGTTTCTTTTGCAACATGGATAATGTGGGAATATTTTATAAGCTTTCACATGTATAATCAATATCATATTGCTTGTCTTCCCAAGGGGAAGGAAAGGGAAATTTTCAAAAAAATTTTAAAATGAAAGTCAAATATTTGTACATGTAATTGGGAAATATTTAAATGTATATTCTTATTTAATTTAATTTTTTTGTTACATTTTAAGTTCCAAATTGTCTTTTTCCCTTTCTCCCTTCCTCCTTGTACTAGAAAAGCCCACCATTTCACATACACACATACAAAGAATATATATATATGTACGTACGTATGCAAAACCATACAATGTATACTTCGATTTATCAGTTCTTTCTTTGGAGGTACATAGCATTTTCCTTCACAGATTCTTTGTAGTTGATTTGAATAGTTATAATACTCAGAATAACTTAGTCGTTCACATTTATTTTTCTAACAATATTGCTGTTGCTATATCCAACATTCTCTTGGTTCTGTTTATTTCATTCTTCATTATTTCATACAGGCCTTTCCATGTTTTTCTAAAATCAACCAGTTCATAATTTTTTCTGTTTTTGTTTTTTGGAGGGGGGAAGATAGGGTAATTGGGGTTAAGTGACTCGCCCAGCCCAAGGTCACACAGCTAGTTTTGTGTTAAGTGTCTGAGACCAGATTTGAACTCAGTTCCTCCTTACTCCAGGGCCGGTGCTCTATTCACTACACCACCTAGCCACCCCCAGTTCATCATTTCTTACAGCACAGTTGCATTCCATCATAATCACATACCACAACTTATTCAGCCATTCCCTAGTTGACGGGCATCCCCTAAATTTCCAGTTCCTTACACCACAAAGGGAGTTGCTCTAAATATTTTAGAACATATAAGTTCTTTTCCTTTTTCCCTGATAACCTTGAGAAACAGATCCAATAGTGGTATTGCTGGTTCAAGGATATACACAGTTTTATAACTCTTTGGACACAATTCCAGATTGCTCTCCAAGATGGGTGGATCACTTCAAGGTTTCCACCAACAGTTTATTATGTCCCACTTTTTCCACCTCCCCTCCCACATTTGTCATTATCCGCTTCTATCATTTTAGCCAATCTGAAAAAGTATATATTTTAAAAATCACTCTTGTTCAACCTACTGCTTACTCATTGCCCTGATGGCTTCCCAGCATAAACATTACTTCTCTGCTCTAGGAAATTGTATAAAGGATTTACAATTTTCTCTTTATTTTTTGCCTTTGAGCTCCAGCCAAATGTAACAGGCAGGCTAAACACCTCGTTGTCAGATCTATTTCTCTGTTTTTGGGGATTCACTTGTTTTGTTTAGTCATTTTCAGTCATGTCTGACTCTTCGTGGCCCTATTTGAGGTTTTCTTGGCAAAAATAGGAGAATGGTTTGCCATTTCCTTCCCCAATCTGTTTTACAGTGAGGAAACAGAGACAAATGGTATTAAGGGCCTTGCCCAGGTTCAGAGCAAGGAAAGCATCTGAAGTTAAATTTGAATTCAGATCTTCCTGACTCCAGGTGGGGTGTTCTATCCGCTGCATCACCTTGCTGTCTTGGGGATTCACTGCCTCCTCTCAAAATGTCCCCAAAGTCTTGCTCTCAGAGTTGTGGCCTTTACTCTGTGGCAGCTTTCTTTGGCCTCACTTAGAGATCCATCCACTTAGGGCTCCACATGCTCCCAGATCCATCTTGCTTACCTTTTCCCTGCTCTGGGCATCTTCTGTATGTCTGCTCAAGACCTGAGTTCCCCCTTCTAGTCCTACTTGTGCCTAACTGAACTGACTTTTAATACTCACCTAGGTGGGAAGGCATATGGCCTGTCATTGTTCATCTTATGATATTACTGCCTTTCTAATTCACTTTAGGGACTTGCTTGCCCAATATAAAAGGATCATATCACAGATTTAAAGGTGAAAAGGACCTTAGAAGCCATTAGAACCAATACTCTCACTTTACAGATAAGCAATCACATGGGGTTATATTTAATTTTTTAAAAATATGCTTAATATTTTATTTTCCACCAATTATATGTAAAAAAAATTTAACAAGTTTTCAAATTTTTTAAAATTAAATTTAATTAATTAAATGAATTTGATTAAACTAAATTTAAATTTTGGGTGCAGTGAATAGGGCGCCTGCCTTGGAGTCAGGAGGACCTGAGCTCAGATGTGATCTCATAAGTTTGACATTTACCAGCTGTGTGACCTTGGGCAAATCACAACTCCAATTGCCTTGCCTTCCCCTCTCCCCCCCAAAAGTTTTGAGTTCCAAATTCTCTCCCTCCCTCCTTTCTGCCTTATTGAGAAGGCAAGCAATTTTATATAATTAATACATGTGTAGTCATGCAAAACATTCCCATGTTAGTCAAGTTGTGACATTTTTAACAGTCAATTTAACACTTCATTATTGGTCTCTTTTCTATGATTAGGTCCTTAGCTGTCAAGGACCAGCTCCTTTAATACTTATGTTGGTATATACAGAATATTAGATAATGGAAGGTGCTCTAAACTTCAAGAAATTAGTGAATGCTGTGAGTCAGGGCTTGATTTATTGTACTGTTGTTCATCTAAATCAAAGGTCTGCAACCTATGGCCCACCACAGGCTATGAATAGTTTTGACATTTTTTAAATAAAGTTTTATTGTGCTTAAAAATGTAAAATCTTTTTTTTTTCAGTCATACAAAAATCAGGCAGCCTCTGGATTTAGCCATTGCGCTACATTGTGCTGACCTCTCCTATATCTAGACTCTAGACTTAAGAAAATGATGGAGGAAATACTAATAATTCAGATTAAACCTGAAGATATGTTGAGGGAACACCACCCCCGTGCCCACCCCTCCACAGAACCTAAATCTTGCTAAATCTTGTTTGAGGGGACCCTATAAGTCATCAGGTCTCTCCCCTTTTACAGATTAGAAAACTGAGGCAATTTGTCCCAGGTCACACAGCTGGTAAGTATCTGAGGCTGGATTTGAAAGTAGGGCTTCTCCCCTCTTTCCATTTCACCATTTTGCTTCTCCATTAAAAAAAAAAAAAAAAGGAAAGCTTAGTTATTTTCAAAATTAAGCCAAGGTAACCTTTAGTTTCTTTGGTTGTATGAATATTTTAATCAAATTTTTGTTTTCAATAAACACAAATTTAGAAATAAAATATTTTTCAATTAAATTTTTCCATATGAATAAATTTTTTGGTTGCACACTAATGAAACGTCCGCAGCACTTAATTTGTACTTCTAAGCATAAGGACCTCAGAATGTGAGAACTATTCAACCCCTACCCAGAGAGGTGGAGGAACTGGCCCATAGGGGCACACGGCCACCCACCGCAGGGTTGGAATCCCCGCCTGGGATGGAGAGGCGCAGGAACCTCAGTTCTCTCAACCCTGCCCTCAAGCCTCGCGCTTCCCTTCGGTTCCCCGAGGCAGTTTGGAGGGGGCGGGGCCCGCTCTAGGGAGCTGTATTAGCTACTTGATCACGTGGAGAACCTGGGCGGAGGAGAGTCAGGGAGGAGAAGCTCGAGGCTCTGCTGTGGCTTTGAGAACCCTCTTACGCATAGCCCCTCCTCTCCCCCAACGTTGTTTGAGCACTCCCGGCTTCCGTCTTGGCGCTTCTTCGGCTCTGCGCCTGCGCGGTTCCCCATCGCCCTTCATTTCTCTGGAACCGGAGGAGGACGTACGTTCTCAGGTGAGTTGCTGATACGCTACCTCTCCTGGGCCTACTTTTCTACTTTGTTGTCCCCAAGCCTTTCCCCTCCTCTCAGACCTGTGTCCTGCATACTTTCCTCCTTAAAAGCGGTCTGCAAGCCTGGAAGGCATGGAGACCTCGGGCCTAGCCGGGCCTCCCCGCCTCGTCCCTGGGGGAGGGAGAGGAGAAAGGAATAGGGTGGGAAACCCGAGCCAGGGATGCCCACCCTTTAAAAATAAATCACAATAACTAGCATTCTTAAAGCGCTTTACTAGCGTCGCATTTCGTCCTCGCCACGGCCGTGATCTCGGCGTCCTTGGACGGAGGAGGTTCATTGGGGCCCAGAGGCGTAACGTAAGGCGCCCAAGGTCACACCTCCGGCCGGGGTTTAGACCCCTAGCGCTCCGAGCTTAGCTCCCCTCAACCCTGGGAGGCCGGTGCTGCCGTCCACATTTTACACCTAGGGGCACTGAGGCAGACGAAGGTCAGGTGATTTGCCTGTGGTCGCCGCCAGTGTCCGAGGCAGGATTCGAATGAGGATTAATAGCCACAGCCAAAGTTTGTCGGGGTTTTTGGTGAGCCAGGCTCCGTGCTGGGCGCTTTACGGTTATAATCTCTTTGGTTCTGCGCAGCAACCCTCAGAGGTAGGTGGTGTTATCCCCATTTTACAGATGAGGAACCCGAGGCAGACGAAATAAGTGCCTTGCCCATAACCAAGGTCTGGCTCCAGGGATGGAAGTATATTCACTAAGTTTTGATGGTATAAGGGAGGAACACTGTTGGGAAGGTAGATATAAAAGTAAAGCAGAATCTTTGGGTCCTTGACCTGGCTGTGGAGCCTAGGGGATTTTTTTTTAAACCTTGTTGATGGTAAAATACAAAATTCTGCCTTGTAAAGCTTTTCATAGTCTGGCTCCAGACTGGTCTCCTGTTCCTTATGCTTAACCCTTTTCCTGCCTCCATACCTTTGCTTAGGTTATGTCTCCTGCCTAGAATAGACTCCTTTAAATTTCACCTGAAAGTTGGAACAGTGATGCTTGAACCACCCACCACATAGGGTTGTTGTAAGGGAGGCACTTTGCAAATCTTCATTATTATTAAAGTAACCTGGGCAGTTCTTTTCACCAGAGTGAATTGCAAAATTCTGTAAAATGCAGATAATACTTCTGCTACTCTCTTGAGGGGGCTGTTATGAGAAAAGCATCAAAGTGCTATATAAACGATTAATTATAATACAGTTATTCTGCATATACTTAAGTTGATGGTAAGTCCAGTAGATTGGTGGTCAGCCACATGGGCATTCCTTCTAGGGATGTGATCTCTACCCTGTGTGCCTCTCTCACATTTGCCACAGTAGGGAGGGATCTCCTTCATTTAGCTTTCTGTTCTTTGATCTTCATAAATATGATTGATGTGTCAGAAATGCTTGAGAAGAATTTGTCATCTGCATTTAGAGCTTATCTTTAATATTCTGTCTTTAACAGGAAGAATTATCGTCATGTCTGCTCCTGTTTTGGCAAAACCACAGCTGCGGGGCCTTTTGGCTAAGCGCTTGCGAATTCATATTATTGCAGCATTTGTTCTGTCTTTGGGATGTGCTACTATGTATAAGGTAGGTATTAGTGTGTCACTTTAGAAGTATAGGTTAAATCATTTCACCAGGACTAGATGTAATACTCCTTAAAAACTGCTTCTCTTCAAATGAGACAGTGAATTCTGTATTCTTCCTACTCTGTACCCTTGATAAGTTCGGTAGCTTTTCTGTCCTTATCCTCTGCCCCCTGCAAGAATACCCTTCCTCCCAACTTCTCTCTTTTGACACTACCCAACTTCATCTCTCACAACTTTCCCCTTTGACTCAATGATCATAGCTGGTATTTAACCCTTAGCATCTGCTAGCTGTTGCAGTCACCTCCTAATCAATCTCCCTACCACCAATATTCTCCCTTTCCAGTCCTCCACATGGCTGCCAAATTGATATTACTAAAGCACAAGTCTAAACGTGGTATTCCTTTGCTCAAGAAGCTTCATTAGGTCCACTCTTGTGTGATGGTAAAATACAAACTTTTCTGGCTTTTAAAGCTCTTCATAGTCTGGCTCCAGACTGGTCTCCTGTTCCTTGTGCTTGACATTCCTTTTTCTGCTTCCATACCTTTGCTTAGGTTGTATCTCCTACCTAGAATACACTCTTTTTTTGTCTCTTTTTAAAAAACAAAACTCCATTTTAAGATTTTAACTCATTGGTTTTTTTCTTTAAATTAGTCTTTCTTTATCACCCGCTCTCCTTCTTAGTTCTTTACCTCCTTGTCATTTTTTAATATTAATTTTGTATTTACTTAAAGGTGTGTGCTCAGGTATGTGTTGTTCCCATCCGTCCCCAATATAGTTTTAAATTATGTCAGCTATTATCATCATGATAAAACTTCATTAAGAATAGACAGTAGAGGGGTGCCTAGGTGGCACAGCAAATAGAGCACTAGCCCTGGAGTCAGGAGGAGCAGAGTTCAAATCCAGCCTCAGACACTTGACAGACTAGCCCTGTGACCTTGGGCAAGTCACTTAACCCCAATTGCCCTGCCCTCTCCCCTCCAGAAAGAAAAAAAAAATAGACCATAGAGCCACTTCAGTGACCATCTTGTTTTCTTGGTGGTATTTCACATGACTTTGTTTTCCCCTCCTGAATACTGAATGTTTTCTTAAGGAAATATTTTAATTAGGGCAGTGTGATGCAATGAAAAGAATGTTGGATTTGGAGTTTGAGGACCTTAGTTGACATGTTTGCTTTGCCACTTCAGACCTTTGCTACTTCAAGCAAGTCATCCAACTTTTGTGGCTTTTAGTTTAATTTACAAAATGAGTAGGTTGAACAAGGAGTGTGGATTACAGAATACTTTATTAATTTCTTCAAGGATGTGTACATTTTCAGTTTTAAATAAAGTGTGGCCTAATCACTGATATAAAGATTCATGAATACAAATGTCTATTACTGTTTTAGAAATTAATCATTGATTAGTGAAATCATCATTTTGAAAATATACTACATTTCTAACTGGAATTTCATATTTTAGTTTGGAGTGGCTGAACCTAGGAAAAGGGCATATCAGAATTTCTATAGAAGGTATGATGCTATGAAAGATTTTGAAGAGATGTATCAGGCTGGTGTCTTTCAGTATGGAAAATCATGATGAAATACACAGGTAATAAAACATTTTCTTATTTGACATAGATTTTATATAATCACTGTATCACAGATAGTTTGTACAAAGGTAATAGCACTTAGTAATGTTTAGCAATAAATTTTTTAAAATTAGTTTATTAATGTGAATTGTAGTGTTAGAAAAGATATTTCTCACAAATGCTAATGATTAATTTCAGTGGGAACTGTGAAACTCTAGAGTCTTGTTCATATTTGGACATCAGTTGAGTTACATCCTGGCTATGTGGAGATATGCAGAGGTTTGTTTCTACTCAGTTCATTTTGGGGAGCCTCACACATCTTTAGAATTCGTCCATGTTTTATTTGGTTAAAGTAGTTATATAGATTGTTTGCTTTAGGGTACCATGAGTCTAGACAGTTTGTCCAGATCTTTATGAACTCTGAGACCATAGTCACCTACAGAAAGGTAGAATGGTTGTTGTTTTTTTTTTTTAATTTATTTTTCTGGCAACTATTGAAAGCTGTTGCTTTTCTTAAATCTATCCAGTTATCTTGCCTCTTTTGTGGAATATAGTCTGTCTTCACCTTAGCCTCTGAGAATCCCTAGCTCTCTTCAAAGCTGAGCTTTTAAGTGCCACCTCCTGAAAGAGGCCTCTCCTGGAGTAACCCAGCTGCTAGCTTTCTCCCACCTCTACTACCCAAAATTCTTTCCTATTGTCTTTTTGTGTATTTAATGTTAACGTGAAGAAAAGGACTGTTTTGATTGTTTTTCTCTATATCCCCAGCCACTAAGATATGCTTGGCACATAGTGGCTACTTAATAAATGTGTATTTATTCATTGTTAATTGCCTTACTTAATAATAGAGGTATGCAAACAAGCAGCCAGGTGATGTAGTGGATAGAGTACTTGACCTGAAGTCAGGAATACTCATCTTCTTGAGTTCAAATCTAGCCTCAGGCTTACTACCTATGTTACTCTGGGAATGACACTTAATCCTATTTGCCTTAATTTCCTCGTCTGCAAAATGTGCTCCAGAAGGAAATAGCAAAGGACTTCAGCATTTTTGCCAAAAAAAACTCCAGATGGGGTCACAGAGAGTCAGACATAATGACTGAACAACAAGAAAGCAAATGGAGAGTGGGGTGGAGTCTAAAAACAAGTTACTGGCTTTGCATAGACTTAGCCTTTTGGTTTAGCAACTATATGGTGTCACCAAGATATATGGCCTTTAGCTGTGTTGTTAGGAAAGGCTTAGGTTATATGAGAGAAATCACATGTAGAAGTAGTTCAATGAGACCCCACCCTTGTAGGTTAGGCAGCAGGTGGTTACTTTTCTGACCTCTTAACAACACATAAAACTGTCTAAGGGATAAATTTGGGCTGAGTCTACATTGATGGGAGTATTTGCACAAATGAAATTGTGCCTCCTAAGACCAGTACTGGAAATTAACTCCTCTAATAACTCTTTTTTCCCACAGTGTATTAAAAATAGAAAACATTTCTAAAATTCTTGTATCACGTCCATATCTTAAAAAAAAATGAGATAAAATGTTTCTCAAGTTGTAAGTTTACTAGTACTTCTGTGCTAATTTTGTAAATAAGGAGGGAATAATTGAGTGGGATGGGTGAGGAGGGTCTCATTTTGGCAGCCCCATATGGTGACACTAAAGTTGAAATATGGAAATATTAAGGAACTTTTATGAGGAACCAGGGGCTTAGAAAGAGGCCCTCACATGTGTCAAGGGAAAAGGCAGGGGCTGAGCTCAGGAAAAGGAGAGGGAATGTTGACATGAATGGTGGACATGCATTGTCTTAACTAATGGTTTTCTTCTTTTTTACAGGCTTCAGAGGCTTGAGGTCACTGGATACTTATTACTGACCTGTTTTTCTTGTGCTGAAACACGAAATACATGCAGTCTGGCTGTGGAATAGTCTGACTTGATAATAAACAGTTGATAACCTATGTGTGGTAACTTAAATTCTGTGCCTTAATTGTATGTTATGAAATATTTATACTTCTCTTCCCTTTTTTTCCCATCACAGTATTTTCTTAGATGCTTCATTCACACTAAGGTGTAAATAATTGGGAACAGCTCAGAACATTGCCAAAAATTAGAACTTTTAAGTTAAAAGGAATGAAATTGTAATGGTAAAACTTGACATCTATCAGTGAGGATAATTTTGGACATTTTGTCCATCATATGTTTCCTGTTCTGACAAAGCTCTATTTCTAAAATTTGTGGTAATTTCCATATCCTTTTATTTTTATTGGTTATTTGTGGCATAACTAGCAAAGGGTTTCATCTTCATCTTTGCCTTCTTTGGACTGAGCAAAAAAAAAAAAAGCATAGATGAAGATAGTAGCTATCTATATAAACCATTCACTTTACAGAATACCTTAAAATACATTATCTTATTCTTGACCTGTAGGTAGGTGTTGCAAGTATATTTCCTATTTTCTATAAGAAAAAGCAAGTTCACAGAAATAGTGTGACCTCTCAAGTTCCTCTGTGACCCGCTGACCAATTCATATATACCTACATGTAATCAAGTCTCTGCTTTCTGACAAATTCTGTGTCTCAGAGCACCATAATTTATAAGAAAATAGATTAAAGCTGGAAATTACCTTTGAAATCATATAAATACTTTGTTTTATAGGTAAGGGTGTGGTTTGCCAAAGTTCATACAGAAAAGTTGCAGAGAAAGTGCTGTAAACCGTGGTTGTCCTGTAGGAGTGCTCTAGAAAGCGCATAAGCTTTACCGCCAAAGATGTGGGTCCAAGCAAGTCAACTTCTATTTCCACCTAAGTTCCCAGTGAGCTTCTTCACACAGTTCCTGGCACATAGTATAATCTAAAGCTTGTTGATTTTTAAGCTCCGTTTTATTTGACATGACTAGTTCTTTCACTAGCTACATCTCTTACCCAAGCAAACGCAATGATGCAATACCAGGAATTCAGTCTACCTAAAAATGAAGACTACTGATACCAATGTTTTTCTAACATTTTCACTGTAAATAACCACTACCAAGGAAAGTGAACAACCATACCAATATATTACTGTGACTGCATTAGTAACAGGAATATTTAGTCTAGAATCAAAACTTCCCACAATTATCAATGAACAAAAATTAGAAGCTCACTGGGAACTTAGGTGGAAACAGGAATTGGAAGGTATACTCTAGCCACATGTGAGGCCACTTTGGAGGACAAGGAACTAGCAGGTAAATGCACTAGGAGAGGCCTATAGAAGGGAGTGTTGAGCTAAATCTTGATGGAGGCAAAGATTTCTAAGGCTGAGGTAAGGAAAGAACATTCTGGGCATGGGGAGTGGCAGATGCCAAGGCAGTGTTGTATTATTAAAAGCGTGTCTATATGGATGAGTGTAGGTAGAAAGAAGTGAAGTTTAAAAAGATAAAAGGGGGGCAGTAGGTGGTGCAGTGAATAGAGCACTGGCCCTGGAGTCAGGAGTCCCTGAGTTCAAATCCAGCCTCAGACACTTAACACACACACAAAAATACCTAGCTGTGTGACCTTGGGCAAGTCACTTAACCCTGATTGCCCTCCAGGAAAAAAAAAAGGAAAGGGCCAAGACAAAATGAACTTGAGATGCCTAAGAGTATATTTGGCTCTAGTAGTAAAAGAGGTACTGCCATTTATAGGATGGATGACATGGTTATACTTAATGCTTTAATAAAGTGGATGGAGTAGGGTGGGGACAGCCTAAAGGCAGGAAGTCTAGAGGCATTGACCACCCTCAGTGAGCCAGGTTGCTAGCTGTGAAAGTGGAGGGTAGGGACATGAGATCAACAAGATGGAGAATTAGATTTTTTTTTTTCTTAAATCCTCATGACCTCTCAAACCTCTCACAGATAGAAATTATGTCAGAGATGAAACAATTTGAGCTCTCTACAGTTTAGGACACCAAGAATTTAGACAAGGCCAATATTCCCTAATTCCTAAGGGGCTCATCCAGCACTCACTCCACCCCACCCCCCATGCTCCTGGCATCAATGTTACACAAATTGACCCAGCTCAGCTCCCCACCCTCTTCAGATCCCAACTGCCGTTCTCAATAGCAGCATTTTTTTTTCTGCTCAGCAGAAAAGCAGGGCAGTAAAGGAAATGGGGCTTTGTACCCAAACTGGGAACAGCCCAACTTTACCCTGACCTCATCATTCACCCAACACCCCAGAAATAGAAAATTTAAGAATCCAGAAATCTGGTCTGGCTGAGGCAGCCCTATAGTAACATTCTGTGCTATAATAGACCTTGGCCCAGGACCAGTGGGAATGAGGTCAGAGACGTGTGGAATGGAGCAGAATATGTAGCATTCTACTGTGTCTGAGGAAGAGAACAGCATCCAGCTAGAGCTGGTCCTGTTCATCCAGAAATCTTTTGGGACCCAGAAAAAGGCGGGGAAACTTTGGAGTTACCCAGTATGGGAGGAGACATGCTTTTCTAAGGAAACCTCCACCAGAGAGGAGGGAGTCAGAAAATGAGCAACAGGGAAATTTTGGGGGAAAGGCTGAAAATTCACAAAGATCTCAGGAGAAAGAAAACACATCAGCATAAGCAGATAAACCTAAAAGGAAACCGTTAATAGAGAGATGTGGCCTACAAATCTAGTGAAAGCATCTTAGATTAAATGCTACAAAACAGGAAAATTTTGTGGAATAACAGAAAAACATGAGAATTTGGGGAGTGGGATTTGTGACTTGCACAGCAGAAATAATTTGCAGAATAAAAAAACTTGGGTCTGCAGTGTCAGGTCTCATCAAAAACAAAACAGGACAAATTGGGAATACAAATACATAGAAGTGAAGGGCAGTCTGGAAGCATTAATATTAAAACATGCTCTGCAAACAAGTCAAACACTGATCCTGAAAACAGGATGCATAGAGACAATATGAAGATTATAGATCTTGACAAGATCTATAAGAACATGACAAGTCAAATAACCTGAACACCATAATGCAAGAAATAATATAAGGAAACTAACTGTCCAGAACTTCTGCATGCTGAAAACAACATACCAGACAAAAGTATCTGTAGATCACCTCTAAGGTAAAAAAATTAAAACAAAAAACCCCAAACCCAAGGCTGCAAACTTCAGGACATATAGTGGTTAAGTTTAGAAATTCCATTGAGAAACAAATTCTGCAAGTAACCACGTGAGAGACTTTCAAATAAAAAGGAAAAAAAAATTAAATAATGTAAGACTGTTCTCCACCCACCAGGCTGTAAATGGGAATGAAATATTGTATTCTAAGGAGCAATAGAGCTCAAGATGCAGTCCAAGGTAACCTACCCTGCAAATCACGTAACCAAAAATGACAATAAAAAGGCATATGAAACATTCTTAGAAAGAAAACCAGACCCGAAAAGATTATTTGCTTCTCAAATGCCCCCAGACAACACAAAAACAGTAAATAAATAACAGTAAACAATACTATAACAATAGAGAGACCATTAGGAGGTACCTTCCTAAATGTACATTTGGAGATGAGTGAAAGCAAAAGTCAAATGCAGTAGTGGTGGGGGAAAGAAGCTGGAAACATGAAGGATTAAACCTCAGGGTGCCCCACCTCAGGGGAATTCATGTGGGACTGAATTATAAATGAAAGAGTGCATAAAAAGGAGTAAAAAAGGGAGAATATGTGACGCATCTTCATCAAGTCAAAGGCTTCCCAGTGAAAGGAAAAATAACACCTGCAGCCTCCCTGGAAGAAGAGAGTCTACAGGGAACGAACAAGTAGGCAAGGGGGAGATACTGAAAAGGGGAAGAAAAGGACAATCTTATTTCAATGGTGAAAGGCAATACTACTGATAAAAGCACCCTATGGGTGGAGATTCTCTAAAGGGAGACTGGGAACCTACAATAGATATCTGCAGACCGTTCCTGTTGCCTCAG
>CM053594.1:112103440-112214084 GCA_028646575.1 Pseudocheirus occidentalis
AAAAATAGGAGAGCAGAGCAGGGGAGGGGCTTTACAGTGGGATTGCTGTTTTAGGGTTGGGGCAGGGGAAAGACGGGGAGAAAATTTGTAATTCAAAAATGTCATGAAAATGAATGATGTAAATAAGAAAACAAATTAAAAAATTATTAATAAAAAAAGGGGAAAAAAAGAACTTTAAATTCTAGATCCTTTCCCTTCCTCCTTTGTCACTCACCCCCACTGGAAAGACAAGCAATTCAATACAGGCCATATGTGTGTAGTTACACAGAACATCTCCGCAATAGACATATTGTGAAAGACTGATTATATTTCCCTCCTTCCTATTCCAGATTTCAACTTTTTGTTCAGGTCTTGCTTGATTGGCAGAGTTTATTTCTATTACTCTAATTTTATTTTTCTAGGTTGTGTGAAGGAGAGCTGCATTCCTCTATCCCTTTTAGCTCTTCTCTTTATGTCACCATCTTAACTTTATACGAGATGAGAGGAGGAAGTGGGCCAGCTAGCTCCAGAGGCATCACCCTGTTCCTAGGAACAGTATCTTTAAAGGAAAATTTCCTTGTTCCTTTTGCTTGTTCCTATTCTTTATTCTCACAAAGCCATTTTGTGATATTATAATTTGGTAGTAGTCAGTAGTCAGTCTGGAGAACAATTCATGATGACTAAACAACCTTAGAATTTAAGAGCAGGAAGGGAATTTAAACTTTATCCAATCTCTCATTTCATCAAGGCTCAAACAGCCCATGAAGAGGTCAAGTGACTTGCTGAAAACCACACAGTTATTGGTGAAACCCTATCAAAATGAGTTAAATATGTTCTTGTAAACTCTGCTCAAATATTAAAAATTTAAAATGTAAGTTTTCAAAAATAGTGGATACACACTCATATATATGTGAGTGGAGAAAGTAAGGCAATTGGGGTTAAGTGACTTGCCCAAGTGTGTCAAGTGTCTGAAGCCAGATTTGAACTCAGGTCCTCCTGACTCCAGGGCTGATACTCTATTCAATGTGCCACCTAGATGCCCCTCTAAAATATTTTTAAAATATTTAAAAAGCTTAATCAAAGACATGTTTCTAGAAGCTGAACAGTATCAATCCAATGTTTAATTCAATTCAATATACAATAAGTATCTATTGTGTTGCTATAGCTTTTGCGGCTAAACTCTTGGAAAGAATTGTCTACAATAGGTGCCTCCACGCTCTCTGGTTCCTTCTTCCTAATCCCTTACAATCTGACTTCCCACTTCATCATTATACCAAACCTGCTCTCTCCTTCACACTCTTCTCTCTAGGTTTTCAGGATATTGCTATTCCTGGTTCTTCTGTTAGCTATCAGACTATGCTTTCTCAGTATCCTTTGCTGGATCCTTATCCAGATCATGCCCTCTAACAGGAGCTAACCACTGGACACTGTTTTGTGTTCTCTTTCAGTCCTGACTAAAATAAAATCTTCTCCAGGAAGTCCTTCCCAACCCCTCTTAATTCTAGTGGCTTTACTGGAAGGCGACCTTTAAGATCATCTAATCTTAATTATTCCTTCACTTTACAGACAAGGAAACTGAGTCCAAGAGAGTTAAAGTGATTTTTCCAAAGTCAAATAGCTAGTTGAGTGAAGAACTGAGACTCAAAACTTGGTCTTCTGGGGGCAGCTAGGTGGCTCAGTGAATAGAGCACCAGCCCTGGAGTCAGAAGGACCTGAGTTCAAATCTGACCTCAGTCACTTAACATTTACTAGCTGTGTGACCTTGGGCACTTAACTCCTATTGCCCTGCCTTCCCCCCTCCAAAAAGGCAACAAACAAACAAAAACCTTGGTCTTCTGTACTGAAAGAAATCAAATAGCATTAACTTGTATGGTCATAGACTTTTGCTCGTGTACCATCTTGTGACCATTCTGCTTATTTTTCCAAAGGAAAGTCCTGGCGAGTTTGATTCATTTCAATAAGTATTCATTAAGAATATGCATATATGCAAGACCCTCTGCTATTTGCTGGATAAAAAGCCAAAGTCTAAATAGCCTCTGCCCTCAGGAGTTACATCTTACTGGGAAGATACAACATCTATAAAGATACTATTACACTATAAGCTTCTCAAGATCAGAGACTTTGCCTTACTTTGTATCCCTAGTTCTTAACAGAAGCCATCTTATCCCTACTAGGTGCTTAATGATTTCTGGTTGATAGACTTGCTGAATGGAATTAATAAAGGCAAGGTTTATATATGTACACACACACACACACACACACGTGTGTGTGTATACCTTTATATATATATATATATATATATATATACACACATACATACATATATGTGTGTATGTATGTAATTTACATAAAAGAACATAATGTTCTTTTTGTTATATATTTAATAATTATCAACAGACACAAATATTACAAAGAATAAAGAAGAAATAGGGGGTTGTATATGATAGCATGAGCTTTTGATGTTTTAAATATGTATATAAAATTTAATATAGAAGTTTAAAAAATGGCACTTCCCCCCTTCTGAATATCGTTTTGTTCATCTTAATTCTTTTGGATGCTCTTTTCTTTTGTTTTATTACAAAGTAATTTCAAGAAAAAGCTAAAGATGGAGAAATAAACAAAGGTTTCCAATAAGAGGTGAAACCTAAACTATGCTTTGTAGAAGCTGTATGAAGCAGAGGTCAATAAGGTATACATTTGAGACTTAGGAGATCTTTTTTTAACTTCAAAATCAGGAGGAAAGAGATAGAATGTCACATATAGGAAACCATTAGAATGACATTTTAATAAAAATATATCATCCCATGAAAAAAAAATTCTAGTGGCTTCCCTCTCTTAGTTCCTATTTATCTTGTGTATCACTTGTTTGTACCTATTTATTTGCTTGTTGACACCCTCATTAGATTGAGCGCTCTTTGAGGGCAGGCACTCTCTTTTGCCTCTTTCTGCATTCCCATAGTGCCTGGAACACAGAATAAATGTTTATCAAAAAACTGATGCCTAAGAGATGTTATCTTTTTGGGAATAAGGAAACTCTCTCTATCAATATTGATCAGCAACAGGTTCTACAATTTGTATTCTGAGAGTTTCTTGGGGTCCTAGTAATTTGCCCAGCATCATATAGCCAGAGGAAGAACCTGAACTCTGTATGTAAGGGTTCTTTAAATATATCTAGATTAATTAAGACATACTGCAAAAGACAAAAATGAAACATCCTACTTTCAAGTTACTTATATGACACTGGAAAGATACAACATGAGAAGGGAGAGAGTGTTAAGAACTAGGTAGTGGGAATAAGGCAGAGATAAGGGAAGATTTTACCAAGGAGGTGATACTTGAGGTGAGTCTCTAATGAGAATAATGATTCTTAGAACCAGAGATGAGAAGGCAATATATTTCAGGCATGGCTGGTTTGAGCAACTGTCCAGAGGAAGGAGATGGAATGTTAATTTTGGGGATAGCTTAGTTACTAGTCCAGCTTGATTGAAATGCAAAGATGTACTGTCGGTGGAGTTGTGAACTGGTTCAACTATTTTGTGGAACAATTTGGAACTATGCCCAAAGAGTTATCAAACTATGCATAGATCTGTATCCCAAAGACATTTTTAAAAAAGGGAAAAGAACCTATTTATACCAAAATATTTATAGTAGCTTTCTGTGGTGGCTAAGAATTGTAAATTGAGGGGATGTTCATCAGTTGGGGATGGCTGAACAAGCTGTAGCATATGGTTATGATGGAATTACGACTATGCTATAAGAAATGATGAACAGGATTTCAGAAAAATTTGGAAAGACTTACATAAATTGATACAGAGTGAAGTGAGCAGAACCAGGAGAACATGGTACACAGCAACAGTAATACTGTATGATGAAGAACTCTGAATGACTTAGCTATTCTCAGCAATACAACGATCCAAGAAAATTCCAAAGGACTCATAATGAAAAATTCCATCTGCCACCAGAGAAAGAACTGATGTTGTCTGAATGCAGACTAAAGCATACTAGTTTTCACTTTCTTTTTTTTGTTTGTTTGAATTTTCTTGCACAAAACAACTAATATGGAAATGTTTTACATTTATAGCACATGTATAACCCATATTAACTACTTACCATCTCAGGGAAGGGGAAGGAAGGAGGGAAAGAGTTCAGAACTCAAAACTTGAAAAAAAATGAAAGTTAAAAATTATTTTTATATGTAATTGAGGGAAAAATAAAATATATGAATAAAAAAATAGATAAAAGACACGAAGGTGATTCATTTAAAATGTGTCCTCAAAGTTAAACTGGAGCTGGATTGTGGTGGGTCTTTATTATGCTAAATTTTGTATTTCATCCTGGAGGCCATAGAGAACCACTGAAGAGTTTAAAGTAGGGGAGTAACTTGGCCATATGGTTCAGATTTGGAAATTGTATGGAATCTGGATTGGAAAGAAGAGAGACTTAGAATGCAGAGGGATGAATTGGGAAGTTATAGAAGTAGTCTTGGTGAGAAATGATGGTGTGAATTAGGGTGTTAGCCTAATGAATGGAGAGAAGGGGAGGGAAGCAAGGACCTCAGTATTTTCCAACCCCCTTTCCCCCACTCTCCTTATAGCGTCAGTGAAGCTATGGAGGTAGAATCAATAAAACTTGGTAAGACTGAATGGGTGAAAGAGAAGGAGGGATTACGGACTACGGGTAACTGGGACCATAGAAGGAAATAGTATGGGGGAAATGTTAATTATTTTTGTCTTGTACATACTGAGTTTGAGATATCAAGGAGACTTCCAGGTGGAAATATCTAGCAGGTGGGTGGCAATGTAGAACAGAGTCTCTGCCTGCTATATCGAGCATCCAGTTTGAGGTGTTGAAGAGGCAGCTGGAAATGGGAGACCATCTCAGCAGTGATTCAGGCTGGATGCTGAGATCCAGGAATAATGTGCAAGATGAATACATGGGAGACAGAAGATGAGGTCACTAAGTCAGACAGTATAGACCAAAAAGAAAAAAGAGTCCAGTACAAAGGTTTGGGGAGCACTCATGGGTAGGGGGTGAGATACCAACGAATAGGAAGCAGGAAGACCGAGATGCTTACAGTTTACTAGTCATCAAATCTGACCCCAATGAAATATTGATAAAACACCTTTTATGATGGATATTTTGTTTGTTAATGCTTTTCTCCAATGAAGATCAAAATACTTCAGAAATACAAGTATAATAATTCAGCTTTAGTCACAGTAAAAATGAGTTATTACAGTTTACATTAAACACCAGCTATTGTGGCATATTTAAAGTATGAAATGCCCTAATGTTTGTAATATATATTTCATATGTAGGAAATCACCAAATCATCTAGGAATACTTTTATTTTAAACAATCTTATATTACAATTTATGGAAGCAATTTGTAAAATTAGCAGTATTAAATTGTGTGCCATGAAATATTCAGGAATGGATACATATTTACATCTTTTTAATAGTTACCCTTCAGGTCAAATGACAAAATTGTCACACTGCAAGACAAGTTATTTTCATAAATGGATGGACCATTTTAACATTCAGGACAAATTATTCAGATTTGAAGCTTAACATTTCTTTGAAAAAACTATACAAACAATCATGGTTTTCAGAAACAGCTGTGTTCATGTTCTTGAAAAGTCCAACAAAATGTGGCCTTTAGATAAAAGACTTCAATGTGCATTTTCATAGTGTCTCCTAGTTGTAGGTAATAAGTTATGACCTCCTAAATTTGTTGAGAAATTGCCAAACACTTAACATTATATAGCCTCCCTAGACTACAGGCTACCAAATTTCAGGTCTAAGATAACTGAAGCAACATTTTTCAATAAAAGCTATTCAGAAATGAAAATGGACAATCTAGAAACTGGGCGAAAAGGAATCAGTTGGAACCTACCTATTGGGAATGTTTTTACACTTGCTTTCATTCTTGCCTCCTCAGCTGAAGGAGCTCTCTGGATTTAGGTCATTTTGAGAATTAATGACAGGCCTTCTAACTCCTCTTGACCTCAATATGGAATTAGAAATCCCTCCATTAATTCCCTTGGCAGGGTATCTACAAAGGGAGTTCCAGATCTTGAAATGTGGTTTATGGTGACAAAGAAACCTACCTGAACCCTGCTGATTTGTAAAACCATTGTTTCTTCCAAGAAAGATTAACAGTTCATCTATCTGGGCAAAGTTGAGGCTTTTCAGATGAAGGGGAAAAATGGTCATGACAATCACACACAGATACTTAAAACACAAACACTGCAGGTTCCAGCTTATTTTCCAAAACACACAGGGTCCTAATCAACTAAAATGCTCTACAAAGTTTCAATTAAATGAAGCCATTTTGATGTTAGGGAGGTGCTAACTAGCCCCTGTCACTAAAAGGAGCCACATCAACTGTTTCAAGTTCAGTGGGTGAAACAGGACTAAGCCCTGAGCAACTCATTAGAACACTTGGCACTTGTGTACTGCTTCACGGAATGGGCTAAATAGCTCCACAAATCATTCTGACCCCGCCTGGACAGACGGGGCACTGAGGCATAGACAGGTTATGGGACTGGCTCATGGGCTTATTATGAACTCAACAATATTGGAGCTGGGAATGAAGTGCTGAGCTAGTGGCTCTCCAGTCTGACCACATTCTGTCTTTGAAGGAACCATTATAAATCTTGAATTACTATGGAAACTTTTGCAAATGGAGTTATAGGGCAGAAACAATAATATTTGATGACAACACTACTGTGTGTAGGATTCCTGTTGTCATCTCCTTTAAGGGAAAGGGGGCCCTCATTCTAGAGCTGTTACTTTTGTTGTAAATAACACTGTGGGGTGTGTGTGTGTGTGTACACATGCACTTGTGTGTGCATGTGGGGAGAGGGCCTTGGCCATGGGTGACCAGGGGAGTGGCAGGGGGAGCAGAACCAGATTTAAGGCTCTTCTTGCAGTGATTTCAGAAGAGGCTTCCGGGATGACTGGGGTTACCATTAACATGCTGGTTCTGTATATATATTAATAAAACAGGATTCATTTCTTTTCAAAAAATGGTAGATGCATAACTAGGTATCTTTCCCTCCATCACATTGGGGCTCAGGGAAAGCCCTTCCGTAGGGTTTTGTTCTTCACCATAATGAACTTGCTAATAAAGACATGAGCAAAACTTGGATCCACCAGATAATGGTAAGTCTTCACTGTGGAAGGAATGGGCTCCATGGCCACCACTGGACATGGCATCTGCATGGAAGAAGAGGTCGGGGCAAGATGACATGATGTTTTTGTGATGTAGTCCACAAGTCTGTTGTACTGCTGTTCAGACAGCCTTTCTCTGGCACCATCCACCTAGAATAAAAAATAAAGAGCCATTAGTGCCGTGAGCCTCCTCCCATGAAAAGGTTAGTAGGGGCTGCTGAATTGTTCCAAGGTCTCTTTGTCATGTATCTAAAGCAGGCAGAAGTGGTTGTGCCCCCCCCCCAAGACAGGGCCACAGTGGCACCTCCCCATTAGAAGAGGGAAAGCTCTGTGTTGGGAACAGTCGTCAATCTTAGTGGGAGCAGCTAAAGTTGCATAAAGCTTGTCATGTTTGCGCCTGACAGTTTGCTCACATTTTCCTCATTAACTGCATTAAAACATCTGTCGCTGCTTTCACCAGCGAGCCTAAGGACAATGGAGAAAGACGTCTTCACTCTGCTTATTTAGTTCAAGATTGATTGGTCTTATTAACTCAGGACTCAGCTTGTTCAGAATGATTTGAGTCTGACAGAAGATGCAGGGAAATCTCAACCATTTTCAAAACAGTGGCTTTGGACAGAAACTTTAAAAATAAATACCGAACTCTAATATTTTCTGTTTTTATAAATATTAGTCTTTAAAGCCAGAAAAAATAGTAATACTGGGCAGAGCAAGAGGAAATTTTTATGGAAAAAAAAGAGAGAGAATGCAAAGTACATTTACGGTTCATAAAAGTCTGGACCATCTTCAAAGAAGCTGAAGTTGAGGAACCATGATGCTACCTGAGCTAATTCTATTAGATTTCCTGGAAGATAACTAGGGTCATACTCGACTTTTCCCAGCCTAACACAATGGATATGGCGTGTAGAAGAGTGGCTCAGATCACTAGAGTAATTATCTATGTTCACATTACTTTCCAAATGGAGGATTTGACTAGCCAAAGAATGTTGAAGATGGTTTTGTAGTTTGTTAAACAAAACCCTGACGACTGTGCCCTAGGGAACTCTGGCATATCTTAAAGAAGTGCAAAGTAGAAAAGAAAGAATGACCCATACAAGAGGCGTCTAGACACTGTAGAGAGGCGGAAGGAGGAGGGACATTACCAAGTACTAAAGACTGGACTACATCACATACTAGATGACATTACTAAGGAGCTTAGTAATTGTAGTCCAATTGCTGTCCCTCAAATCTTTAGGTCTGGTGTAAAACAATGAAGGCACAAGAAGGCCTCAGCTGACTGTAACAAGAGGAGAGCTGTTGCTCATCATGTGGAATGGGGTCGGCATTCAGCTGGGGAGCACAGCAGGGTGGACTCAAGGCTTAATTGCTTCTCCTGAACAGCAGCACAGGAAAACCCTGTGTTGTGAAAGGAACTGAGCCAATGAATAAACTGCCCCTCCTGACTCATTCAGAGTCTTTCGTAAGAGATAGCAACAGTATGCCAGGCACATTAAGCAATTACTACCCTAAAAATGGCACCTCTGACCAAGAAAAGCCAGGGTTGCTTTGAAAAAAATCTTTTTCCATATTTAAATATGCTGAATGATGTCATTTGCAAATTAATTCCTTCCAAAACCCAAGGGAGGCCTGGTTTTGCAGCATCTAAATAAAAGGGGATAGAGAAGAAGAAGCCACTTTGAACAGACCTGAGATGAAAGTTCTTGTTTTCCTGGAGGCAGAAGACAGGAGAAAGCACTGTACATGGCACACTCTAAGTGTCGGGGCCACGACGGACGCCCCATAACAAGGCTGCTGAGTATGAGGCAGAGCAGAGGTCTGCACAGAAGCAAGATGGCAGGAGACTGAAGCCTTCTGCCCGAGGCTCTTACAGAAAAACGAGCACTTTGTTCCACTGCTGAGGATTTTTCTCCACAGGGGAAAGAGGTGGAGGAGTAGTGGGTGTGTGTTCAGAGAAGATGGAGGTGCCTTAGTGAATGGCATGAAAAGTAACGTGCCATTTCTTCTTTTCTGTGGGTTCTCAAGTGAAGGCTGATGGAGCCAGAAACAAAGGAAGAAAATGAGGTGACTGGAGGCAGGTGACTTTACCACACCTTCTATTTCTGTGCCATGCCAGGATGGAGCCCGATTCTGCCAGTCAGATCCTCACCCACACTCTCTCCTTCATGCCTGTTCATGGCCCTGTGACCTCCTGGTTCTTCTCCTGCCTATCTGACTGCTCCTTGGTCTCCCTTTTTGGGGCCTCAGGGATGTTCCAACCCTTATGCACAACTGTCCCTCAAGGCTCCATCCTGGTCTTCTTCTCTTTGTTCTACATTCTCTTGGTGATCTTACCAACTCTAAGAGATTCAATTATCTAAAACTCCAGGCCATTAAGTCTCCTGATCCCATTTCCCTCCAATTCTGTCCTATATACAACAACTGCTGACCTCTGCTGCACGTGGGATATTCCTTTCATATTCAACATGTACAAAGCTTAGCCCACTCTCTTTCCTCCAAAGCTTTTCCCTCTTTCTCACCCTCTCAGCTGACTGTTTTGTTGATTCTGCATCTACAACATCAATTCTGGCCCTTCTCCCCTCTGTCTCCCTCCAGTCTCTCTTCTTTCCCATCCACCCTTTACTGTCTGTTTCTAAAGATCTGACCATGGTGCCACTCCTATGCCTAAGAATCATCACTGTTGACTCACAATGCAGGTTAAAATAAAAACCACTTGGTTTGGAATTGAAACCCCTCTACAAGCTGAGTCTCAGTCTACATTCTCAGTACATCACTGCCTTTTGTGAACTAGCTATTTCAGGTACTGACGCCCAGAGGATGCATGGCACTAAGCTAAATACTTTGGGAAGGTGAAGTGAGCAGCGACCTAAAGCAGCATCCCTGGAACAGGCCTAAAGTGGTTCTGATGTTCTCTTTTCAAAGCCTTGCCCTGCGGCGGCTGGGTGGCACAGTGAAGAGAGCAGTGGCCCTGGAGTCAGGAGGACCTGAGTTCAAAATTGGCTTCAGACACTTGACCCTTAACTAGCTGTGTGACCTTGGGCAAGTCACTTAATCCCAACTGCCCTGCCTTGCCCCCTCCAAAAGATAAAAACAAACAAATCAAAGCCTGGCAGTGTACAAGAGTCTGCTCCCCAAGAGCTGCTTTCTACCTGTCTTCTGCAGCTAAGCCTTTTCAGAGGCTGGCTCCCAGGACTGGGATGCTCTAAATTCCTCGTTTCCTTCAAGGCTTAGCTCCAGGGCCATCTGTTATACAAGACCTTCTCCTCTCCTCCTACTCCTCCTCCCCAGCACCTAGCTCAGTGTCTGCATGTAGTAGGCGCTTAATAAATGCTTGTTGTGTAAGAAGATGAACCAACCAAGGGCCAAGATCATAGGATCCTAGAGTGAGTTTTAGATTCTAGCTTTAGCACCCCTCATCTTACAGATGAGGAAAGAGGCCCAGAGAAGGGAAGGATCTGCTTTGGTTTGCAAAAGTAGTAAGTGGTCAAGGCAAGATTCGAAGCTGGGCCCTCAGACTCTAGTCTTACCACCACATCAAGTCAAGCATTTCTGAAAGCAGGTCATGCTGAGTGATGCTGAGGCCTCTACTAGCTCTGGGCAGCTTCCTGGGCTGGTAGCTTAAGCTGTCATCTTCTCTGACCTTCAAAGAACCAGACCCTTCTTTAATCTGACTCCCCTCCAGTAAAGGTGATTCCTTAAGCTCCTACCCCATCCAGGAAAGGAGAAAGAGGAAGATCTAATTTTAGGAGTGTAGAGATGACTTGGTCAGTGTCAAATGATGAATCTCCAGTCAGTCCCAACAGCCCGAGTGCAGTGTTTCCCAAACAAATAAGAAGAGCAGTCACAATTACCCAGCAAGTCCTCTGGGATTTCTCATTAAGCACTAAGGGAAGTCACTTGAAGACAATGCTATTTCCCCCTGCCAAGCCCTGAAGCCAAATCATCACTACTTTATTGTCAACTGAATCTAACGGTTTTGGCAGATCGAATAAAGTCAGCTTGGACATATGACCTCTGTTTATCCCCAGAAAGTCATCAACTCAAAACAGCAATGTGGTCTTGATGCCAAGCCACGGTTTAAAGCCTGACTGATTGTGATCCAGGAAACTAAGGAAATCTAGAAGTTGCTGTCATTGGCTTGCTTCCATCTTCTCAGATAACTCTACCCCAAAACAGTGGTATGAGAGAAACAGTCTTTAATACCAGGACAATTATCAAATGATTTCCAGAAGACAGGACTATGTAATTTTCTCTGAAGACTGGTGGCCATTCAGACTCACCGTGACTTAGGAAAGCAGGTGCCAGCTTGTTATCAGCCACCTATTTTGGGTTGGGTAAGAAACTAGTTTGAAGTTGGACTTAAAGGATGCCTCATTCAGAGGATCTGATTGGGGTCAGATGCCACTGCCCCCTAGAGTGGAAGTTCAGCTGGGAGGGGAGGAGAGCAATTTCCTAGGAGAAGGCCCTTGTTCATGCCAGGGCAAGGTATGTTTTCAGGTCTCACCTCCTCTTCCCAAAGAACTTAGTGTCATGCATCCCACGGGATCCAATAATTATTACCTACTGAGTGGTCATGCAGACAGAGGTGACCCAGAAAAATTCCCAATCACAGGAAAGAGCACAAAGAGGCTGGCTAAAAAAGAAACAGTCCCTGTCATTTATGTTTCTTAACAATATTCTGATCCGTGGAATGTGGTAGAAAGAATAAGAAAAAGGAGCAATGCTGTTGGCTTGACAGCTTTATCCTGTGTTCCATTGAACCTTGAGGACTCCAGAGTCACACTGTGCTCTCTTTTGCACCTCTGCAGTCATGGGACTCTGTAGCCCTGACAATGGTCCCAACTCACCTACCTCATACACAGGAGAAAGAGGAGAAACATGCCCTCTTCTCCAGACCACCTACAACAAGCATCAGAATCTTCTTGCACATGGCATGGAGGGCCCTAGTCCATAAGGAGGGACCTTGGAGATAATCTGGATATGGACATGAGTTCCAGAAAAGTAAAGAGATTCATCTAAAGTTCTGTAGCCTGTAAATGGCAGAGATGGGTTTGGCCTTGGGTTCTCTTCCTCCAGATCCAGTGTTCTTTCTGCTCCCTCATTTACCTCTGACATGGGCAAGGAAAGAGACAGGGCAGGGGAAGTTCTTCCTTGCACAGAGCCTGCTGGAGGGCTGACTTTCTGCCATCATTTAAAAAACTTTTTAGAAATGTCTTGAAAATGCCAGCTCTCACCTGCAATAGTTTCAAGCCTGTCCATCTGAGCACACCCAAGTGTAGAAGAGAGACTGCCTGATCCCAGCTGGTTGGGGTCTTAGGCTTTGAACCTTTTTTTGCCTAGCACTGGGCTTGGGGTATGGAGGTTGCAGGTGGGCATCTGGGGTGGGCCCTTCACAATGCTTTTGCCACTACCATCTTCCCTCCTCTTATCACATCTGCCTCAATTACAGATGAGGGTCGAGGAGGCAAGAAAGGGGACTTCACACTCACAAATGGTAAATGTCCTTGTCTGGGCTAAAGGAATCAGGCCTGATGACTCAGCTCAGCTCATCCTGCCCAGTTCCATGTAGGATTGAGTGTTTGCTCTGTTGTTTGAATGTAAAAGCAAAGTTGAATATTCACCTCTATGTCACAGGTCACTCTGGGCTGCCTGAGTTGCACCTTCAGAAGATTTCTCTGCTTGACATCTTGGACACAGTCGACCTCAGTGATAGGAAAGGCTTGCTGCTGTGTGTCTTCACTCACACTGACAACAAAGAGCACTTCTGACGTTAAGAGCAAGCATCCTTCATGTTCCTGGCCTGAGCCACTCACAAGAACTACATCCAAGGCCATGTGGACCTCTGGTCTCCCCAGGGACTGCAGCATTTTCCTGTTTAAAAAGAATGAAAATGATACTGGAAGCACAAGACTGTAAAAGAAAATTAATTAAGCTTTGTGCCATCCAACTTTCAGGACTCAACCTTTTTTAATGACCACTCCATTCAGAATGCTGATTTCTGCCTGCTTTAACCCCCAGCTGTGAAGCTCATGAACAGAGAATGATCTTTGTCAGACTGACTTCTCCTGGGCACAGATTCCTGCCTCCATTGATCAGTAGTATTCTCTTTTCACTGGAAAAACACCCTTTGGGAAGTTGGTTTTGATCCTAGTTCCAGGAGAAGGGTTATCTTCTGGACCAGGGTTTCTCAAAGGCATATTCTTTACTTCACCAAATGGTGAAAGGGACAGATTAGCTTTATGCTCTGGAGGGGCAGCAGTCTCCTTTCCCTGGGCCACTGGAAGACCTCTCTATTTCAGATGCTTGAAACCCCTGCTCTCCCTTGCTTTCCAGGAGAAGCAGCCTGTTAGTCAGACAGCAAGCCAGGACCCATTAATAAACAATGTGAATGTAAAAATGAGCAAGTGTCTAAATAATTTTACCAGACGTATTTGACATGGCTATTTGGAGCCTGGTCAGCATGCTGATCTCTTGGATAATAGCGCTGCTGGGGAAGCTGAGAAAGTCCAGCTCCATGTAAAATACCTGTGGTGAGAGAAATAAGAGAGTCTGACTGGTTGTTTTCTGGAAAACAGTTACATGTTATAGTGATGTCATCTGTTTAGAGCAGACCATAAAATAGTACAGATCCAAGATGATGTCACATCTTTGGAGGCAAGGATATAGATATTCCATTAAACATCACAATGCACTTAACCCTAGTGATCTTGCATTAGCTACAAACTAAAATATGAATGTCCTAAAATCCAGGCACATCCTAGCAATTAGAGGAAGGACAATACTCTTGAGGGCGATCATTCCTGAAGAGAATCATACACATCATTTACAATTTATGTACAAACGTCAAGACTGTTCACTTTCCTGCTTAATATTAAAATACTTCCATATCTGTGTCATGGTTGTTAAAATAATAATAAAAAAACACAACACACACAGTTTGCCTAGATACTGTATTTAAACGTTGAGTTACTTAATCCAGCTGTTAAACATGGCTCCATATACATTTATGAGACCACTTGGGGCATCTGGTTTATTAGGAGCTCTTCTTAGTGCCAGCATTGAGTGAAGGCTACAAGAAGTAGCTCCACAGGTCTCCAAATAAGCTTTTCAAGACTGAAGATGGTACAGCATGTGTGCTTTCTGATGACTTGTAAATGTTTATAAATGAGGCTTAGTCATTAGGCTGAGAGTTAGTGGTTTGTAAAAACTTCAGTGCTATAATAAAAAATTTACAAGAATGATGGAAGCCCAGAGAGGCCATGTGACACTACTGGAGATGTTTGCCTTCTATAAGGTAGGCCTAAGAAATACACAGCAAGGTATAGAACTGTCCAAATGAAGGCAGCTGAGGAAGCGTCACAGCCTGAGGATCTGTGGAAACCTCCATACTGAAAGGAGAGTTATTTTCGTCAAGGCATGAGCATCTGAAAACAGAGTTTAACTGTTAATGTCTATGTTGCTGGTAATCCTTAAGAGCAGTATTCCAGTTGCAATCTTACTCACAGAATTTTGTGTGTTGTCGCGTGAGGAAAAATGTCATTTACAGATGGAGAGAGTGGAGGAGCAAGAAGGGAGGGGAATGCCT
This sequence comes from Pseudocheirus occidentalis, assembly GCA_028646575.1. NCBI lineage: Eukaryota > Metazoa > Chordata > Mammalia > Diprotodontia > Pseudocheiridae > Pseudocheirus > Pseudocheirus occidentalis. The sequence continues at coordinate 112,118,174 of CM053594.1, forward strand.
GGAAGAGACCATATGTTGATTTCTGTGTGGTCTCCCCCGCCCCGACCCTCCCCAAGGATTCTTTCAGACAGAATCCCAATCTGAGAGTCCATCTAACTGTGCATTTCTTGCCCATCACACATCATGGAGATGCATTCTTATGTTTGACTAGCCAGAGTCAGATCTATTTGAGATTCGTGATGAGTTGTGAAATGTGTCCTGTGTTTTTTAATAAAGGCTGCAGGGTACATCTATCTATCTACCTGGAGAACTGTAGACAAGTAGGAGATGCCCACAGCCTGGCAATATCTCGTAAGTTGTGGTTGACTGCACTGCCACCAGCGTTTAAACAATTAAGGCCAAAAAAGCCACAAAGTACAAGTAACTCTAAAGTGCTCTCACTGAGAATTTTATTCAAGACAAGACAGGAATTGAGAGTGGGGATACTTTATATGAAAATGCAAGTATATTCTATAAATATGAATAGCCTTAACTGTTTTTCTTTTTTTGGGACAACCATTCTGAGTTCTCTCTATTTTTTCTTGCTCTGAAAAGCAGAAGCAGAAAGGCCTAGAGGACAGAGAACAAGTTTGAAAAACAGAAAGACTGTGAGTCTGAGTGTACTGGTTCTGGGATCCTGAGCCAGTCCCTATCTCTCAGCACCCTAAGAAACTCCCCAAGACTCTAGGCTACAGAGAAGGTTGTGACCATTCTACAGGACTATCCTGCAGAGAAGGACGAATATTCCTCACCCAGGAATTCCTTATACTAATGAAATCACAGGCCAAGTTCCTGTTCCTATCCCCTATTCTGAGAAAGAGGTTTCTGTAAGCAGAATAATTTGCATGAACACTCCTTGTGTGTAGCTCCTAGAACCAGAGATTTGCAGGGAGAGAGTGGTCCTGACTGGGGATCCTTCCCCTCACAGGCACTTCTCAGGTCAGAGCATCTTCTAAAACCAGAGCCTGCATACACTGGGCCAATTCTGTCTAAGGAAACCCTGGAATTCCAAGGAGTCTTTCCGCCTGCCCATAACCCACTTTTGCTTTCAAATTTCTCACTGGAAGAAATCATCATTCTTTTTCCTACTATAACCCTTCTTTTTTAACCCCCAGCATCAATCTTCCCCCCCAAAAAATACATGGGCTAGGGTGCTTGTGGGCATGTGTGGCACACACATGCCTCCTCCTAGTTACTTCTGATAAAAGACCAGTCTTTTAAAGGATCATAAAATGCTTCAGCAGCGGCATGTAGGCAGAAATCACTAATTGATTGTCTGGATCTACAAAAGGATTTTATAGTGAGTGTAATTCTACTTCTTTGGTATTTCACAAAACTAAAACATCTTCGTGCAAGTCAGTGTGATGAGGTGAAACAGAGAGAAAGGCAGCCCCCGTGCATCTGTTTACTTGTAATTCTTCTGTATGTGAATGGCTTCAAGTCAACTGGAACTTCCCGTTTCAGGATAAAATCACAGAATGCTAGGAGTGGGGGTTAGGGAGGTATCTATTCCAATCCCCTCATGGTATAGAGAAGGAAATTGTGGCTTAGAGAAGCAAAGGCCATATGGCTTTTAAGTGGCAAAGGCAGAATTTGCACCCAGGCTTTTTGACTTAAGTGTGGTGCTTGCTTTACGACACCAGTCATTCTCCTTCCAAGGCACAGTCCTACAAATGATCTCAAGTAGAACTTACCATAGCCAGTCTGTGACACGAGCTCTGCTGCTCCTCCGATGGGCTTAGTGAACACCCCCATAATTCCTTTACCCACACCGGAGATAACGCCTTTGGCCTTGTGGCCAGCTGATGCCTGGGCCTCGGATGTTTTCTGAAAGTTCTGCATTGGCTGGTCTACAATACCAGCAATTGCACCTGGAACAACAAAAATCACCAATAATTAATGAGGATTTAAATCCCTGGACCAGAAGAAAACCTTAAATCTGGAACATAGTTTTATTTGGATTGAAAACAGAACTCCACCCTCATTGTAAGTCCTTCACTATACCAATGATCTGAGCACAATTTTGGCTTTGTTTAAGTTAAAATTTTACTGTCTCCTTCACAATGACCTAACTCTCTGAGAGGGTTTAGCCCACAGCAATCTAACACACTGGAGTTCAGTTCCCAGTCCAACAAAAAGGATAGCAGTCCCCACTGACAAGCCCCTCTGTCAACCCCTCCTTTCCCCCCCATGCAATTAGGCTACTTTGCTTTGGAAGCAGAGCTAGGAAGATGCCTATTAGGATGATTTGTTCTTTCCAGTAATGACTCATATCTGTGTGGTGCTTTAAGGAAAACACAACCATCCATTCTGTGGGCAGGGACTGTAAGTATTACTCATTAGTCCCACTTTACAGATGAGGAAACTGAGCCCCAGAGAGATGAAATGAGTTGCCCACAGTCACAGGACTATTCAGTGTAAGCAGTGAGTATCAAAGGCAAGACCTGAACCCAGGCCTTTAGACTCCAAGTCCAATGCTAACTTCATTCCATTGAATGGTCTTGGGGGTTAGGATGGGATGTTAAGGAGTCATTCATTGTCAGCCTGGCAAGTTAGTTAGGAAACACAGCACTTGACCCATATTGGGTAAACAAGAATTGAACCTATTTTCAAAACATTTCAGAGCTCTACCACACTAGCATTAACCAACCACCACTCAGAAAATTCTTTCTTTTCTTTCATTTAAATCCCTTACAAAAGAGGCTATCCATTAGTTTCAGTGGGTGGAGAGTGTTGGTGACCTCTCTTTATATCTTTGTGTATAATAATAATAACTTTTTGAATATACATTTGGATATCATTACAGAAAGAAGGTACTTCCCAGTCTTGGTTTTTAAGGTTAATTAAAGCCTCTCCAAGTTCATGTTTTTCTTTAGCTGGGAAACACAAAGGCCTGACCAGCAGTCAATTTCCAGCAAAATTTTTCCTTGATATTCACTGTGGGTAGGAAAACAAAATCTCCTAGTAATTTTTGACAGTTTCCTATTGTCAACACAAATCTGCTTAGACTAATGAGAATAGGAAATACCCCTTGTAGAAATGTCAATGTGTGTGATACGTAGTGCATGGAATCATCCCACTGCAGTAAGGTGCCTCTTCTTCAAGCTCCTGCCCAGAGGCCCCTGGGAGCCTTCGCGCCAGCCCTCTGTAGAGCTCTCTTCATGTGACTTCTCTTGTCTTGCCCCCAGCCCTTCATGTAGAAAGCTCTCTTCTCTTCATCCGGTTTTTCTTTTTATGTGTAAAACACCCGCCAAGGAAACTGCTCCTTGCCCTTGTTTTGTCAAATCACAGCCATCTCCATGTGGTCACAGTCTCCTACGGGCCCAACTCCAGCAGAGAAATTCCTGGAGCACAGCACAAGTCTTTTGGAATCGTTTTTTATTTCTTATTATTTTAGAGAAGAGTGTGAGTATATAAAGGCAAAGTAAATAATTTGCTATTGTAGGACTGAGTCAGATGATGCTTAATAGGCGAGTAACATCTGTACATTCTCCTAAGACATCTAACTCTTTCCAGGTCATGGTGAACAGGCTGTGACTACAGGGCCAGGCTTTGTTTGCACATTACCCACTGGGTCCTCCATTTCGCGGTGTGTTACACACATTTAGTGCCAAGGAACGGCGAATACCTGACTGGTAATGAATAAGAAGTTAGAGTGTGTGATGGTGCCACCTTTATACTCACAGAGTGCTCTCTTTATGTTAACCAGAAGGCATGTGATTTGGCAGTTCATTCTTGCATGGAGAGCATTTGAGTTACGTTTTACCATATTTTTGAGTCTCTTTACTTTGCTGGATATTGAAATAGTTTATTGAAACTATGGTAATGACAGCCTTCACTGTAGTCAGTGGCTGAAGAAAATGGAAGATCAAAGAAAAGTTTCACTTTGAATACCTGTTTGCATTTAAGAAACTAGACATTGAAGTCCTACTCTATAAGCTATAAACAGCTCTTGTGTCACTGGAATGAGTTAGGCCTGGCATGTTAAAGAGCTATGACTGTTTTCTACAAAGAACAGCCAAAATAAAGATCTATGTTTAATTCAATAATAAAATTATATGATGAAATAATATAATCTGTAATAATAACTGTTAAGAACTCCAGATTAATTATTCCAAGGTTGTCACAGACCCCCAAAAGGATAGGCAATCTGCCTAGAGACCCACAGCTTTAATGTAACAATGCTCAGAGTAGAACCTAGAACTTGGGATTTCAAGTCAAATGTACTCTTCTTGTTTTTAAAGCCTTTACAGGGTTTTTATTTATTTTTAACCCATACAAACTTCCTCCTTCCTTCCATTTGAGTCTTCTCATGTTCATAGGCTGCCTTGTTGACTGAATGATGGTACCTGCCAGAAAAGCAATGGGCATCACCAAGTGAGAGATGATGGAGTTTGGGTTGGGCAGCATTATCAGCCTAAGTTCCTTCATGCTGTGGCCTGTATCCCTCTGAATCTAGTGATAAGTATTGTATATACAGATCCTGAAGGCTCTCAGACAGGTGCATGGGTCTCTGAGGGGCTGGTAAACAGCAGTTTCTCTGGACCTTTCAGTTTCCTTTCACAAATGGACTGGAATCCAGGACTAATAGAAATGGACCAACTGTTCAGGAATTGGCATATTCATATTCATGAATAACGACACATATGTACCATCTTAGAAATTGCAGGACATTTAAAAACCTTTATCTTGCTTAGTCTTTGGGACAATGTTGTGAGGTCCATACTCTTATTCAGGTTTTATAGTGAGTAGTAGGCTCAGAGAGATTAAGGAATTTGCTCACCACCACACAGCTAATGATAAAACCAGGCTTCAAACTCAGGATTTTTGACTTTCGAGTTTCATGTTCTTTCCACTACACCAGGAACCCAGAAGATACGAAGCTAGAATTGCCTCTGGAGCCTGCTGGTACCCAACTAGCACTCATAATAGAATGTCATATATTCAAAACCTTATCATTCTAACTAGAGAACATGCAGATATCCAGGAGATGCAGAATGCCCACTTTCATTCTTATTAATGACATAAACATAGGACTAACATTCTGAAAATACCACTAGAAACCTCTGAAAAATCAAGATAGCACGATCTTTGATGCTTTGAGGTATAGAACAAGACAGGAAAAGAATATAGCAAAGAGCACTAAGACTGGCCAAGAAGACGTCTTGTTTCACTTGAAGTTCAATATATTTTTAGTGGTTGATTCACTGTTCCCCATAATCAACAGTGCTGAAGAGAGGCATTATGTCAAACATGTGGCAGGATATCAAACATTTCAAATTAGGTAGAAGGATGGGATGATGGGCCCAGGAGGAAATGACACATTCACTTTGTACCTGAAAGCCCAGCATTCGATCTCGATCCAAACCTTAATCCTACTATTGATGTGGAGCTAAAACCTATCTGGATTTTCATTGGCTGATAACGCCAGAGTCACCGATGGGTACACTGCATAATGGCTTTTAAAAGTACACCACTGGCACATAGTAGGCACTTCACAGATGCGTGAATATATGAATGAATGAATGATGAAAATTAGGATAAAATGCTTCAAAAACATTATGTTTTGGTCTCATTACCACTCCTCTGAGCCACAGATATGTAAGCCCATAGGACACAAATGAAAACACTCACTTCTCAGCTCATCTCTTTTTGCTTAAGTCCCCCTTCCTTTGGATAGGCCCTTCACAAAGCCCTTCTAAGCCTCTGGTTCTCTGAAATATGGCCAGGGCCACTTGCCACAGGCCTGTTACTTTAGAAAGAAGACATTGCCATTCCCTTTATACAATGTTTTCATCCTAGTTCATTAGCTTCTCAGTATCCAGGCATTATCAAATGACAGTGGCCCACACCATCGAATGTTATTGCTTAAATAATTTCCAGTAACTTAACCTGAACTTGTCATGTTTTACCACTTCCTCTTGGGGCCCCTTCTGGGCTGTGGAGCTGTGCTGAGTGCTGAAGATGAGGAAGGGAATAGTCCTCTCAGGCTCCTCTTTTCTAACCTCTGGCTCCGGGCTGCTCTGGACCACTTTGATCTCTGTGAGCCGCATACTCCTTCAGATACACCGAGGCTGCTTGCCAAGCAATACAGTTTTAAATTCCTTTGCTGGGGCGACAAACAAAATACTCTCGAAAACCCTGTTCCACAGAATTTCAGCTCAGAAGCTTCCTTTTCATAGATTTTTCCAAAGCAAAGCCTTTTCAAACATTTGTAATATTTTGAAATATCCATAGCAATCTTCACCTCCAACCATACCATCTGGCCGCTTGACAAACAATAATTATACTGAGTCAGGCTGATAGGGCTCTCTTTAGAAAAGTAGGCTCCTCATTGAAGTTTATATGACATTTGCACTTTGTTCAAGTGGTTTTCAAACAAAAACAAGCATCTACAATATCTATGGTGCAGAAGGAGCAATGAGTTTTAAGTATAAGAAAACCTAACAGACATATGGTAGTGTCCTTGGGCTGACTCTGTTACCCTCACTGTGTCTAAGAGAAAGTTATTTTTTTCTCTGGAGCATCACATGAAAGCCAAAGACATGTTTTGTACTAGAGGAAAAAGAATGTAAACCTCTTGTACTTTCAAATAATCCCAAGAAAAGAGAAAGAACTCATTTACGTATAGGCTAATCTCTGCATGTCAGAGCCTAACAGCAACAGGAAGGCATGGGAAACTGGGTTTCAGGGTCCTGTTTTTTCCCAACCTTCCCAGTGACTACTCCTTGTGTGACTTCAGACAAGTTTTAAGGCTTTGTTTTATTTTCATCATCTTTTGGGGAGAATCTGAGACTGACAAAATGCTTAGAGTCCCTGCAGTTGATTCTTAGTAATAAAGGCAGAGTTGCAAGTGTCCTGAGAAGGCATGTGTGTGTGTGTGTGTGTGTGTGCGTGTGTGTGTTGTAGCAGAACACAACTGGCCAAGGATACTCAATCACAGATTCTAAGGCATTACCCAGGAGGCTGAGGCCTAGTCTGGACAGACCCTGACGGAGCCCTTCTCCCAAATTCTCAGGAAGTTGACGCCGCCACTCCTCCTGCCGGTTATAGTGCTCTTCATCCAAGGAGAGCCTGTCCATGTTCCGGGCCAGACTTGTGGCCAAGTTGGTGATGGATGTCAAGGTACCTGTGAACACAAGGCAACATATGTCAGCAGGACAGTCACACGGCACAGTGGTGATGCTGAGCAGATAAATGTCTTATTTCCTGGGCTAAAGGAAGGATAGAAAATCAGACCAACAATCGACAAGTGATAGTACTTTATTCTTTGGCCACCTGGTATATAAAGCTTACAAAAAGAGATATAAATTAAAGAATTAAAAAGAAAATGATTACACCTATACCTCAGAGGCAGTTTTTTAGTATCTGGTGGTAAAGGGAGAAAGAAGATGGAAAGGCTGGGTTAGGAGTCATTTGTACAATTCTAGGAGAGTTATTTTATAAGAATGAGTATCCTTTGTGGTTTAGATCGTTATAGTTTGACTGAGACCTGAATGAAGGCCTCATTTAGGTCAAATTCCAAAGGGCAAAACTTGCCTACTTAGATCTGAAAAGTTTCTAGCAAGGAGCTGTACTTCTGGGGGCCCAGGCAGGTTGCAAAGACATGGTTCCACTTTCCAAATGAGAGATTTTTCTCCTGATTGCTTTAGTCATAATAAAGGGAGACACTAAACGGCATCATTTGACAGGCTAAGGAAATCCTGATTGTGCCACTGAGAATGCAGGATTTTAACTAAAAAGAATGTGAAGAAAATCAAGGGAACAAATCATGGAAAAGTCACGATTCTTTTGCTCCCCAGAAAGGCCATTTCTGTTTCTTTCTGGAAAAGCTTGAATTCTCCTGAGGAAATATGCATACATCTCAATGAACAAAACTTAATGCTTCAGTAAACATCACAGGAAAACTATCCCATCCGTTGGAGGGATCATCCTGCAGCTGCACCTTTGCTAGCAATTGGAAAAAGAAATAGGCTTTGCTAAGGGAAGGAGAGTCAGTGGAGAAAGTCCGTCCTTACAAAATAAAGACCTGGGATGCTAATGTTACTCCTGTGGTTAGGAGAAATCTGGGAGTTGGTGGTGGTTTTATTTTGAAGCAGAAACAATACAAACACTAACTACCGGAGCTTTGGAAGTTTTGAAAAATCCACCGGTGAATCATCTGGCAATTCTCAGCAAGGTCCGCCAGCAAAGTTCACAGGCCTCCTTATATCTACTGTGGCTGGGGATGTCTTCCTTGCTCCCTTCTCCCTCCTCTTCTCCCTCTCTCAAGCTGTCTGGAATCTCCAGTCTCATACCGGTGCCTACTTTTGAGACATTCTATATAGCCTTAGGTAACTCAGAGGGGGGTAGTCCCTACAGTTCCTTGTCATCTTCTGTAGCACTTCCCAAATCAAAATTACTTTTATGGGGTGAAAAGACTTTTGTTCTGTTTGGCCGAGCTCCTGCTGAGGAGGAAGTGGGGACAAGGAACAAGCTCGGATGTCCTTTGCTGGAACCCAAGTCATTACAGGCCAGACCTCAGCATCACAGAAGGGGTGAACCCAGGTTAGTTTTTAAAAAAAAAAAAAAAAGGAAGAAAGAAAGAAAGCAAGCTCAAGCCCCTCCTCCCTCTGCAGGCATCTGTAACCCTGGCCAGCACCGGCATTCCCAGCTTGGGGCTGGCAGAGCGGCCTTTGTTCCTGGGAGTCTTGGCCGCAAGATGGCACTGTTTCTGTGTCTTGCTTAGAAAAGGCTGGTTATGTTTTACATCCCAATCTGCTTTCACGTCAAAACGTATCCACATACTTAGAAAAGTTATGACAACTGTATCTACATTGAAAAAAATAATAAATACGATGAGGCAACAGAGTGTAGGATTTCTGATGCTTTGTGGCAGTCCCAAACACCTTTAATATTTCTGTATTTATCACAGCCTAACAGCAGAGCCAACCTTGGTTTCCCCAGTGGGAGGTTTAAAGTTCTGAAGCCTTCTAGCACACACTCTAGGCAGGACGTGCTCTGCTGAATACATAAGACATTATAGACAGGCTTGGTTACAAATCCAACATTTTGATGAGAGCAAACAAGCCAAGCAAAGCTAGAGGCCACCTGAATGTGGTTCAGAATTTAACACGTTCTTGAGAATTTTTTAAAAAGAAAAAAAAGAGGAGGGAAAGGGAAAGGAACAAAAATGAGACATTGATGTAACCATGAACTACCTTTGGAAATGTGCTTTACAAAGGATGTAGTCCCTCTGGAAACTCCGCTGACAAATGCCCCAGGGCCTCGGGTCAGCCCTTCGTAGGGGAGCCTAAAGAAGTCGTCGATGCCATTCCCAATGCTCCTGACCAGGCCAGCTGGGCTGCCAAGGATCTCCAGAGAGCCCACCACCCAGCCTGTGTGGAGCAAAAAGAGAAGGGTCATTCGCAGGCAGCACTGCAGCACTTTACACACTGGTGACAAAAGCAGCCGTTCAGTTTTCACACTGGGATTCATAACATAATGAGCTTCTAGGGAGCACAATACAGGCAATAACTCATTCGCTTGTGAATTCATAAATGGCAATCTTTCATACTTTATAAATCAAAGAAATCCCTCTGGCAACCTCACAAATAGCTTTAATATGACTTCCTTGCATGAGCCTCCCGTATTCCTGCTAAAAGTTAAGTGCCTGTCTTCCCGGGGAGGCTCAGCTCTAGTAGCCAGCAGAGGGGTAAGTAAGGGTGGCGGTCCTTTTGCGGGAGGCTTTTGCGTGCTGTGAAAAGCCTACGCATTAGTGTAGCCAGTGAACTGGGATACAGGGGAGGAGGTTGATTGCTTAATGGGGTGTTACAAAAGGGGATGCAAACTTTCGACAAGGACGGAAGAGTTATTTTTAATCTCCCCCAATCAGACCAAGCTGAGTGCTTTGCTTTGGAGCTGAGCTCTGATGAATCCCCTTCAACCCCCCAGCTTCAGTTGTATAAACATCAGTGACATCTACATACTGATTAAGTTAGTCAGAGGGGAGTATTCCCTATGAATGTCCCAAGAGGGGTATCCTTGGATCTGGTTTCCTATTTAAACATAGGCCTGCCAGGGGTTGGCCTGCTGGCTGGGCTAAGTGGACTTGTGGGAAAGCTGGTTTGGAGAATAAACCCTGGACCTGCCCCTCCCCCCTGAAGATGGGGATTCAGGGTTGAAAGCCTGGGGGAATGGAAGACTGGAAGGAGCAGAAGGAGGTGCAGTATTTGCAGTTTCTGACAGCAATGGGAAGATTTCAGTAACCATGCTGTAGATGCCTCACTTCTACTGATTCCTAGCCCCAGAAGGAGAGTTCCTAACTGGGGCTGCCAGCAGAACAAGACCTATGACACAGACTCCTACAATATGCTTCCTAGCCCCCCTCTTTCTGCAGACTCCTGGGGACAGGGGTGGTAGGGGGAAGGAAGGGACATGAGCCTTTACTGTTACCATAGGCTGCTGGGAGCTCAGACCCCAGCTCCTCATTTCCCTCTTGCAAAGGCTCACACAAAAGCAAATGGCTCAGGGTTTCCTCTCAGCACTTCTGCCCTAGTAGGCCCTGGGGCTCCTTTGAGGTAGGAAATCAGCAGAATTAAAAACTATTCTGTGGGAGAGGCTGAGAGTGGATAGAACAGTTTGGAACCCACCACTAGTTCCAAATGACTTTGAAATGTGTGCCTAGCACAGTGCTCTCTGGGAGTGGAAATTTAAAGACCACTACGACAACATGGAAGGCCCAGGTTTTTTCCTGCTCTGGCCAAGCAAAAATTCACATCCCTAAAACTGAACCCAGGCCTGACTCCTGTTCTTTTAAGGAAGACTAAAACAAAAATTCTAAGACAAAAGAGATTTCTTAAAGGTGAAGTTTATAAAGATAATGAAGGAGAATAGCTGAGGCAAATTTGAGAATCTCCTTCCTTGGAGGTGTCTTAAGGAAGGTCCCCATCATCCTGGAAGCTGTATGATCCTATGGAACATGACAGATCCTGATAGCTATCTGGTATCATCTAGGTGTGGTAAGGGGATGAAATAGAATGTTCTTTCCAACCCTATGATTCAAACACAGAGTCAACAAGGGTGACTAGATGTATTCTAAGACCATGATGACTCCTTGGGGGTCCCAGTCTTTTTTCAGCAAGGTGGGTATGGGAGAGGGCAGACATCATAACTATTACAGTATCACCCACATGTCACTAGGTAGAAGACATGAAACTTGGGGTCAGAAAAGCTAGATTTGAATGTGAGCAGTGGGATGGTACACTGGACCCAATGCCGGACCTGGAGCGAGGAAGACCCGAGTCTGTGCCTCATCTCTGATCCTTAACTGTCTGCGTAAGCTGGGCAAGGTATCCCTTGTCTCCGAGTCTCAGTTTTGTCAACTGTACAAATAATGCCTGTATGACTGACCTCATAAGGTTGTAATAATGCATGTAACGTTCTTTGCAAACCTCAAGGTGATGCATAAATGCCAGCTATTATTATTTTTATTACATCCTGGCTCTGCTACCTTCTGCCAGGGTGACTGTCACTAGGCAGCTCATTTATCCTCTCTGGGCACCATTTTCCTCACAGTAAAATGAAAGGTCGGACCAGCTGAACTCTCTAAGATCCCTTATCGTTCTAACCCTATTACCTGGTGATGAAAGGCCTTTCTCTATTACAATTATATCCATGGCCAAAAAGGGTGATTCCAGCTCCCTCAAATTCCTCATGGCTATACTGAGTCAAAGAGGCCTAGATTTGAATGCTTCCTCCAAAAATTACTTATTTATGTGACTGTGGAAAAGGCATGTAACTTCTATCATCCTCATCTACAAAAAGGAGATCAATATTTACAGGAGTACCTGCCTCACAGGGCTGTTCAGCTCAAATGGGATATTATTTATGCAGCACTTTATAACTTTAAAGCTCTATGAAAGTATTATTATTATCACCTAGTAATATCATGACTAAAACAGCTTTACATAGTGAATGTGAATTTACATAGTTCAATGAATGACTGGCTGGAGATCTCTAAGAGACAAGAAATTAATTACTTGTTACATTTCAGTGGCTTCACAGAGGAAAACTGGTATGGGCCAGATCTACCTGAGGGGGGAAAGGCTTATTTTCTCTGCTCCGCATCATCTCTTCAATTATTTTCCTCAAAGAATAAACATCTCTTTTACTGACTCCACTGGGAATTCTGTTAAAAAATGGTATAAGAATGTGGTATGTTGCTTGGCTTCCCACAGAACTGAATCACAGCATGGAAAGGGACCTCAGGAGGTCACATGGTTCACTCTCCTTCATTCCAGACCACACCTAAACTGTTCCTGAAAAAACCACAGGCCCATAGATGAGAGCTGGACTACTGAGGTCATTTAGTCCAATCTCCTAATTTTTACAAATGCAGAACATGATTTAATAAGTAGAGGTTGACTGATCCCATTTCCTCAGTTACAGAATTTTAGACCTGGAGATATAACTATGACCACTGACTGCTCTTACAATGAAACTAGTTAGATCAAGTGTCACTTCTTCCAAAAGGTCACTCCTTTGCCAATGAGAATGAATACCTTCTTCAACTAGGGAGCTTTCTTAATTTACTGGATTTTTATCTCATTTCCCTATCCTTCCCCCCGAAAAGAAAGTACAGTGAGTACAATGGAGAAAGTCACCACCTTTGAATACTGGCTCTTTTATTCATCACCTTGATCAATGTCTGCTTAATTTTTAAAATTAACTTTAAATTTTAACTTAACTTTAAAAAAGAACAAAACTGAGAAAAGAATTAACTGAATTTTGAACAAAAGAAGAACAAAAGCACTCCTATAAACACACATGGTCATATAGTCAGATTCTCCTTCTTTACCACTCAAAAGAGTTATAAAGACTTTTATGCATCCTTACTTAGCTGGAAGCCAAGACAGCAGACTAAGCAGTAAATCACTATAACTCTCCCATATTCACCTCCAAACAACTATAAAATAGTGCCTTAGAACAGCGGTTCTCAACCTGTGGGTCATGACCCCTTTGGGGGTTGAATGACCCTGTCACAGGGGTTACAGGGGTCACCTAAGACCATTGGAAAACACATATTTCCAATGGTCTTAGGAACCAAGACACCATTCCTCTATCAGTCTCCAGGTGGGTCCACCCACACACAGATATGCCCACATACAAGTAATAAACGGTCATGGCATTAGGAAGGTTGAGAACCACTGCCTTAGAAAAAAATCTTAGAACAGTAGAAACAGGGTGAAACAATCTTTGAGCTCTACAAACTTGGAAGATTGACAGGAAAGATCTGTCTCACTCAGGTAAAAGGGGAGTGTAGTCCAGGACAGAAAGCCAGCAGCAAACCCCACCTCAGCAAAACAGAAGTAGATCCTTAGCCCAGTGCAGTAGATCAGACAAATGTCAACCCTAGGAGCTCTGTTGTGCCTCAGCATAGTCAGGGAAACAAGCAGACTCCAGCTCTGAGAACCCCACGTGCTGTGGCATAGCCCTCAGCAAAAAGGTAAGTTCTAGCAACCAGACCTCCATATGCTTCAGTGTAGCCTTGGGCAAACAGATTGATGCCAACTGTATGGGAGCCTAAGCAAATAGGCAATGTATCCCCTGGAAATGCAGAAACACCTCACTGACCTCAGCATATGCCAAATACCAGCCCTAGGACCCTGGCTCAACACCAGGTGAGCTGCCAGACCCTTATGACCTCCAACAGCACTGGTCACCCCCACACCCACCCCAATTCCCTCAGTGCAGCACCAGACACAAAGGTCCCCTGTGGGCCTCAGGGCAACATCAGTGCAACACCAGGCAAACAGTCAGGTTTGTAGGCCCTGGTACAAGAAGCCTAAGACAGTGTCCCTTCTACCTCAGATGCAGAGCTCAAATTTAAAAGAAAGGAAAAAGGCCAAAAACGATGAATGAAAGCAACAACAACAAAAGAATCTGACCATAGAAAGGTATTTTGGTGACAAAGAAGATCAAGACCCAAATTCAGAACCCCAAAGAAAATTGGGAAGTGGTCCCAAGCCCAGAAAGAACTTGTGGAAGAACTCTAAAAGGAGCTTAAAAATCATATAAGAGATGTAGAAGAAAAATTAGAAAAAGACATGAGACTTAATGCAAGAGAATTATGAAAAAAGAGTCAATAGCTTGGAACAAGAAAACAATTGCTTAAAAAGTAGAATAAGTGAAAAGGAAAAGGAGATACAAAAATCCACTAAAGAAAGCAATTCCTTACAAAGTACAATTGGCCAACAGTCTACCTGTCAGATCTACGGGGAAGAATTAATGACCAAACAAGAGATAGAGAGCATTATAAAATGTAAAATAGATCATTTTGATTTGTTTCTGTACAAACAAAACCAATGCAAACAAAATTAGAAGGGAAGAACGCTGGGAAACAATCTTTACAGTATCTCTGATAAAGGTTTCAGTTCTCAAAAACGTAGAGAACTGAGTCAGATTATGAGCTATTTCCCAATTGACAAATGATCAAAGGATATGAACAGGCAGTTTTCAAATGAAGACATCAAAGCTATCTATAAGCATGTGAAGAATTCTCTAAATCACTTTTGATTAGAGAAATACAAACTAAAACAACTCTGAGGTAATACCTCACACCTATCAGACTGGCTAATATGACAAAAAGGAAAATGATAAATATTGGACAGGATGTGGGAAAATTGGGACATTAATGCACTGTTGGTAGAATTGTGAACTGATCCAACCATTCTGGAGAGCAATTTGGAACTAAGTCCAAAGGGTAACTAAACTGGGCACACCATTTGATCCAGCAATAACACTACTAGGTCTGTATTGCAAAGAGATCATAAAAAAGGGAGAAGGACCTACGTGTGTAAAAGCATTTATAGCAGCCCTTTTCGTGGTGGCAAAATATTGGAAACTGAGGAGATGCTCATCAATTAGGGAATGACTGAATAAGCTGTGGTATATGAATGTAATGGAATACTATTGTGCTATAAAAAATGATGATTAGGAAGACTTCAGAAAAACCTGGAAAGGTTTGTATGACCTGACGCAAAGTGAAAAGAGCAGAACCAGAAAAGCATTGTACACAGTATCAGTAATACTATGTGATAATCAACTATGAATGACTTGGCTCTTCCCAGCAACACAATGATCCAAGACAAATACAAAGGACTCAGGAAGAAAAAGGTTTGTCCACATCCAGATAAAGAACTAAAGGACTCTAAATGCAGACTGAAGCATATTTTTTTCACTTACTTTATTCTTTTTGTGTTTTTTTTCCTTTTGATCTCTTTCTTCTTTCACAAGTGTGAGTAATATGGAAATATGCTTTCCATGACACCACATGTATAACCTATATCAAACTGCCTACCATTTTTGGAAGAGGGGAGGAAGGAGAGAGAGGGAGAAAAAGTTGGAACTCAAAATCTTATAAAAATGAATGATAAAAATTGTCTTGACATGTTATTGGGGGAAAATACTATTTAAAACAACAACAATAACAAAAACTCAAAAGGAAATAAAAACAAACAGTTCCATGGCCAGTTGTCTTAGAAAGTGATTTGAACATAATTATGGTACCTAATTAAATAGTCACAAGGAATTCTTCCTCCTTTTGTCTTGGAGAGGATAATATTTAATGCTCCATTTAATTTGGTGAACTGTCTAAGAACACCAAAAGGGAAAATGTATTAGTAACTAAAAGACATAGAGCAGAAACATCAGACTATCTGAAGATGATGAATAAAAATACCTATCAATTATGAAAAAATAAAGAGTTCTCTCCCCCACCCCCAGGACTAATCCTTCCCTTAATCTATCTTAACTTTATCTCTCCCTTCTCCCCTTTCCCTATTTCCTAGCTAAATGAAATGTATTTTTGTAACCGTGTGTGTGTTTGTGTGTGATCACACATATTATTCCCTCCTTTCACCAGTTCTGATGAGAATGAGGTCCAAACGTCAGTCTTTTCTCCCCCTTCCTCCTTGTTGGTGCAGACTTTTATTCGTATGCTCTATGTGGGAAAATTTTCTTTAACTTTCCTTTCCCTTCCTCCTCTAGTATATTTGTTTTCCCTTCTCTTTGCATTCTTCTTTAGATCATCAAGACAGATGACAGAATCAACTCCCAGCCCTTCTGTCTACTTAGGACTCTCGCTATGAGCCCTGATGGTGATAAGATTCACAAGGGACACATGAATCATCTCATTTTAGAGTGTAATCAGTTTATCCTTGTTTTGTCATTTATGATTGTTCCTTTTTATTTCTGTTTCTTTTAATTTCTATATTTGAACTTCAACATTTCTAAACTGCTCTGGTCTTTTCATCAGGAACGCTTGAAAGTCCTGTATTTCATTAAAGATCCATTTTCTCCCCAGTGGGATTATACTCAATTTTTCTTGTTAAGTTATTCTTGGCTGTAAGTCTATATCCTTTGCCTTCTGGAATACCAAGTTTTCCATGCTTTTATAGTGCTGGCTACTAAACTGTATAGAATTTTGACTGTGGCTTCTCAGTACTTTATGCTTTCTTTCTGACTCTCTGCTGAATTTTTTTCCCTTTGACTTAGAAGCTCTGGATTTTGGGAAAAACCTTCCTTCCTCTTTCTCTAGGAAGTAGCTAGTGGAGTCTTTTTGTTTTCACTATGTCCTGTAGTTTTAAGAAATATGGATAGTTTTAAGATTTCTTGCAGTATGATATATAGACTTTTTTGTGATCACAATACTGAGGTATGCCAACGATTCTTATATTTTTCCTCCCTAATGCCCAGTCAGTTGTTTTTTTGCTATGACATACCTTATATATTCTTCTTTTTTCTCCAGTTTTATTTTTACTTCATTTTAATATTTCTTATTGTTTCATGGAGCCACTTGTTTCTATTTGATTGATTAAATTTTGGGGGAGTTTGTTGCTTAGGGAAGTTGTACCTCTAGTGCCAAGTTGTTAATTTCCTTTCCAGTTTTTTCTTCCACAGTTTTCATTTTTTCCCTAATTTTTTTTTCCCTCTAGCACTCTCTTTTCATTAATAAAAATGTTTTTTAAAATCTTGCTTCATCTCTTTTAGTAATTCTGGTTGGATTTATGCCCAAGCTGTGTTTGGCCTGAGGCTTTGATTGTAGATATTTTGGAGTCATCCTCTTCTTCTGGGATAATATCTTAAATGTCCCAATTGTATAACAGTTTTTAATGGTGGAATTCCCTTTTTATTTGTTCATTCTTCCACATTATGTCTGTATTTCAAAGCTGCTGTTAGGGTTTGGTTCTGCGAACTTCTGGAGGAGGGTCTGAACTGCTCCTGGTGCTGCTTTCTTGGAGTTTTGAGTATTATGTTATTCCAGGATCTCAGGGACATCTCATGCTGGGGGCCTGCAAGCTATCAGTGCTCCCAAAGTAGTCTGACCAGAATCTGGTTGCTGCCCCCTTTGTTTGAGCTTTGTAAGTTCCTGACCTAGGTTTGGGTCTGAGTGACAGAAGACTGCTGCTGGCCTCAGTTGGTTCAGTGACATAACTGTGGGTCAGAGATTCCTGCCCTGGTTATTCTGCTGTAGGCTTTGGACTGGGCTAGAAGCTGGAATTGAGACCCTGATCCACTCCTGTAGTATAAACCATACAGTTAGCACCTGCTTCTGAACTTGCTGTTCTCAGTACACAGCTTAGTATCTGTGACTACTCCTTACCCAGTAATGCTACCCCTGGGCAGCTGGTGGTGCATTAGACAGAGTTCTGGGCCTGGAGTCAGGAAGACCCGAATTCAAATCCAGTCTCAGTTACTTACTAGCAGAGTGACCCTGAGCAAATCACTTAACCTCAGTTTCCTTAACTATAAAATGGGGATAAGAGCACCCACCTTGCAGTCTTGTTGTGAGACTCAAATGAAACAGTATTTGTAAATCACTTAGCATAGTGCCTGGCACACAGCTGGCATTGTACAGATGCTTATTTCCTCTTCTTCCCTAGGCAAAACTCCCCTTCTGAGTCCTCCCTGGATCTGCAATCCAGAATCGGGTAGTGAGCCATGGAGCTGCCAGCAGGCACCAGTGGCTGCGCCCTCCATGGAGCCTCTCTATGCTGGCTGTGTGACCTCTTCTTGCATGGCTGCGTAGGTTTTCTCTGCACTGGAGTGCTCTGGCTTCATCTGCTCCAGACCTTATCCCTATTGTCACAGACCTCTCCATCTCCCTATGCTGACCTAGGCTGGAAAAACGACTTGTGATTTTTTTCTTAGATTTCTCTATCAGGATTTATTTGGTCTGGTGCATTTTCTACATCTGTTTGGAAAAACTGTGGGATAGGGAACTTGCTCTACTTCTTCCTGCTTCTCTATCACCTTGGTTCTGCCTATCTCCCTCAAGAATCTACTACAGTATTTATAAACATCACCACCAGTTCTGCTTCAATCTCTGCCCTAGTACCTCTTCCTTGAGCTGTGCTCATGGAAGCTAGCTGCTCACATCCACCTATAAACTAACTTCCTAGCCCTTTACCTACTTTTGGGGCTGCCTTTCATTGTTAGCCATTTCTCCATGATGATCTATAAACTGAATTTATTTTGTCTATTTCCTGCTCCTTTATCCACTGCTTTCTTTTGGAACTCTTCCAAATCGTACACAGGTTTTCCCTGATAACATGTCCAATGTAACCAAACAAACTGGCCCCCTAGCAACATTAGAGTTGCTGGTCTCTGTGAGGGATGAAGTTGGGGCAGCCACAGTTGAGTATATTTGGAATGAATTAAAAGACATCTCAACAGAATATCAGTATTAAAAACAAATTAAAAAAAACAACACACATGACCAAACACCCAAAGGAAATTCTCTTTCAGCATGTGGCCTATGGTGTAATATTACTGAATACTGCAAGTCAGTGTTTCTAAAGGACATATTTAGGCCAGATCCCCACAGAGACAATACTTCCGATTGGTATTTACCTGATCTGATATGAACAATACACTTTCAAGAACATTAATATGAGTTAATTCATCTACCTTTTTACTGCTGTGTTCCAATAACAAGAGTTTCTGTAATTGTTTAAAGACTTCTCAGTTTTTAAATTTAGGATGTCAGTGGACTATTTATCAATTTCTAATTTTACAGAATAAAATGCTTTCCTTACTGTTTCTGCACATGTCATCAAGGCATCAGGCTGACAGGGAATCTATCTATGATCTTGCCATTTTCAAAGTTCCAGACAGAAATCACTAAATAGGAAAACAATAATCTTAAAAACATGGCAACCACTTCCTTGCTTCTGTATTTCCTAATTGTTAGAACACATTCAAACTATAATATCTGTCTGTCTCTCTTTAGTATATACACATGTACATATACCTCTATATGTGTACAGATAGTTCTTGCTTTAAATTCATATGCAATTTTGACTTTATTTAAAGTATTCTGAAAGAAATCTGCATTCCAAAAAAAACCACCTGTGTTAACTTTACTGTGTGGTACTGTGCTCAACAACAACAACAACAACAACAACAACAACACAACCCCAAAACCAAACTCTCCAAATGAAAACAGGAAAAAGGATGCAAGGAGAGACTGCCATCTCTGCCACCACCATATTGGGAATTGTCTTGAGACCTCCTGAGTGAAAGAGGAGGCCTTTGCCCTGCTCTGCCCAATCACTGGCTTGCTGAGCCCCCGAGCTTTTGTCCTTAGCATCAGTGCTCAGGTACTATGTGTATGTTCCTGGACCCCATGTTGCCCATCCTCTCTTTTCTGTGTCTGTGGCCGGCTTGGCCGTGGCTGTCTTTCTCCTACTGCTCTAGTATCTCTACCCCTGGCCCCATGCGTCTTTGAACCGGGTGACAGTCCCCTCCCTCCATGGTGTGTGGTTTTTAGCTCATGGCAACATTATGTATTTGTATTCAAACAATATACAATTTTATGAGATAATTTTACAGCCAGATTTTCCCAAGGCAGGAAACTGTCCCTAAGCTTCACATTAAATACTTCAGAAATGTATTAATGATTTTTCAATCAATAGGAGGGCTGCTGAAAGAGTTACTATTGATTAGCTTTACAGAAAACCATTTTTACCTAGGCTCACTGGCCAAGAACAATGACTGCTCATTTTTTTGTGGAGAGTGGCTTTGTGGAGATCTCGGCCAAGAGAGCAAAAGCATCCTGGCAACTATGAGTTCTGTGCTTTTGGGGCAAGTTTACTCTTTTGTCCCACAAAGTTTCTTAATGATCCAGCGATCCTCCCATTCATAGTGATGATGATCACTGAGATCACTCATTTCAATGACCTAACTGTTGCAGGCTAAAATTTTAGTTTCTTAGAAAATTTCTTTTATGAGAATGTGGGCTAACTATGTCACCTCTCTTGGGCTCAACTTCTACATTTGTAAAATGAAGAGATTAGTCTGGATGATCTCTAAGGATTAGTTCCTTCTAACTCTAAAGCCAGGATCCTATAAAATTCTGTGACCTAGAATATGGTTTCTTTTAGTCTCAGGAGTATTGGGCCTGTGTTAATTTTCTGAGCTGCAGTAAAGCATTAGTTAGTGGGCTGGAGTAGTCAAGTTACTGCTTTCACTTTATCCTTAGAGACCTGAAATAGTGAAGGTCTTCCTAAATTTCTATCTTTTACTGAGAGAGTGGTTCTGGCACATGGTAGGTTCTAATCCAGGGGGTGGGAACCTGTGGCTTAGAGGCCACATGTGGCCTCCTAGGTCCTTGGGTATGATCTTTTGACTGAGCCAAAGTTTTAAAGAATGAATCCTTTTATTAAGGAAATTTGTTCTGTGAAGTTTGGATTCAGTCAAAAGGCCCTGAGGTTGCAGGTTACCCACTCCTGATCTAATCTAATCCAACCCAATAAGTACCTATTAAGCATCCACCATATATCAGGCAGCTAGGTGGCTCAGTGGATACAGCACTGGCCCTGGAGTCAGGAAGAGATACGTTCAAATCTGGCCTCAGATACTCTGCAACTCACTTAACCACTGTTTGCCTTGCTCCGCAGGAGAAGGAAATGGCAAGCCACTCCAATATCTTTGCCAAGAAAGCCCCATAGACAGTACTAGCGTACTATGATTCACAAGGTCACCAAGAGTTTGACACAACCGTACAACAACAACAAATATATTGGGCACCAGGGTCTGGAAAAAGAAAGACAATATACCAAGCTGTCCCTGCTTTCAAGAAGCTTGTATTCTACTAGGGAAAGAAGGGAGGATACAGCATGTTGACAGATAAACAGAGAAGGAAGGATTCACAGGATCATTTGAGGAGGGAAGGAACACCCAATAACAACTAAGGGGAATGGGAAGGGTCTCTTGTGGCATCTCACTCACTGAGTCAGGGCCACAGGACTGGGGAAGGTCTGTGTGGAGAATGTCCTGCTAGCAGCACTCACCTGCTCTGAAGAGAGCCCCAGCAGCATAGTGCATTGCCAGAGAGTGGATGAGCTGCCTGGTAGTTGTGAAGATGGGTCCTCGTTCAAATAGTGAGAAGGCGAGAGGCGTGTGATCTGAAGCAATGTACAGCTTCAGGGAAGCGTGGATACTTACTGAGAGGTTCACTGGCTGGATGGCCAGTCTCCTTAATTTCACTGGATTGACTAAAGCTTTGGCATGCTGTCTGACTTGTTCAGGCAACTGCTGTGTGAGACCCGAGTGTTTCTTAGAATGACTAACCATTTTGCTGTTGGGAAGATAAGTATCAAAGAGAGTTTTGATGTAGTAAACAAATGTGTCTTCTACATATAATCTGGCTGGTTTCAGTTCAAAACTAAACTCATTAATATCAAACAGGAAGTTTTGTTTTTCAGACAAGGTGATATAAAGTTTGATAAAACAATTTTCTTTATAGTCTTCCAAATCTTTGCTAGATATAAGGAGATTATGCATTCTGGACCATTGGATAGTTTCCACTTTTTCTCCCTGGCAGATCAGGACAGGAAAGTGGAAGTTGGATTTGTTATAGAGTTGATTGTCTAGCTGAAAGTCTCCACAGAAGACCTCCAGGGTGTAAAGCTGTGGGAATCCTGCCACAGCACCTTCAAGAGGGAGGGCTCTGAGGTAGCCGGCCACTGGCTCCATGTTCAGAAAAATGTTGTCCAGCGTGAGCCGTAGAAATTCAGATGATGTTTTGTGGTGGGTGAGATCATCAAATACTGCAAGGCTTGACTGAGTGATGAACACTTTTAATGTAAGACTCTTCCCCAGAGTCCTAGAGGAACGAAAAAAGAAAAAAAGATGATTATTCCATTTTATGACAATTCTTCACCAAACACCTCCTGGTGTGACACAAGATTGCACATGAAACAAGTGAGAGCACAAATGTCAGTACATCGTGTCTAGATTGAGCCAGTCACACCCCAAAATCAATGGGAAATATTCCCAATGGGACTGTTACAAGTGCCTGTTGTGTCTTTCTATGCAATTCTTTATCAACACCATGTTTTGACTCTAATGTCCCTATAAGTCATGCACATTTATTCACTATCACACTCATCAGAGAGTACAAAGCTGAGGACGAAGAATGTGATAACACAAAAACCTTAATACTCCTTCCAAATAGATCCTTTTTTTTCTATTTCATCATAGACTGCAGGAGCTGTTGCTGTTTACCACATTCCTGTTTTGAAAATACAAGTCTTCTCTTTAGTAACTGGGCCGTTTTTGGAATAAAGGAATAGTTTTTGTGTGGTTAACCATGACTGGCCTTGCCCAGTACCAGTCGATCTGTTCAGTGACAAACCTGTCAACTTTCTAGGGGACCAGCACAGCTATAGTACTAATGCAGGCCTAGAAATACATGCATTTTTGCATAATCTCTGTATTGCATAATACAGTTTCAAGTATTAAAAACAAGCCACTTCTATACAGGGGGAATAATAGAACCAAGAGTGAAAGTTTATAGTAGGGTCAAATTCCTCGAATTTGAATTAAGAATATGTTAATCTGAATTATTGAAAAATTTTTTAATTTTAATAAAAATATTGTTTTATTATATGTCCTCTCTCAAGGTCCCAATACTATGAAATGAGAGGATGGATTTGATCATAAAGCACTATGTAACTGCAATTACTAGTATTATTACCTTTAAGATTCTTTCCAAATCTGTGATATACATGTCTTTGTGTATATATACATACTTAAGCTGGGCTAATTAATTTATGCCTTGCAGCTATTGTTAAGAAACTTTCTTTTAGGGGCGGCTAGGTGGCGCAGTGAATAGAGCACCGGCCCTGGAGTCAGGAGTACCTGAGTTCAAATCCAGCCTCAGACACTTAACACAAAAAAACTAGCAGTGTGACCTTGGGCAAGTCACTTAACCGCAACTGCCCTCCAAAAAAAAAGCAAAAAAAAAAAAAAAGAAACTTTCTTTAAAAAAAAAATTGGAATATTCAAGATGAGCTTGCAAAATGTTCCACATAAAGAGATAATTGTACAACGCTTAAATTCTGAGTTAAAATTTTGTTCTTTTAGGTAATTTGGCATTTATTTTCTAAAAGTGTTTTACACTAATGTTCTTTCTGCTCCCTTTTCTTTATAAGCAGTGTAAAGCACTCCCTTTTCTTTATAGGCAGTGTAAAGTGCTCCCTTTTCTTTATAAGCAGAGATTAATTTTTTTTACAAATTCATCTTTGTTTGAATGAACACAAATTCTGAACTGGGAGATATTACAGAAGAAAAGCAAAGTACTTTTAAAAAGTTAAGCATATGTTAAGAAATATTCCCATTTCGTATCTTTAAAACATGTTCTGGGAGCCAAAAATGGGCAAGGAAAGAAAACACATCCTGGAAAACTTGCTGGTAAATAATTATATTTTTGTTGTGTCTCTCATTTATGAAATCTAACTTATAATTCCAAACTGCCATGTAGACATATGGTTAAACAAACGTTAATTTGTACCTTGTGCCAAAGTATATACTGTAAATATGTAAGCTCTAATTTGTTAAGCAGCCTGTGAAACTCATCACAGATTAATTTTACTTGGTACACAAGGTTATTTTACTATATTCAATTATAAATGTTACCTAATTGACAATGGCATTATACTCTATTATACATCATATAACATTTAATTAAAAGTCACTTTGGGGTGGTGGGGCTGTGTGGAGGTCGAAAGAGAGGTCTGGACCTGTGATGTCATAAATATAAAGAATGGTGTAGAAACTCCTTCCATAAAGTAATGAGAAGTTCATCTGCAGTTTACAATCCTAGACAGTTCAATACACATGGATAATATGTATCAGAGACAAGACTTAAACTTAGCTCTTCCTGACTCTAAGGCCAGCCCTTATCTGTTATAACATAATGTATAAACACATGTAGGGACAACAAAGACAAACAAAATGTTATGTGTAAACTGCATTCCAATTAGAAGGCATGCTGCTATTCAACTGCTGAGAAACCAAACATACCTGGTGGCATTGGTTAAGATTGGTTCTGCTTTTCCTTCTGGGGCCACTGTTATGATGATTGTGCTGCACTCATGAGTGATGTCCACATACACATAACCAAAACCAGTTAAGAACAAAACCTAAAAAAGAATTTCACATTTTGATGCAAAAGGCAGGAAATGCTACTGAAATGGATAATTTTCAGCATCTCACATTCTGATTTAATACCATGGGCACTTCCTGCTTATATTTCCTTATATCCATGTGAACATGCTATTCAGTTGACTTGCAAATGAAAAAAATATTAAATCCAGATTTTTATTATCCAGCTGTAAGGTTCTTGATGGAAAAATGATGGATGAGGGGGCATGAGCTTCTTCATCCCTTGCTTCTTTGGGGATGGCAAATACATTTTGATTGGGGTGGAGCTTGGCCCTACAACTTTTTGTGAGCATATGAATCTTCCTGGAAGAAAAACAAACTTAGTGCTTGAAACTTAACTACATGATATTTCAGGGTTCTTTGAGTGCTGACAAACCAGCTTGGGGCCGCCCTTCTATTCTGAGAGGCGCCAAAAACTGAAATGAAAACCTACCAGCAAAACTTCATTAACCTCCCCAATGATAATGACATGGTACAGGAAAGTCAGATGAGTGCTAAGCTTTATTTGCCTTGAGTAGAAAATTTAGCATTCTTTTAGCCAGAGTTTTTGAGAAAGAGGACAAATGCTTTAAAAAAAAAACCCTAAAACACACAAAAATACCCCCAACAGTTGTAGGAAGTCAGGTTCTAGCAGAACAGATGTTCTTTCAACATTAAATACTAATGCTATAAAATGGATGTTTGAAAGTAGCACTGAATAATCTGAAAAATAACTCCAGGGATACTATGTTCCCAGTCAGGTTACCTGGGGCTAAGGAACAGGACTGATATATACAAGGTTTGAAGAATTATCTTTGGAAATTTGCAGTATGACTTCTGTTCTTATTTGGCTCCTTTATCATAGGACAGGCTAACAGAATCAAGCTAAGCCCAGCTATTAAATAAAGGAAGAAGTATTGGGATCACACCAGGGAAATCAAAGAACCATGAAATAATGCCACTACTAGACAACTAGATGGCATAAGCTAAACATGGTTTTGAAGTACAGTCTCTGTCTCACCTGGGTACGTAGCATTTTGTAGTTGCTCTTCTATGCCATAGCACTCTAAGGTGACTGGTTTTATAGAACTTTAGTGCTAAAAGGTATACATATGTCAAGTTAAATTTCTACTTTTAAACAAAACAGCAACCAATCCACCTTCAGGTGGCTAGGCAACTAGTCGAATTCAATGAAATTTGTTATGTGGGTTTTAGTTAGAAAAACAAATATCTAGAAAAAAAGAGCTTACTCTGCCATCTTAAAACAAAACAGGAATATATAAACACAGTAGGTGCTTAATAAATGCTTATTCCCTTCTCTTTCCTCCAAGATGTCAGGAAAATGCAAGGAAGGCATTTAGTATGTTGGTTGGATCCACACAGTGAATTTATGGGAAGACATGAATAAGAGTCCTACAGGACCAGATTTCCTGTATAAATTGCAATCTTCAGTAACGTCTAACTTTTCATGACCCCATTTGGGGTATTCTTAGCAAAGACAGAGGAGTTGGTTTGTCATTTCCTTCTCCAGCTCATTTTATAAATGAGGAACTAGGGCAAACAGGGTTAAGTGACTTGCCCAGGGTCACACAGACAGTAAGTGTCTGAGGCTGGACTGGAACTCAGGTCTTCCTGATTCCAGACCTGGTTCTTTCTACTGTGCCATCTAGCCGCCCACATCTTTGGTGGGAATATCCAAACTAATTGGAACACAGATCTGTTTGAATTGTTCAGCATTTTACTATATACTGACACAAAAATGCCAGTGATGTTTCTTTCATTTCAGGCAAAAGTGATACAAGTAGGAAGACTTTATATAATATTCCATAGCACCATGTGTTCTGAAATTGATCTCTACTCCGAGGAGAATACAATGGATTTCGGAGTTGGAAAAGTCCCCAGAGAATACTTTGAGTATAAAAGTAGGGACCTACTTAAGTTTTAGGATTGGGGCTTCAGAATAGGAGGAAAATTCTGAATGCTGATTTAAATGCTGAAATGTAATTTTCAAGGGAAATCGTCAATTGGGGGGAAAAAAGTTGTACCAACTATCTCTGATAAGGGCATGTTATCTAGAATATATAGGGAATTTAAACAAATACATATGACCCAGAGTGATTCCCCAGTGGATAAGTGGTCAAAGAATATAAATAAACATTTCTCAAAGAAAATATTGCAAAATATTTAGAACCATATAAAGGACATCTCCAAATGACTAATAAGAAAAATACAAATCAATATAACTCCGAGTTTTTACTGTACACCTAAAAAATTGAGAAAGATAAGAAAAGATGAGAATAGTCCAAGTTAGAGACACTTTATGAAGTTGACATTCTAGTGCACTATTGGTGAAATTGGGAAATCATTCTGGAAAGTACTATCAAAAAAGGCTAAGGAAGTGACTAAAATGTCCATGCCCTTTGATCCAGAGAGCCTATTGCTAGATATACAGCAATTTATAGGGGCACTTTTATAGAAGCCAAGGACTAGACACAAAGTAGATGCCCATTGATTGAGGAATGGCAAAACTGCAATACATGAATGTAATTGAATATTACTGTGTGGCAAGAAACGGTTAATATAAAGAACACAGAGAAGCAAAGAAAGACACGACTTGCTACAATATGAACTAAGGAGAACCAGCAAAACAATATACACAATGACTATAACGAACAAAAAGAGAAAGGAAAATACCCCTTCCCTTCTTTGAAAAAGCTAGGGAACATGGGTGTGGACCACAGTTTATACTTTCAGATTCTGTTGATGTGTTTAATAGTTTTGCTGAACTGTTATTTTTTCCTCTTAAAAACAAAATCCTTACTATAGGAAATCACAGAGTAGGAAGAGGAGGGATCCTGTTTAGAAATGAATGCAATGTGAAAACAAAAGATATTTAAAAGTTTGTTTGTTTTAAAGAAATTTGACGTTCAGATCTTATGGAATAAGCAATGTTAATGTGCAAAAAAATAAAGATAAGGTAAGTCCCTCTCCCACCAAATCAAAAGGTCTTTTGATAAGCTAAGAAACAGATACCTCAGACTACTTGAGTGGTTTTGGAGACAGAAATCAACTTGTTGGCCTTTCCTTTCCCTAAAATTGGCATGTGAGCAACAGAAACCCTGATTCTCCTTTTCAGTAGTTCTAATCAATTCAATTCCAGGTTTTGTTTTGTTTTTGATGAAGTTCTAGTGGGGTTCCATTTGATTCAGACGACAAATGAAGGGAGAAAATAAGGTGAGATGATTCAGACTTGTGTGGCTTGTGTAAATCATCAGTGTCATACAGAACATCTCTTCCTTTCATTCCTTCATTGTTCTAAGTCCTAAATGAACGGTCTTTCCAAACACATCCTTGTCCCTGCCACATTCTTAGGTCTTACATTTCTTATAAAGCTGGTATAAATTCTTCTATAAGTACTAAAGTTCTTTGTCTCCATTTAGTTGCCCTGTATGGAAGTATAAACAAGCATGTTTTCAACCATTGTGAATGTCTGATTCTTGTCCAAGTGTTAGCTCTGACTCTGATGAGTGACTCAATGACAGCCCGCTGTTTGGAAGGCTAAGCCCAAATGGTGCATAATTTCCCAACACATTACTTATCCTTGTTCTGTGGGCAAAGAGTATGCAGTTTGGGCACTGGGTCCTACTTCTAGGTCTCCTCATGGCTGTTGGGGAAGAAGGATGAAGTGCACGGTGTGGTTTGCAGAGCCACTGTATACTCTCTTGTGACACTTACATGCCTTAAGATGTAGAGCCTGATCTTTTCAATTTCTTTGCCCAGGAGAACTGGGTTTAATCATGATAATGTTTCCACTGGTATGCAACCTCCCTTTTCATAAGCATGTATTACCATCTCTAGTTGATGGACAAAAAAATCAGGAACAAAAGAATCAGGCATGTACCTACAAACAGGTCCCCCAGAAGGGTTCTGGTCGCCTGAGATAGAGCCTGACTCCTGCTTCTTAAGCTGTCTAATCATCACACTCCCCTATCATGAGGGAGGCCAGATACTGTCACCTTTCTAAGCTGAAATCATTGGCACCACCTGGTGAGAGCAATGTTTTCCATAAAGAGAATATCAACCAACTAGAATAGCAAAAGGGACACTCTCTATGAAAAACTAATTTTTTTTAGATGGACATGAGGTCTACTATACAGTTTTTAGTCAGATAAAACAGAAATAATTAAATTTGATGGCCTGAATGGTCACAATCCAAGTTTAGCTGTTTATGCCTTGTTCGTTTGGAGTGTCTTATCCACTTACCAATGGTGGGACTATTATGTACATTTACTGGAAACTAATAAAACCTTCCTAAGGTGTAGGTAAGGAGGGTTCAGCAAACACCCATTTCTTTTGGGGTTTTTTGCCTTTTGGATCAATAAAAGCTCTTTTAGACCACCATCGGATGGGGGTAGGAACACACTATGTAGCCTGTGTGGCAAAATGGCCGAGTGTCCGCTCAGATCCTCCTCTGCTCCCTCACTGGAGCGTGGAGAGGGTCAGAAGTCCTCAAAGACTATGCTGGCAGATGGTGAAGTCTTGCAGGTCCTATGCCTATATAGGGAGGCTCCAATTCCAGAACAATTCCAGATTCTGTTTGTGCAGTCTAAGAATTAGATAGGTGAAAGCAGACAAAATTCATCATCACCACCAGATCGCCACATGCCAAATTATTTAGTCATGCAAGCTCATAAAATTTCCAAGGCATGGAGGGGTTATAATGTATGTCAGGGAAGGGAGTATACTGATTAAATCATGGATCTTTTGAAGTCTGAAGCAACTATATCACAAATTATAGATTTAGAGCTAGAAAGAGACCTTGGAGACCAACTAGACCAGGGGTGGGGAAGCTGTGGCCTCGAGGCCGCATGTGGCCTTCTAGGCTGAGGATTCAGCCAAAGAGCTGCACTTGAGGACCACATGTGGCTTCGAAGCCCAATGTTCCCTACCCTGAACTAGGCTAACGTCATTTTAGAGATGAGGAAATCAAGGTCTAGAGAGACTGAGTGCCCTGCTCAAGGTCACAACAGTTTTAAGTGGCTGAGCTGATATTCGAACCCAGATCCTTTGATTCTAATGCTTAATATCCCAGCACATTGTAGGTGCTTAATAAATGCTCGCTGACTTGACTTGATTTCAAATGCAGCACTCTTTGCACTGCTCACTTTGCTTTGTCTATCAATAGTATTAGTTTTAGTAACTTCTTTAACAGACTATGGAACCGTACATATACAATTATATTTATAATAAGTTTATACCTGACAATTTTTTAAAAGTAAGAATTTCACATTTTGGCACAAACTGAAGACAACTCATATAGTGATACATAATCCTTTTCAAATATCCTATTTAGTACCAAGTGTCACAGACTCTAAAGCAGTGGTTCTCAACTTTCCTAATGCCATGACCCTTTAACACTCATATGTGGGCATGCATGTGGGTGTACCCGCCTGGAGACGTATAGAGAAGCGGGGTCTTGGGTTCTTAAGACCATGGGAAATATGTGCTTTCCGATGGTCTTAGGTGACCCCTGTGGAAGGGTCGTTCAACCCACAGGTTGAGAATCGCTGCTCTAAAGGCACAAACTCAGAGTATACCTCTTTCTAAATAAGAAAGCTCTTCTTTAAATTTCTAAAAGAACATATTAAAGGAAAAGCACTGGATGGTCATTTCTAGACTTCTCAAGTAGTTTTCATAGAGGGAAGAAAGATTCCAGGGAATTCCAAATGACAAAGCCTATACTTCTAAAGTAAAAAGGTATTCACCTTTGACATGTTGAAGCTGGTCAGCTTTGAGAGACTTGGGCAAACTCCCCTACTCAGTTCACTCCTATGTGAGCCTATGTTAGCTAAGGCAAGATTCTTCTGTTTCAAAGAGCCTTAAACTATACATAATTCACTTTCTGAAACTGTTACATAGATTGCTCCCAGACTTCTACAGCCTTCCCACGGTGATGCAGATCCTATGGGGGCCTAGCATGCTTATATGAAGGTGCTTAATATTTGTTGAACTGAACTGAACAATTTAACTGGGCCTAGAATTCTCCAGGGTAACCTCCAACCAGACACAAGTGGAGTACTTGTAAGGCATGTTACAATCAGAGGTGAACTTGCATTTTGCTGACACCATATCAGAAAGATCTGAGTATGAATTTTGTCTCAGATACTTAACTCTGCTTGCTTCATTTTTCTCATGTGTAAAACTGGGATAATAATACCACCTACTTCACAAGTTTGCTGTGAGAGTCACATGAAATAACATGTAAAATGCTTTGCAAACTTTAAAGCACTCTTAAAATATTAGCTATTATATTATTGCTGAGGTACATGGCACTTGCTCACAGGGATACATAGTTAGCTGCCACCTCTTTCTGGCTTCCTGTGAGATATATGATTCTCTAAGCCACTGTCTTATTTTGCCTTGCATTAAAAGTTATTTTTGTGCTTGTCTCGTCTCAACACTAGATTATAATCTCCCTGAAGGCAGTGGCTGTGATAGGATGACATCGGAGTTTCCTTAAGTTCTTAGGTGAAAATCCCATGGTCTTATTCAAGTCTCTATCACCCAAGGGCCCTGTTTTAGTTCCATGGAGACCATATAGCCCAGTGGAAAGAGTACTAGACTTGAAGTCAAGAAGATATGAGTCCAGGTCTCAAGCATTTCTTAGTTATGTGGCCCTGGGCAGGTCATATGGCCTCTTAGAGTCTGGTTTTTTTCCATCTGGAAAATGGGAATAATAATATTACCAACCTTGTAGGATTATTGTAAGGTTCAAATTAAATAATGAATGTATATTACAACCTATAAAGATTACATAAACGAAAAGTATTTTTAATCGCTACCTTGCATAAAACAGGTGATCAATAATAATAATTATTATTGTAATAAACTTTTAAAACTTGTATTGTTTAACCTTAAAGGTTCCTCTTCCACTGCTGGAGGTTGTTGGTCCTGGATGTGTAATTGTACTGAGGTCTATTGGGATTCTTGCCCCATAAACAATAAACTACCTTCTCTGAGTTCTCCCTCCTGACTCTACTTCTACCTGGCATGTAGAGATGGGGTAATATTCACACTGGAATGGCAGCTGAGCTTCTTCTGCACAAAGGCAACAGCTGAGAATTAGGAAGCCCACAAAGTACAGCAGATGTAAAGTTGAAATTCAGGGGACAAGAAATGAATTCTTAGAACACCTACCCAGACTCAGAGGATAAGAAGAAAGGGTTTTGGGGTGGCTAGGTGACACAGTGAATAGAGTACTGGCCCTGGAGTCAGGAGGACCTGAGTTCAAATCTGACCTCAGACACTTGACACAAAAACTAGCTGTGTGACTTTGGGCAAGTCACTTAACCCCAACTGCCCTCCAAAAGAAAGCAAAAAAAAAAAGAAGAAGAAAAAGAAGAAGAAAGCGTTCTTAACTTAAACTGTCAAAGGTAGGAAACAAGCTAGAAAAGTGATAGGATGATTTGATGAATTATAGAATCTGAGAGTTAGAAGGGATTTCAAAGGTAATCTAGGCCAACAATCCAAAATCAGTATCACCTTCTCTGCTTTTATTCCCTGATCTCCAAAGCTAAAAGTATTGTCTAGCTCCTCAAATTTTCCTGCAGTACCATGTGAGGATCTTGCCTGTATTTCTATAATATACCAGCTTGTGTATGTATCACATTCTCCCAGTAGAACAGCTCCTTGAATTCTTGTTCAAGGTATTTTCATTTCTCAGTTTTGCATTCCCAGTATCTAACATAGCACCTTAAACATATTGGGCACTTAATACATGTTTAGTGAATTTAACAAAATTCAGAGTACCATTAATACCCACTCCCCCCCATCTCCTCTGCTCTGGGATAAGTAGAAGATGGTAGCTAGTGATTTTTTTTTCCCCTCTGCTATTTACTGACAAATCTTTTTAGGATTATGATCTTGGAACAGGAAAAAACTTTAGGGTTCATTTGGTATAACTTGTATTAAGTAGGAATGTCCTCTAAATAAATGGTATAGAGAATCCCCCCTGCAAATGGTCTACTAGCTCTTATTTGCATACTTCCAAAGACAGGAAAATCATTACTTAACAAGTGAGCTCATTTCATTTTTACAAATTTTGCTTGTTGGACAGTGCTTCCTTATATTGGGCCAGGAATAAATGTAGTCCTGTTTTTAGGTTTAAAAAATACATAAATTGAAATACGGGGTGGGGAAGATTTGGCTTGAACACTATTTATGTGAAAAAGACCTTAAAATTTTATTTGATCACAAGCTTACTATGAGCCAATGGTCTGATGAAACTGCTAACTACCTAATGTAGTCTTGGTCAACATTAACAGGAGTATGGTGCTCACAGAGAAAGGTTGTCTGAGTAAGACAACACTTGGGAGTTCTGTGTTCAGTTCTTGGTACTGCTTTTTAAAAGGACATTATCAAAATGAATGACTTTGAGAGGTGAGTGAGCAATGTGGGAACCATATCAAGTGAGCAACGATTGAAGGATGGGCGATGTTTAGCCTGGAAAAGAAAAGACGTGGTAGCAATCTTCAACTATGTGAACGTCTTTCCTTTGGAAAAGGAATTAAATTTATTCCAACTAGCCTCAGATGACAGAATGAGGACCAATAGTTGGAAGTAACAGGGAGACAGATTTTGGCTCCTTGTAAAGATGGTTCTAATCATGAGAACTGCCTGATAATGGAAGGAGTTGCCTCATGAGGTGGCAAGTTGCTAGTCACTGTAACTGTTCAAGCAGTCAGCGAGCATTTTTAAATCATCTATTGTATGCCAAGTATGTTGCTAGGCACTGGTGATACAAATGCAAAAATTAAAAAAAATCCTTTCCTCTCAGGTACTGTCCAACTCATCCTATACCGAATATAATCCAATGGAACATAATTCAAATTTGAGCAAGATAGTGGAGGCAGGAGATGGAATGTTGTGGAAGGGGAATGGCAAGGAAGCCTGCTTGGCTGGGATGTAGAAGGCAGAGTGGGAGTGATATGAAATAAGCCTAGAAAGTTAGGCTAGACGCAGATTGTGCAGAGCTTTAAAAACTAAACATAAGCTTGTATTTTATCCTAAAGACAGCAGGAAGTCTTTAGAGAGGAGGGTGATGTGACCAGATATATGCTTGAGGAATATCACTTTGGCAGGTGTGTGAAGGATGAACTGGAAAGGAAAGAACCTAGGGGCAGGAAGATTAATTAGGAGGTTAGTACAATAAACAGAGCAGGCATGAGTTGATGAGGAAATGCACAACAGGAATGGGAGCCAATGGTAATGGAAAGGAGGGGATGGATTCAAGAGATGAATTAGAAGTAGAATCAACAGCATTTGGCCCTTGCTTAGATAAGAAGAGTGAAGGACAAGGGGCTCCTTTAGGGTTAGAATACTTGTATGGCATGGTGATGGTGATCTAAGGATCTAAGGGATCAGTAGGTCTATTTGTAAAATCCCTCTGGAAAGAGGGTTAGATGCATTCCATATACAAAGTGATCAATCAGCAATTATGTGTGTGCATTCATATGTATGCACATACATACATACACACACATATATTTTATCTTGTGACAAGCACAGTGCTAGGTGAGGACAAAGAATGAAACAATTTCTGCTTGCAATAAAATCACATTCTAATGGGGGAGATAAATATCTATAAAACATATATATGTATATATATGCATATATAGAGAGCACAAATATTATTATTTATTCACATTATAGATTAAATAGGCTTTTGTGGAATGACCTGGGTTATTAACTAGCATATGTAATATGTTTCTGTGAAAAAATATAACCTTGAGCTCCAAAAAACAAACTTACAAATGAACTTTTGGGACATAACCCATTTACAAGTTTGGATCTATAAGTACATACTTTTTCTAAATTATTTGTGTCTAGAATGACTTCATGGCTATTTGAATTTGGCCATTTAAAAATCCTTACTGTTTTAGATAATAATGTAATATATGTATACATGTATACAAACGTGTGTGTGTTGATAGAATGTAAGCTCTTTGAGGGCAGAGACTTTCATTTTTGTCTTTGTGCACCAAGAGTCTACCACAGTATCTGACACATAGGAAGTAATTAATAAATGTTTGTAGATTGACTGGGCATGCCACCATGGCAAGACAGAGATGTGGGGAGTTGTGCCCAAATGAATCAATGCTCCTATCTTTACTGTATAACTTTTCCATGTGATTGTCAAATAAATTTTTCTGTTGTTTTTACAATGTTACATACTCTATGGAGGGTCTTATTTCATTCTAATTCTGAGGTAGAACCACTGAACCATCATGAATCAAGCCTGGCCCAGAAGAAGAATAGGTCATGGGAGTTAAGAACATCTCTGAACTGGGAGGCCAGGGTCCTTGAGAGAACACCAACATGTAAACTAAGTCCTCTTGTATAAAAGCAAGGGTTTGGATGTAGATGGAGAGTCTTAGTCTTTGAGATAGGAGGGAGAATGACGTGAGGAGGCAGAAGATAACTGCCACAAGCATCATGCTATATCTGGACATAATGACCTTTAAATTTTAAATGAACTTTAAGAGGAAAAG
This sequence comes from Pseudocheirus occidentalis, assembly GCA_028646575.1. Lineage (NCBI taxonomy): Eukaryota > Metazoa > Chordata > Mammalia > Diprotodontia > Pseudocheiridae > Pseudocheirus > Pseudocheirus occidentalis. The sequence continues at coordinate 112,153,174 of CM053594.1, forward strand.
GTTGCTGAGTGATGACAACAGAGAGAGGGTCTGGAAGTGAACATGGGGAGTAAGGAGTATGCTTACTTCTAGACAAGAATGAAAGGGGGCATGAAAGAAGGAATGTCCAGGACTAGAAAGAATGGTCAGTGATGGAAGGTCTTTGGGCAGCCAGGTCTCCATGACTACAAGAAGGCTGAAAGAACAAGAAAAGAAGGCAATAAAAGTTTGTTGGACTCTATCTTAACCATGATTGTACAATATAAACATTTCAAATTTAGATTCCAAGCATGTAAGAGTTGGAAGGTACTTCAGAGATCTAATCTAGTTACCCACCCCCACTCCAATTTTACATATAAGAAAACGGAGACAAGGAAAGTTGAAGTATGTGGCAGAGCCAGAATGGCAAGAGAACTGGAGACAATGACATGCCAAGACCAGCTAAGACACTCAGGGAAGTTTCTTCTAGAAACGTTTAGTCTTAGGAGGACATGGAATCTATCTTTAAGTAATTGAAAGGCTGACAAGCGGAAGAGAAATTAGATCCCAGAGGATGAACTAGGTACAATAGGTAGAAGTTAGCAGCAATGGAGAAGGGAAGAAAGTGTTGTCTTAATGTAAGAGGGAAAACTTTCCAACAATTAGAACTATCCTGAAGTGGAATGGGTTGCCTTGGGAGCTGGTAGGCTCTCTTAGCAGTGGAGTCTTCAGATGGAGACTGGACGGTAATTTGTGGAACATACTGTAGAAGGAATTCTTGTTTGGCCAAAAGCTAGATTCTTTGGCCTCAGAGATACCTCTCAATTTTGGGATTCCATGTCTAGAACCCAGGACTCCTGACTTCATGCCAGTATATTTTCCATAACACTCTATTTTCTTCTTCAAGTGTGCATTCCTGAAAGATAACAGCACTCAAATTGTTGTCAGGTTATTAACATTGATGAGGAAGATATCCACAACAACACAGCCTTCCAAATCTAACATATAACCGGGGTAGCAGCAACATCTGTTCCACAGAGGCTTAAAAAAAGGTCTTTTCCTTAAAAAAGACAATGAAGAAACCATTCTCAAGTTAATTGGTCCAGAAGATGAAGGCTCTCACTGCTGATGGGGCTTCATGGTTGCCAAAGGCATAAAAGCCCAACTGCAGTCATGGCATGGGCAGTGTCCCACAGGCTTGCTGACCATCCCACTGTTGTATGAGTCCACATGTTCTTCTGACTGGGCACAAGACTACAGCAAATGAAGAGATCTTGGGAACTATGCTCAGCCAAATCAGTGCTACATCTTTGCTGAACATTTTTTGTAGGCACTTGATAAGTAAACTTTTTTGGTTAAGTGTTATATGACTGACAAGTGTTGAACCATTGGAGTTGACTGATTTGGGTCCGGACCAGAAGAACAATAATACTTCAATTTTTAAAAATACACCTTAAGGTTCTAATGGTCTTCTTCATTGTTAGAAACTTCATTGTCAGTGGCAGAAAGAATGTAAGAGGCAAAGGGGTGGATTCTAAGATGTAGATTTTGTTCTTTCTCCTGCACTAAGAGAATCTTCCCTACCTCCCCTCCAGACAAGGACCAAAATACTCTGAGACTCAAAGGTCCCTATAAGTCAATGATACTATTGGTGAGATTCTTTGAAATGTTTTTTTCTAAATGTCTAGGGAATTCTTTCAGCATTAGGATCAGGTCTGGAAAGCCCTATTTTGGAGATTTCTTTTCCCTCTGGATTTCCTCAAGCCTTTGTAGTCAGAGATGCTTCAAAGCTGAGAGAAGGTGCTCCTTCCTGCACCCTTACTGACAGTGGTCTTTGGACCCCAACAAAGTCTCATGTTCCCATTAATCTTTTAGGAGCTGTGTGCCATATGCCCAGCAGATCACTGTTTCCTTCATATTCTGAAAGAAGAATTGTTTCAGATTCTCAGACAACCCTTCTGTGATACACTAGGGCATATAAATCACTAGAGAGAGAAGGGAGCTGCTCCTCTGATGAAAGGAAGCAGCCCTTGTACAGAAGGAAGTCTGTCTTCGAGAGGCTTTCCCCTGGCCCTTGATCTAGGGAGACATGTAAAATTCAAAGCCAGCCTAGACAAGGCAGAATCAAAATGATGTAAAATCTCAGTCACTCAGTGATAGAGACCACCTCTTCAACTTTTATCACTCAAAGCAATGGCCTTTAGTCCTGAAGACAGAACAGGGGAATATCACCTTCACTGAATTTAGACATGAGGAGTAGAAATTGGAGCACATGCCACTCCAACAATCCTGCCAAATTTTCCATTGAATTTAATTAAATAAGATATAGAAGGAATATAAAATCTTGTACTTGAGTTAAAAAAAAAATCAACTTCACAAAATGGCTATGTCTAGAGAGCAGTTTTCCTGAAAAAATTAGAGGTATTTTTGTGAACTGAAAATTCAAATGATATGACAGCCAGAAGAGCAAATGCAATCCTAGGTTGTCTTTAAAAGAGGTGCAGTGCCCAGGACAAAGAAGGGACCCTGCCACTGTACTCTGCTCTGGTCTGGCTATGCTTGGAATGTTGTGTTTGGTTCTGGCTGCCACATTTTAGAAAGGGCTTGAGAATAAAAGACTTTCGGGGGGGGGGTATGATGGCTGTCTTTAAGTATGTGAAGGGCTCTCACATCCAAGAGGGTTCCAAATCACTCTTTTTAGAGAAGCAAAAAATAATGACATGAAAACTAAAGATGGAGTCACAGCACTTTGGTTTGAACCATGCTTCTCCCGCTTATTACCTGTGTGACCTTGGGAAAGTCATTTATCTTCTTGGTCCTCATCTGTATAATGAGGGATTTAGACTAGATGCTCTGATTTCACAGGTTCCTTCTAGCTCTAACCCAAGGATTCTATTTACTAGGAGCAATGGGTAAAAACTACAGAGAGGCCTTAAGTCTGATGTCAGGAAAAACTTACTAATGATGCTGTCTAAAAGTGGAAAGGGTTGTCCTGGGAAGTTAGTGGGTCTCCTTTACTAGACATCTTCACACAATGACTGGAAGCACTCTTGCAGGAGATGATGTAGATGGAATTCTTTTAAGTATGGGCTAGATAAGATCAGTGGTAGCTAATGTGGGACATGGGAAGAACCTACTGGGACTTCTATTTCTATTTGTTTCATCTAAAGAATGAAATTAATTTTATGAATATTTAATATATGGGTTACATATTAATACATATGATTGTTTAGCCTTCACTCGGTCCACATACCATCATGTGTCATGTACTATGTAAGAGATTATCCTAAGGGAAAAGTAGGAATCATGTGGTTTGATAGACTCGAGAGCAGTGTTTACTCATTTGCTCATATGGAGTCTCATATAGTTTATGTATGCCTAGGTAAGGAGGTGCATGGAATGTATAACCTAGCTCTGACTAAAATAACCCTCAAAAAATGGCTAAGTGGCTTAAAAGGGTTCCTGGAAAGAAACTACGGATTGAAGATAATATTGATAACATGCGCACAAACAAGCAAACAGTCGAGCTTATGTTGCTCTTATCCCTAATTCTCCATCTGCCTCATTAGGAAGTAGGAACAATGACCATCTAACTAGAACTCAGCCAAAAGAAACGATCAAGAAGATTATTTGAAATATGGATTTACATCTACTATCATTAACAATGATCCTCAGTCAAAATGTATAGTGTACCTTGAAAGATCAGCTCAAGAATGATGCTATTATAATTATTAAGACATTTAAAAACCAGACTTTTGCTTAAAGTGATGTGTGCCAATTACAAAAATTCTCATATCTGTATATTTTAAAACTTGGAAACACTTCCTAAAACTATTAAGAATCTTCTTAATAAAAAGGTTTTAAAATGGGTTTTAAACTCATTTATTTAAAAAAAGTGAAATAATTTGTAACTTGTTTACCTCAAGAAAGTTGGAAATTTGCTGGCTGAATTTCAATCAAAGCCTCTGCAAAATTAGTGGCTAACATTTTAAAATGAGTAATGTGACTTAGAAAGTGCAGTCAAAGATGTGCTTTTCCCTTTTGGATCTAGATATCCTTGTGAATTATCTTTTTTAGCCATGACAGTCATGAAAACCAAGTACTAAAATAAATTTAGAACCAGACCTTTCAGTTGTTCTACTGCAATGTGCTAAAGATTTAAAAATAATAATAAAGTATATGTAATCATATTCTCACTGAAAATATTATTATTAGAAGACAAAAATATTTTATAACATTAATAAATGAAATGAAAATTATTTAAAAGCATTGTTTTATTTCATCTTCATCCCAAGTATCATATAATCTTTTAAAGTTATTTTTTGTGCATTTTACAGTGTATAGAATATTTCAGTACAGTGGTACACATATATAATTTATAAATGAATAAATATAAGTGTTTTGGGGGTGGGTACAAGCTTTTTTTTTAACTAATAGAGGTACATATAAAAAAAATTGCAGACTCCTGCATGAAACAGTCTGCCTCTAATGAATATGTGTTCTAGTGGAGACTTTGGGACTCTGGTTCTAACCACAATAGTCTATGATTCTAGGACAGATATCTCCACATAACTCTATCTTTGAGGTCCCCACCATTGTGCTGCCTTCCATGTGCAAGTACTTTGTAATGTCATCCCTCCAGCATGTCTTGCGATGAACTTCCATAGATGCGTCCCACAAAGAACTTGCCTTTACCAAATTCCTATCTCTAGGCAACAGCACAGTAAAGTTTGAAAGCACATTTTTTTAATATGGGAATTAGTTTCATGAATTACAGACAGACAGACAAACATATACAATTTTCATATAAGGACAAGGAGATTCCCGTCAGACAAACATATTGAAAAACATATAAATGAAGACAATGAGAGACAATCCTTCAGCACAGCAGAATTAGACATGACACACTAACCTGTGTTCCCTGGTTGTTAATGTCAATGAAATCACTCCATTCAGTTGTTATGTCATCCAGTGGGACAACTTTCAGCAGAAGGCTAGGAAGTAACTCTTTGGTCCTACAGTCTGGGTAGCTAGAGATCTGATGATACAGCTCATGATGAACTGAACATTCTGCTGGAATTTTTCTACAATAGACTTGAAACTTTGGAGTATCTGAAATGTTCAAAAATATCTCCATTATATATATTTTTTTAACTGATTGAGTGAGTAGCCTTATAATTGAAAGATATAGCCATGTTAGACTTCAAGTATCATATAATCTGGGACCCTTCTGATAATCTTTCACAGAACCCCCTAGTAAATATTTATCAATTGGGTCAAAAGATGCAGTTGCCCGCCATGTAACAATGTCTATAGTAAACATAAAGACATACCTTTTATATTTTCCCTCATAAGCATTGTGACTGGACATTTGTTGTGAAGAATGATTCGAGGACTAGGATCTTCTGTGAGGGTTAAATAAGTGACTCCAAGATACTGCTGATGAGTCAGTGCTATAGCCCTAAAAGAAAAAAGAATAACTAATTTTGAATATCTGGGGTTTTTAGGATTATGCCAAGGCATGGCATAATAAGTAGTGAATAAGAGTCAGGTGTATCTGGATTTAAGCCCAACCTCAGACACATGCTGCCTTATGGACAAATCATTTAAGCTCTCAGTGGCCCAGGCATCTCTCTAAAAGATTGTGAAGGAGAAGAACAAAGTTTGATTCTGCTTATGTAGAGGGAGTTTTCTTCAGGACAGTGCCTTACCTAGATGAAATTACAGCTGTTGCCACCCCATCCTACCATACACTGCCCCCCACCAAAAAAAAAAAAGGTCCATCTATAGAATTATTTCTTTGACAAAGTCATTTTTTCTGTAAAGTAAGAGTGATAGTATTGACAGATGATTTTTTTTTTTAATCCCAGAAAAGGGCGTAACACTTTATTTTTTTCTCATATCTTCTCTGTACCTCTCCACTGGCTGTGACCAGATTTCACAAAGCACTACATTTTGTGACCCACATCCATTTGCAATGAAACACTGTGAATTAGAGCTGTTGGCATCTTATTTCCCTGGCAGTCTGTAGTTTCTATGAAGGCAGGAACTGTTGCATCTAAACCTGCACAGTATCAGTTCATGATGAATATTTACTGTTGTTGTATAGGAAATCATGGGATTTTAGAATCAGGACTTTTCTTCAGCGAACATCACAACGGTTATAATATAATAATGACGATGGTGATGGCTAGATGCCTTGTATCTGATCTAACTTCAATAAACTTTCATCAGTTTCTACCATTATGTCACTAAATGTTGAGGCCACGAAGATAAAAATGAAACAGATTCAGCACTCTATGAGCTCCTAGTGAAGTGGAGACCACATGAATGCAAATACAGATGATGCAGGTTGGGAGTCAAGAAAGATCAGCGAAGATACTCGAGTAGTGTCTGAGGAGTGACTAGGAAAGGCTTTAAAGAGGAAGTTGGACCTGAAAGGAAAAGAAAGATCCAGAAAGAGACAGTGGGGAGAAAGTGCTTTCCAGGCTTGAGGGAAGCTCAAGCATGATTGGCACAATCAAGACATGGCCTGTTAAGCTCTAGACTTTAGAAAGCAAGTACTTGATTCTGGCTGTAAAACCCTGCCTTCTGCACAAGGTTTTTCCAGGTTCCTCCTGCTGCTAGTGTCTTCTCTCAGAGACTACCTTCCATTCACAACGTATATATCTTATGTGTACATTGGTTTGCACATTAATCTCTGCCATTAGAATGTGGCCTCCCAGAGGTTCTGTGTAGTTTGGGGAAAGAATCTGGAATTTGAAGTCAGAACCTCCAACTTCAAATCCTGGCCCGATTACTTATATAACCTGTGGACTGGGCAAATTCTATCACTTCTGTAGGTCTCAGTTTCCTCATGTATAAAGTGAGTACTTGATGATTGGAAAAGTTCCTTTTTCTAAACTTTATCTCTACGTATTGCTTTATGATTTCTATATTATTAATATAATGTAATAATATAATCATATTTAGGACTTCTTATTCCAATATTTTTTCCATTACTGCACGTTGCCCTTCTGAGAGCTTATTTATGTTTTTTTGGACTGGCAAGCCTTCCAACACAGCTGGGAGAAAGTCCTGATGCTTTTTCCTTGCCTTACTCTCCAACACTCTCATTGGTCATTTCCTCTTAGAACTTCCATTTTAAGGAAGGAGCCCCTAGTCAATCATTCATGCTCCCTAATTCCTTTCCAGCCCCCCATTCCTGATTCTTCAGATTGCTTTCTCCGCTCTCCCCCTTCTGTTTTTCCCTGCTGTTGTTCAGTCTTCTCAGTTGCGTTCAACTCTCTGTGACATCATTTGGGGTTTTCTTAGAGATACTGAAGTGGTTCATCATTTCCTTCTCCAGCTCATTTTACAGATGAGGAAACTGAGGTAAACAGGGTTAAGTGACTTGCCCAGGGTCACACAGCTAGTACGTGTCTGGGGCTTGATTTAAACTCAGAAAGCCTTCCTGACTCCAGGACTGGCGCTCTGTACACTATACCACCCAGCTGCATTAGAATATGTTCCTGAGGGGAAATTACTATTATGCTGCTACTGGTATCCCCAACACTTAGCACAGGGTCTGGCAATTAGTAGGTGCTTAATAAATGCTTATTCTGCCCCATCTATCCTCCTCCACAGCAATTTTCATATCAATCAACAAGAATAAAGTTACTTTTGTTATTTGCAGTTAAATAATTGCTGAGTGATTAGGCCACTCACTAATATTTAGGGAAAGGTTAACAAATTTATATTTATAAATTCTGAAAGTGAGTATTTTAAGTGTCTCTGGCAAGGCAGCCCCACCCCACACTCCATTAAAAAAAAACAGACACACACACATGTGAATTACTTGAATTGGCTGTTTACAACTATCAAACAAAACAGTTAATTGCAAAATCTTCACTTTAATTTATACTGTGCAAATTAAGTTGAACGTTCATTAGAAAATCCTTAGTTAATGAACAAATGTAAACCCTTTCTATTCCTCCTAAAGACTGTATTTGATCAGGATAGTGAAGGACCTTGAAATCTTGGTTAGGACTGGCTGAAGGAACTGGGAATGCTCAGCCTGAATGAAGAAGACTCAGGTTGGCCATGATGGTTACTTTCAAGTATTTGAAGGGCTTAACGTAGAAGAAGGGCTAGACTTTGTCTCCCTTGCCCCAGAGGGTGGAACTCGAAATAATGAGTAGAAATGATCAAGAGGCAGTTTGATTTAAGGCTTAATTTAGGCTTGATTCCTAAGAGTTAGTGGTAACCAAAAGGGAGATGGTATGCTTCAGAATGAAATGGCTTCCCCCTCCCTGAAGCTCTTCAAATGAAAGCTGGATGCCCACTTAGTAGGAACATTTTACAGGGATTCTTGTTCAGGTGTTGGTTGGGCTGAATATTCTCTGAGGTCTCTTCCAACTTTGTAATTCTGTGATAGAATGCCAAGGTAAACTGCCAACTTAGCATTTGGGGAAAACACATTACTGATACTACCAAATGGTGTTGAATCAATCTGGATTGTAGTAGGATGGCTAATTCACTTTCAGAGTACAGTTCTTGGATCAACCCCAATGTTATTTCCCTGGCCTAATTTCAAATGGGCTGGAAAAGCCAAGTTCAGAGAATTCCCCTTCCTTTGGCCAAGGAAGCTGGGGCCGGGACCAGGAGAGGTCTCTTATAATCCAAGAAAAAGCTAACTACGTATCTTATTTGGGAAGTTGCACTGTAGGGCTGTACTGACAGGTTGCAAACCCAATTTTAATTTTAAAATCACATTTTGTTTCAAATTCTTTCATCATTTTTAATATCATGTTTTAGAATGTTCAAGTTCACAACATTTTCCAAGAGGCTTCACCAAAGTATCCATTAGTATCTCTAACCCAAGTTGGGGAGTGGCCACTTCTCCACAGTGCTGAAGATTAGAAACGCTTGTGAGAGAGTGCAGGGGAAGGCAGGATGTGAACGATTTCACTGCATCTGGTGGGAGGGGGAATAAGGAGCTGGGGAACATGATTTTGGCTAACATGGGTAAAACAGTCTGGACTATTGTCTTTTTAAAAAACTACCACAGAACATCTGTATACATCAAAAAGTTGAGGAGGCTAAAATCCCAAATAAAGTCAAGCCTATAAATTCAGAATTATAAGAATAAGGTGCTTCTCTCATAAGGTCACAATATGCTTTCTTTTGTAGTTGTTACCATATACCGTGCATAAGTTATCCCTGACAGCTGCAGAAAGGATTCAGTGCATTTAAAAACAACCACAAAATAGAGAAGTCCAGTAAGAACTAACCATGCCACGTCCCTGGTTTGATCCTATGGCTATTTACAAGAGTAGGCATCAGGAATTATAGTAACTTGTATGCAGTGAAAACCACAGAACAGTATCTTTTGCACGTGGTAGTTAGTATGTTATTGTATCTCGTTTAATGGCTTCTGAAGAAAATCTTCAGTTTGAAGAAAAATGTGAACTCAAGGAAATGTTTCCCAACTGTCCTTCCTCATCATTCTGACCTTGAGTGCTCAATGCCTTGTGGAAACCAAGCAGCTCTACTTCTTTGTGTGCTGACATTAAATGGCAGGAGGACTGGCAATGTTGCTACAGCCAGCTCAGCCTGACAATAACAGACTTGCTCAATTTGTATGTGATCATAACATTTGACCAGTTACAAAAGTGTCTAAGACTTCAAACAATAGTCACACACACACACACACACACACACACACACACACACACACCCCACTAAATAAAAACCTACCCTAAATTGAAACTAATTGAAACATGGTGAGCACGTGTAACTCTTAGTTTCTCTATTTTTCTGGCTTCTAGCTTGCTATCTAACTAAAGCACTGACAAGCAGAGAAAAGATGGAGGTCATTCACAGTGATTTAAAATACCTGGTAGAGAATCCACTTTCAGTGCAGTTCCCGATGGGTACTGCCACACTCTGTCTGGGGAACTCTGGTCTAACCACAGCTGGCAGGCTCCAGTACTGTGCACCATCAGCACCCACAGCAGGACAAAAACTCAGCAAAATTTGTTTATGCAGAAGGGACATTTCCAATGTTGAAGGACCAATGTCAGGCATCAAGTCCCAGCAAGGAAGAGAACTGGATTCCATAGCAGGCTCATATCTCCCTGGGCTAATGCTAAAAGTTGCACTGTCTGGAACATGCAAACACTGCAATGAAAGAAGATGGTGCAAAGAAGAATTATTCAGTAACCTAAGGTTCCCAAACTTATTTGGCCTACTGGCCCCTTTAAAAAAAATCACTCAGGTCCCTGGAAATCTATTTTCTTCAACCCTTTAATGGTTTTAAAAAATTTGCATCATTTAAGAAAAAATGCCTTCCCCCAGGTTATTCCAGCACACTCCCCCCCCTCCCCCCATGGTATCACCCACTTTGGGAATTTATGCTTAGAGGAACACAATTTTGTTTGAAAATAATTTTTTTTCTAAACATAACTATTTAGAAGAACATGGAAAGAGCGTTGGATGTGAAGTCAGAAAGATCTGTGTCTGGGTTCTGGTTCTGCCCCTTGCTAGGTTTCTTTTAACCTCGTAGTTTTCTGATCTGCAAAATGGAAATAAAAGTACTTGTATGACTTACCTCCGGATTATGGTGAGAAAATCACTTCATATATAAAGTGTGGCGTGTTTGAAAAAGTAATGGACTGAGAGCCAAGGGAGAGACAGCTAGATCCCAATAATACCTCCAGTGCTTAGCAGCAATGTGACACGAATGAACAACTGAATTTCTCAAAGTCTCAGTTTCCTCATTTGTAAAATCTTAAATATTACATTAATAATGATTCATGGGGCGGCTAGGTGGCGCAGTGAATAGAGCACGGGCCCTGGAGTCAGGAAGACCTGAGTTCAAATCCGGCCTCAGACACTTAACACAAAAACTAGCCGTATGACCTTGGGCAAGTCAATTAACCCCAACTGCCCTCCAAAAATTTAAAATAAAAAAGAATTAAAAAAAATAATGATTCATATCATCATTATCCATTTCAGCGATGATATTTTATTTTAATATATTTTATTTATATAATGCATGGTCTCATACCTAGTTTGCTTTTGTTTGAGAACTGTAAGGAACCTCAATTGCCTTATTGTCCAACCCGGTTGTGAAAGGAATCCCCACTGAAACATACTGGACAAGAGATCGAGTGACTCCTGCTTGAAGGCCTTCACAGAGGGGTAACTCTCCACCTCTCACAGAGGCCCTTTCTGTTCTGGAACAGCTCTGATTGGAAGGGAATTTTTTCTGACACGTATGAAGGGTCCTGGGATGGTCCCCCTGCCTAGAATCACTACCTCTATCCAAGTGCTCCAGTGACTGGCCATCCACCATCATACAATCATTCTTGGAGCTGAGCACTGGCTGATACAAGTGGGATAAGTCCTTTTTTAAAGGACAAGCATGTAATATGTTGATTATGTCCATGTGTGAATAAATTTGGTTGATTACTTGGGAAATCTACATCAGAGTTGTCAATCTCTCAGTCCTTGGGTGCATACACAAAACCCAAGGCCAGGAACTAAATCAAAATATAACTGGGAAATGTTTAACGAAAAAAAATATTATTGTTGCTGTTGTTTCAGTTGTGTCCAACTCTCTGTGACCCAATATGGGGTTTTCTTGGCAAAGATATTGGAATGGTTTGACATTTCCTTCTCCAGCTCATTTTACAGATAAAGAAACTGAGGCAAGCAGGGTTAAGTGACTTGCCCAGGGTCACATAAAAAGTACATAAGGTCAAATTTGAACTCAGTTCCTTCTGACTCCAGGGTGGGTGTTTGTTCTACCTACTGCATCACCTAGCTGCCCAACCCTCCAAAATGTAATACAACAAATATAATGTTAATTTGTGGTTTTGTAATCCAATGTGTGTCTGGCAGGATCGATTTCTATTTGAGTTTGACACTCCTAGTCTACTAGAGAGAAAAATGGATAAGAAAAATGCAAAAGTGCGTGAGGCATAGTATGCACTTAATAAATGCTAGCTGGCAGACAAAAGACAAACTTTCCCTTCTTCACAATTCTGCCATGAGGACAAGGTCCCTGGGTAAAAGGAGGACTTTTATTTTAATCTTTAGATAGAAATCCTCTGGTCCCCAGCAAGTTGGTCCAGCAGGGAGAGGAATCATGGAAGAATCAAGATTGGGAACACCTGGATTTCAGTTCTGATTCTATCATTTACTGGCTGTCTACTAACTTCTTGGTCTGTAAAATGGGTTTAATGATACTTGCAGGACCCACTTCACAGTAACTACTGTTATGAGACATAAATACATCATCCAATGTAAGTGAGAGTGCTTTGTGTTAAACAGAGGTACTTTATTAGGGATTCCTATGAGGCAATTCTTCACAGGATCTATCACAGAGGAGAGTGAGAACTCTTCCCGACTCTAGGAAAGAACTCAAGGTAAAAGTGAGGCAAAGGTTCTCTGCTGTAGGGAAATATCTCACCCTAGGATCTCCAAGAAAACTCTGGGGAATTATGAATGGGGAGAAATGATAGGATCCCACAACTTTTTTTTTTACCACTCCTCTGAACCCCACAAAAGCAATACTATTACTTTTTCATGTCCTTAGAAGTAAAACTAGTTGGGACACTTCTTTCAGGACATTCCAGCATCGTTTGTAGCATTTCAAAGAAACAAGATTAAATGATGTTATTACGAAATTTTCATGAACTTCATGTCAATACTTAAAATTAAAATGGTTTAAAATTTTCAATCTTTATTGTTGCTTTAATGTCAGCTTCGAGAGCCAAAGACAGAGAAAGATAATAGGTGATATGCTGGACTATAAATTAACTAAGGGTCTTATCTGTCTTTTTATCTGCCAAACATCACATATCACCCACATTAGGCACTGAATAAAAGTTTGCTGAATAAATTAATCTCCTGAATGTGCTTGCAAGTTAATACTCAAAATTCTGCAAACAGACCTGAACATTTAACTTTCCCAAAGTCTGAAAAAAAGGGGATTTTCATGAAAGAAAATGTGCTCTACAATGGTTTCAATAACATATAGCTTAGTTTGTATCTTGCTTGTAAGTCTCATTCCAATCCTACCTTAATATCACCAAATTTAATCGCTCCTATTAATCGTAAAAGTGGTTGCCTCACAATCCCTCTGAGCATTCCTGGACTCAGCCTTCTGTATGTTTATTTCCTGCACATACTGTTCTGTCACCAGGACTCTAATATAAATGAGCTGATGCATTTTCATGGCTAACCTTTCAAATGCACACAGTTTCAATGTTTCCAGACCCATGGCTTTTGTTCAGGTACTGGAGCTCTCTCCAAACTGCTACCTCAAACATTTCGGCCTGTGAGGCAGATGTCCTTCTCCATGAGAACCTTGAACAGACTCTCAGAACTGTTTCCACAGCTATTATGGATTACAGCAAGCATATTAAAGGACTGTTCTGCAGCCTCTGAACAGATGTACATCAGACAGAGCTAAGCCTGCATTGTGTCAGAATCTGCTGCTTTGTGAAGATTCTGATGGGGCTAATTACCTTAGAAGCACTGGCCATGACTTCTGTCAGTGTTTGCAATTAAAGAAAAAGCAACGGAATTATCTTTTACCTATTTTTAATTTGAGGGGATTTTCCTTCTAGTTTTTTAAAGAGACTAATTGAGTCCTACATCTGAATGTTAATTTTTCCCAATGGCAGAAGTTAACCTTAAAACCATTCCTGGAATCCCTTACCTCCTCCTCTCCGTAACAGGGACTTGGAACAGTTAACTGTGGCTTACAAAATATTTGGTACGGAGTGTCATTGGTGATTATAGTCTCATCTTCAATCTGTAGAATTTGTATACCTTGCCGAACCATTGAAGAAATGCAGAACTGGCATAGCTGTAAGAGAAATGAAATAAAAAGAATGGCTTTTTGACCATGATATAGTAAGTAAAAAAATCCTTTTCCTGAGCACAGATTCTGATTGATCACAATGGGTCATGGTTGCTGCACACACTCACTACTCCAGTCAGCCTTTGAGCTCAGGTAGGTTTACAGACCTTGGTCCTATTCAGTGACTTATATAGATTTGTCTTTAGGCTATCATGGAAACTACCTTGTACAAGGGTTCATTTCTTAAGGACTTTCAAATAGGTGTATGTGAGTAGATTTTCTAAATCCAGGGAACTCTTATTCTTCAACTGGCTGCCCATCCACAGTGTTTTCACACAGATCATCAAGAATCCAGTCATTCCCAAGATGAGAAAAGTGCCATCACATGTGTCTTCTGTTACCTGTTATCTCTACTGAAGTCCAAAGAAACCGACCCAGATAACTTGAGAGTCTTAAGTTAAGCTTGAGGGGAAAAAAAACCCTAAAAACCTCTTTCCCTACTCCTTTTCCAGAAAGCTAATGAATGCTGCTGCCTTTAAGAGAATTTCTTGGTGGAATTTCTGAGGGCCCACTCCCTGTCCCCTCCTGAGATTAGTTGCATCAAAGTAATATTAAATGTCAGCCTTTTAAAGCACCACAATGACGTCTGTCTTTTCCATTCCACTTAGTTTCAAAAATATGTCTACCCATTTATCAGTTGGCAGGGATTATTACCAGCAAGGAGTATAAGCATTACTGTAAGGTTAGAGCAGGACACATCTTTAAAAAGAGACTGTCCTATTTTTCCACTAATCCTGTATATTCTCTTTTTTAAATGTACTTTTAAAAAGGGTAGAGCTTTCGGAGGTGGGGTGGATATGAAAGGAAATCCCTGTGTCCTAATTTGGCTGTTAGGGCTCTTCCCCATGTGGCTTCAGTCCACCTTAGCAGGCTCGCTGCATGTCTTTCCTCTTCCTAGCCAAACTGTCCATGTGTATTTTCCAGACATCCATCTCCCTGCCTGGGATGGACTGCTCCTTCACCTCTACCTTTCTTAAAACCTCACCTCAAATGACTGAAGTGCAGAGTAAGTGAGGGGCTATGATGTTTAATCAGTATGAAAAGAAAGACCTGAACCAGCTTGTGAAGGGTGTCAAATGCCAAACACAGCAATTTATAGTTTATCCTAAGGACAATGGAACAGCAGTGCAACTTCTTCCACTGGCTAGTGACATGTTTTGACGTATGTTTGAAGAATATCAATTTGGCAGCTGTGAGGAGAATGAACTGGAAATGGAAGAGACTGGATGCAGAGACATGATGAAGGCCAGGACTAGAGACATTGTGTGGTGTATAAGCAGAGAGAAAGGAGGATAACAACAAGAGCTGGCAATTGACTGGGTACAGCACTTCTGCGTGCAAATCACTGCTTTTAATTTGCTGCCAATTGAGAGTAATCAGATTTTTTCCATTTGATTGAGGTACCTCTGTTAAAAAGTTGGGCATCTGACTGATTGCCAGGTCAAAATTCCTTATTAAATACTGTTTCTAGGGAAAACCAGATTAAACTTACATTGCTTTTCTTAGGAATAGAGTCTATACTGAGTTCAGGGATTGCCTATGGCTCTTTCTTACTGCTTGCAAGGAGAACAATTCTGCTTCCTGCCCTAAAGAGAAGAGGTCAAATATAGAGTGTGGAGATTTTGTAATATGTCCTCCTTCTCCCACCCCCCCCCCATTTTTTTTTCTCATTCTCTAAATCAGGTGACTGCTGAATGTTTAGAAACAGCTGAACAAATTATGTGATCTAGCTTTTATTATTTATTGGTCAGGATAAAAAAACTACAAACCAGAGCTCTATGAACTGAAGAATCTAGCATTTCCTTGTTCTAAATTAATGCCTTAAGACAAATTAGAGCAAAGAAGAGTAAACTAATATTTAATTATATATAGATATGAGCATATGTTGATATGTATGTTTATATGTGCATACATAGATGTATAAGCATGCATGTATGGATGTGCATATGCATGCATGTGTGTGTGCATGTGTGTACAATCACACATTTTCCCTGTAGTCACACAGACTCTGATCCTACCTTCTGATGTCCTGGGAAAGCACCGAGTCTTATTTCAGCACCCACAAACCCTTCTTCATCCAATATCACAACTTCTCCATTTCCACCATCTTTCCATTTGGGAGATGTCAGGTTGTGGACCAATTTAATTGCCACTGATTTATGTACAGTATTTGTATTTGCCCAGTATATTCCAATTTGAAAGGCTTCCTGGAAAATGAATGATTCAATTAGAAAGGATTTTTTTTTCTATCTTGACTGATAATAATGGATTAGGAATTGCTTAGATTACATAATGTTTGTCTCTCAATGCAGCAGTCCCTGACTGTATTGTCAGTAGTCCCCTCCCTGTTTCCTCATTTGCCAGTTCTGTGCCTCTCCTTATCACTAAATAATTCTGCGTTTATCTTATATTTACTTCTTGTACACCCCTTGAAGGCAAGGACTGCTTCACCACTTAGAGCCAGGAAGAAAGGAAGTGCTTAATAAATAGCTGGATAGCTGATCAACTGAGTTACGATTTTCTGGAAATTCACACTTTTATATTTTTGTGATTAAAGCTGTTTATGAGTCACAGTGGTATTCAGTTATGAACAAACCAATTCTGTTAACTCCAAAAGGTTTAAAAACTTAGAGTCTGGGGTGGCTAGGTGGCACAGTGAACAGAGCGCCAGCCCTGGAGTCCAGAGGACCCAAGTTCAAATCCAGCCTCAGACACTTAACATTTACTAGCCGTGTGACCTTGGGCAAGTCACTTAACCCCAATTGCCTTGCTTCCCCCCCTCCCAAAAAGCAGCAACAACGATAAAAAAAAAAGATAAAGAGTTAAATTCAGGCTCTTAGAAAATAAATTATTAAATAAATAAACAAACGAATGAATGAATGAATAAATAAATAAAAATAAAAACTTGGAGTCTAATCTCATTTTACCAAGGAATATTCTTTATGCCACATAGGCCCACTTTTAAGAGGTACTATCATTTGAAATCAGATAGAAAGGTAAAAATTCAATTACCTAAAAAAGATTCTGTATTGCAGGGTGAGATGGTCACTCTGAAGTTCTTCCTGACCCATGAACCACAAGATCTGAGCATTCTTTTAACTCTATTGTCCTGCACAGCTAGAAACATTATCGTGTCTTTGAATCCCTAATAGGCCACTAATGTAATACCTCCTATGTCAATCTGAGCAAGTCATTCAACTTCTTCTGGCCTCAGTTTCCTCATCTGTAAAATGGGAGGGCTGGAATAATAATAGCTAACAGTTATATAATGCTTTAAAGTTTGAACAACACTTTACATAATTATCCTGTTAGATTCTCACAACAACCCTGTGAGGTAGGTACTATTATTACATCCATTTTATAGATGAGGAAACTAAGATTGAGAGAACCTAGTGACTTGTTCAGGTCACACAGTATCTGAAGCAAGATTCAAAATTAGGTTTTTCTGACACCAAATTCTGAACCCTACCCATTATGTCATCTAGATGCTACATTATACAGTCTCTGAGGCCCCTGGAAGCTGTAATGGGAATAGGAATCTGAAGATCTTCCCTACCCCTTAATAGATCTGGGGGCAGTTTGAAGACCTCCCCTGCTTTGAAAGTGAACTCTGCCCCCTGATAGGCTGAATGTGGTCACACAGAGCCTGTGGTGGGAGGAGTTTGCTGAAGGGAAGAAGAGCCCACCGGAAGCTGGTTCAGAACTAGCAAGATGGTGGGGGACAGAGGAGCTCAGGCAAGGGGACAGAGAGGTTTGTG
The DNA here is from genome assembly GCA_028646575.1 of Pseudocheirus occidentalis. Taxonomy (NCBI): domain Eukaryota; kingdom Metazoa; phylum Chordata; class Mammalia; order Diprotodontia; family Pseudocheiridae; genus Pseudocheirus; species Pseudocheirus occidentalis. The sequence goes on from CM053594.1 coordinate 112,170,805, forward strand.
ACTAAATATTGATCTTGTATTGGTTTGTGGGAAGGCTGAAGGATGCTGTGGCTCTCAGTGTTATTATGGCTTCTGAATACCTTTGGTACTATGATGGAATCAGCTTACTGGTTTTGGGATTCAGTTTTCTGGTGTCTAAATAAGTCCTTCAGTCCTATCCTCTATCTGGAGAGTCTGGTATATTTTGTGATTGAACGTCATGCAATACTTATAGCCGCGGTCTTTATTGTGATTGTGGATGCTGTAAATATTGTATTGATGCTACAGAAGCTCAAATTTATAAGCCTATGCACCAAAGAATTTTTGGTAGCCATCACTAGCAAAACATAAAATCACACAGCAGGTATAAGACTATGTAGTAGACTTAGCAAAGAAGATTTTGGCAGACTTTTATCCAGAACCCCCAACTTCAGTTCTTCTGTAAGACCCAGCCAGTAGTCTGCTAGCACTAGGTGTGGTGGCAAGTGCCTCTAATTCCTGCTACCAGCATGGTAGAGGGCAAGTCTCTAGAGCTTGGTAGTTACAAGCCACAGTGGGCTATGCTGATTTGAGTGTCTGCATTATGTTTGACATCTACATGGTGAGCCTTGGGGAATGGAGAGGGGGCCACCTGGATGCTTAAGAAAGGGTCCAGTTAGGAAATTGTGCAGGTCACAGTTCCCATGCCAATCAGTAGTCAGGTTGGACCATGAGAAACCCACATACTTCTGGCCTGAGCAAAGATTGTCTTAAGGAAGACAAAAGTCCACTGGGAGTATGTGTGTTGGAGATGGGAACAGGGAAGAGGGGAATAGGAGAGACTGGTAGTCTGTTAGGTTTTCTGATAGCATATTACAAACATTCTGTGTAGACCTGTTGCTTATGCTCACCAACTATTGTACATACTGTGGAAATGACAATTAGATTTTGTAATCAGCACAAGTTATTGTAGTTTAAATGAGCTCAAGTGCCAAACATAGAAGAAAGTTTAATATTAGCACTGTCATCTTTGAGTATCAAAATATATTTCATATTCTATCATTATACATCTATCATTATATATCATTATATATATATATTCTATCATTATATTATGTATATATATTATATATCAGAAGACTGAATGTTACTTCCTACAAATAATCTATGGGCAAGAATGTGGGTGACATAGCACAATAAATGCTGGCTGTTGAGAGAAAACAATCTGCTTTAGCTTGAAAAGAATGGGTACCTGAAAATTGGGAGGGATGATAATTTTGCCAGCTGGAACCTGCAGAATGATCTTCTCTCCTTCAAAAAGCCACAGGTCCCACTTAGACCGATTGATCAGCAAGGCCCAGGGCAGAAGTTCTATCAGCAGTGTCTTCACATACGGCTTCCAGACAGATAGCTTCACCCTCATTGGACTGTCCCACTGACTCAGCTGTTCATTACTGCTTCAAATGCCACATCCAAGAGACAGAAGTAAGTTTAGTATTACTAAAATAGGCTTAATGATTTCAGACACAGAACATTTTTTTTAATACCTCTTCACACCAAATACTCCTACCCCAAACTTGCTGACAGAAGGGAACTGTTGCAGATTATGAACTTTGTCTTTTGCAGATAATCTAGGCTTTCAGTTGAGCTTCCAAAAACTTACTCATAAAGAGATGGAATCTCAAAATTTGACGAACAAATTAAAAAAGCTTATGTTTACCTTTACTATAACAACAAACTCTGTAAATAAATAAAATGTCAACTTTCTTCTAAGTGGTGATGTACTATTTGTGATGACAGATGGCTGGAGAACATTACCTGTCAGCATCCTTTTTATTATAGGGCCACACAGGCTGGGGAGAGTCCTCTGGGCCATAGAATTCTGCGAGAATCTGATTCACTGGGCCTTCAGGGTGAGTCTTAGTAGCTATTTGTTTGATGAGTGCTGTTGAGATAGGGACTGCACAGTCTGAAGGATCCTCCTCTTCCCTGTGAAATGGAAAGAGAAAGTAAGAATAACTATATGATTCCTATAAAATTTGATAGTTAATCAAGATATTATGATTATAAATTTACTTAGGAACAAAAATAATGATAACAACTTGATAGGAAGCATTGGGGTTACAGAGTGATTACATACTTAATTCTCAAACCTCAAAGGTCAGAAGAACAAGGATTATTGTTCCCATTTTACAGATAATGAAATTGAGGATTGAGGAGGGGAAATGTCTTGCTCAGGCTCACAGCTAGGATGTGGCAAAATGGGACTTGAACTCAGATCTTCTGACACCAAGCTCAGTGCTCTTCCTCATCCATTCTCCTAATCATTCTGGGACTGAGTATGCTGGCAGTGTACCATCTGGTCACTTGGGTTATTTCTCTCCTCCTTTGCTCCATTCTCTGTCCATCCACTAGAGAATTATGGTTTAGTCGTGAATTTCACTTAATCCAAACTACCTGTCTGCTCTGTTTCTATGAGAAAATGATTTGTTTGGCTGGATTTTCATCTGAAAGATGGAAGAGTAATCAGGCGGAGACTGGCCAGAGAACTTTTAAGATAGCATTCCCATGAAAACAAGACATTTTAACAGTGAGTTTTACATAATTCTTTTCTTTTTTGGATAGAGAAGGTCAATCGTCTGCTGAGGTCACTTAGGAATATACAGACACATTTGCGTACCTTGCTTGAAATGTTAGGTGATGTACAAGATCAGGTTCTATGTTTTGCAGTGATTTCTCTTGCCCCTGTCCTGGAATGATTTGTGTTTCACTCCATCCCAGACTCCTTTTCTCCAAATGTATGATAATGGGGTCTGGAAGATGACTCCTCATGATAAAAAGAGGGCTGAACACAATCTATAAAAGTGAAAGGACAGAACAACTTTCATATTTGCTTTGTTGCAGTATTCCAGCTGCTTGATTCTGAAACAAACTTGCAATAAATCTCGGCTCTGGGTCACTCTGCCCTTAATTTATTTCAGAACATGAAAGGTCAGAGCCATATACAGTTTTGAGGATGGAGAAAGCACTCACCATTCGTTGCTCCACTTGAGAGTTGGGTTCTAAAGTCAGAATTGTACACCAAACATAGATAATAGAACTGTTTGAAGATGGCACCTGTATATACAAAGACAGAAAGGTCCAAGTAAGGACAATTTTTCTAACCACGAAGCTAAATGTTTTATTAGTTAAAAAGGAAGGCATGGAGATAAAATGTAAGCTAGACAGAATTTAAAAGCCCGCAACACAAACAGAAAAAACCAGTTTAAAGTCACAGAAAAACCAAACGTTTCTTGTATCAGATATAAAAGTGAATCCATCAATTCAGGCAGAACTTGGCAAGTTTCCTCATCTCATGGGATACAGCCCATCTACTTTCAAAGGGATGAAGAAAGGGAGGTCTAGGAGAATAGAGTGACATAACAGTGAATGAGTGATGAAGACTAAAACAGAAGAGCATGCGTGTGCCAGGGAAGGAGACATGGCAAAATCCAAGCCTGGAGAATATGCAAGGCCAGTGATGGGCACTCTGCCTTTGCTACCTTAATGACAGAAGATATAAAGAAATATGAATGACTTACTTTCCCTTTGAATAGTCTAAATAAAACAAATATGCTGAAGAGCAAGGGACTCTAAAAGAAGGTATGAGTGTAACACAATCCTCTATTCCCAAACACCCTTGTTCTCTGACCTGGATGACAACGCTGTAATCAGTGGGCTTGTCTTCTAAGCACACATCTCGTGACCAGGCTTCATCTCCTTCAGCCTTCACGCACAGTTCTGTGAGTTCATGGTTTTCTAGAATGTAGGATGGTAATTTGTGTTTGCCTCTGAGGATGTCCAAATGCTCCCTGACTACAGCCTGCCCGTCAGGCCCCATCACGTGCTGAGCCACTTTGAGTTCAATGTTCTGGTCTAAGTAGCTGCTGATGATCTGTTTCCCGCAGATGATAATCTATAAGGCACAAAAATCAAGTACCATCATTTATAAAAGATGTGCGCAGAGGCTGGTTACATAGATGAGGTTCTCTAAAGAAAAACCTCATTAATTCAGATTTCATTAGTGAGAAAGTTGTGAGAATTTGGACAGGATTAACATTTTCATTTTTACATAGACTCATGCATTGATCTGACTTTAGTCTAACCCTCTGTACCTCTGCTCTGTATTAAGCAGAATTACTAAACAAACTAGTAGGACAAATATGATAACAAAGGTCATACTTAACGTACAAAAAACAAACTGCTTCCAAGGATTTCAGAAGTAGTCATTTATAAATAAACACATAATATTACTCATTACAATTTTACAAATGACAAAGGAGTCCAAAGAAATTTTTTATTTACTTATTAGAGGTTACCACATATTTTGGAAAGAAATAAAAACCAATGTTTTTCTTAAAAAGGTAATCTATAACTTGATTTATCTGCTAATTTAGAATTTTTCTTAATTCTTTTCCTCAATCTGAATTGCTGAGGCTTAGTGTTACTATTTGTATAATACAAATGTTCCTCTAAAAAAACAACAAACTATGCATATCACATGACATTTTAAACCTATTCACTATTAATACTTTGAAAAGAGCCCTAGATCTAGAATCAGAAACCTGGGTTCACATTCTGGCTTTGCTACCTATTTCCTGTATGACCTTGGGCAAGTCACTTCTCTCTGACTCAGTTTCTCCATCTGTAAAATTGGAATTGGAATAGATGATCTCTAAGATTTCTTTTTTTTGTTCTTTTTGCAGGGAGAGGGGAAGGCAGGGCAGTTGGGGGTTAAGTGATTTGTCCAAGGTCACATGGCTAGTAAGTGTTAAGTTTCTGAGGCTGGATTTGAACTCAGGTCTTCCTGACTCCAGGGCCAGTGCTCTATTCACTATGCCACCTAACTGCCCTGACTTCTAAGATTCTTACCAGCTCTAACTCTAAAATATGATATGATATTATAAAGAAAACTTGTATTAAATACGTTAGTAAAGTAAATCATCTTCAACAATGTGAATATTCACCTAATTTTCTTTGGGAAGCGTGTATTTCCATACACATACATATATTATATCATATATTGCATGTATGTATATATAGTACACCTATAATACACACCTATATAATCTGATTAGACACTTTCTTTGCTCCCTTACCTTCTTTTTTTTTTCTTTTTGGAGCAAAGAAGGCAGGGCAACTGGGGTTAAGTGACTTGCCCAAGGTCATACTGCTAGTTAGCGTTAAGTGTCTGAGGTCAGATTTGAGCTCAGGTCCTCCTGACTCCAGGGTCAGTGTTCTATTCACTGCACCACCTAGCCGTCCCCACCTTCTTCAATTTTAAAGCTATCTTTTGCAAAATTTCCAATATAAATCTAAAGGTTGTGTAGCAAGGCTGAGTGGTGAATGATGCTTTCACAGTAATATGCAGAGGCTCCAGCTGCACTGTGGAGTGCTAGATTAGGGGATAAATGCTTCTGTGTAGGCCAAACACTCTAGTCCTGTGTAGATTTTTAAGAAAGTTACAAAGAAGCAATGGCTAGAATAAATTTCAGAAAGTTCTGAGACAATATTATAACTCTCTTCCTACTTTGGATGTGCCTAGGACCTGGCAGCTCATACATAGGGCTTTTGCTTCAGAAACCTTGGGCCCCATGAGATTAAGAACAGAATTCTGCAGTCTCTCTCAGCAACCATGGAATATCTCTAACCTTCTGGGACTCACTTTATTTAAAGACAAAAATTCCCATTTGTGGGTTTTTATAGCTTCATTTTCAACTAAAAATACCTGTCAGGCTGGCTTTCAAATTTGACAAAGAGAAAACTTTAAAACTGGCCATGGAGACTTGGCTGCTTAGAAGAAGAAAATCCAAAATGGTTGCCTCTGTCTTGGCAGTGGTATTTCATGGATCCCACAATGCAGGGTTCATTGGGAGGCAAGAGCCTGCTTTTCTTCAAAATGGCAACATTCACCAGACTTTCACAAATTGTGGATAGAATTTCAGGATTATTTCATCAGTTGAAGATAGATACTTAAGTGTTTTTTTTTAAATACAGTGTTTCTACTTAATATATATATATATATATATATATATATATATATATATATTTGTAGGTTTTGTCCTAATCCCCTCTCTTTCCCTCCAAATTCTCACAGAGATGTGTACTGAAGATTTGTACATATGATTTTACTTAACAGGTTTTGAAACTCTCAGAAGTTCAGAGCCAAGAAGATATTAAAGAACAGCTCCTGAACCTCATATGCAATGGAAGATTCTATCTCAAAAATGACTAAAAGAGCATGGACATATACACACACATTGATATTTTCAGAGTAAGTAAAAATTGCTTCCTTGAAGAGATGCAAAACTGCTCTCTGTACACATGGACCATGTGTGGTGATATAAACTGAGAGCTTTTTATGGAGTAAAAAGGCACTGAAATTCGATGTGCACTTTGTTGTCATTTGAAGATGACAGCTGATGAGTTTGGAATGTGTGAGTGTGTGCGTGTGTGTGTGTATAGGCAGGGCCAAAGACACATCTCTGTGCCCAGCAGCATTTTCTACACTAACTATATGTGTGGATTGTGCTTTGGTTTGATGTTACAGATGTGGTTTGCTGGGCTTTTCATTGTTTGCAGTTCCACCTCTGGCTCTGCTCAAAGTGAACCAACCACCTTCTGACTGCTCCATTTCTGGCTGGCTCAGCCACTGCTGCTGTTTCCCAGCATTCCACAGAATTGCTTTGTTTAGAAACTTGTGCTATTATACAGCCCCGTTACTCTGCTGTTGACAAGAAATTCTGAAACTGGAAGCACAAGTTGTGTGTGTGTGTGTGTGTGTGTGTGTGTGTGTGTGTGTGTGTGTGTGTGTTTGTTCTATGAGGGTGGAGGTAGAAAATGTGCTTAAAAACTAGGCAAGAATTCAGTTCCTTCTTACTTCCTGTGTAAGAAAAGACCTAGGAGTGTATATATAAACATATGAGCTCAGTCACATTTACACATTTAGATATGTAAAGATACAACTACTCTGGGAGACTGTAGTGCTTATTAATGCCTTGGTACTTCCTTTCAAAGGTAAGTGTGATAGGAGCGCTGCTAGCATTTCACTAAAGTCGCCAAAAAAAGGTCTTTTCCTGGCTGCTTGATTTCTCTTTACCTTCTGAAAGCACATTCATTATACAGAGGTGGATAGAGCAGGTCAAAGGCAAGAGTAAAGAAAAGGGTGAGGTAGTTCCCATAGGGAAGTATTACTAATACTTAACACTGCAAATAAAATTTGGAAAAAACTGGGAGTGTTTTTGAACTGGCACCAGAAGCCTTTAAAATATATGGATTTGTCACCAGGAGAGAAGGTGACATAAAAGATCTATGTAGATGGGGATAAGGAAGTTCAAAAATTTTTTTTAATTCCAAGGCTTAAAAGTTCTTTTGCTTGGTCCTGTTTCAAGTCAATATTTATATTGAAATTTTTAAAAGCATATAATTTTAAACCAAGAAACTGAGGCAATCTGAAGGGAGCAAATATACATTTAGTAATTTAAAAAAGTAAGCATAGCAGAGATTTTAAAAATACATGCTTTATATAACCAACTACATTTAACTTCTGTCATATTATCATATAGTATAACATTTGCATTGAGGAACCTCAACATAAATTAAAATGCTGCTGAAACTTATTTTTTCCCTAGAAAACGCAAAATTTCCACCCAGAAAGGAGAATATACTTTGTATTCCCACAAAATATGACTGGCCATAATCATGCCGTGGAGAGAGTTATCATGGCAAGGGTGAGTACTAATAACCACTTCCACAAAAAACAGGTCCAGCCATTTTACTGATTGGTGAGGTTTCTTAATGTACAAATATATTCATGTATGTGTATGTATATATACACATACGTATATATATGTGCACTCATGTAATTTAAAATATATGCACTTCTATACATGTATGTATAATTTAATATAAACATATAGCAGATACTAATGCTTTTACAATCTGTGACGTGATACTATTATTTATATTTCTATATATATGCTTGAAGGTTTGCAAAACATTTCCCCTGAAACATCTATGTGTTACAGATAGTAAAAGTATTAATATTCACACTTCATAGTTAGAGAGGTATCCAGAGGTGGGATAATTAGGATGCCCATCTGATGAAATCAAAGGAGATAAGCAGCAGGTAACAGAAAAGGAAGCATAAAGGCTTTAAATCAGGGGTGCTTAACCTTTTTGTGTCATGGACCCCTCTGATAGCTTTAGTGAAGCCTATGGACTCTTTCTTAAAAGAATATTTTTAACTGCATAAAATACAAGACACAGGATTACAAAGAAGTCAGTTATGTTTAAATAGTTTTCAAAATATTTAAAAAGCTATGTTCTAAGACCCCAGGTTAAAGACTTCTGTCTTAAATGAAGTGTAAAGAAGCTGTTACTTTTTTTAAAAAAAGTTTCTTTTTGAGGCATGAAGTTCTCTGATCAAAACTGATAGAATCACTTGGCTGCTAGCCACTGGCTAGCCAAGGTTCAACAATGCATGTGGGGGCCCTAAAGGGTCAGGTCACAGTAGAGGGAGGGAACAGCTGGAGAATATGACCTTTGGCACAGAGAAGATAGTCATCGAGGGAAGAAGAAAGAAACCAGCTCTTGAGAAGGAATCATTCTTTGTTTTTGTCTTGTGTGAGAAATTTCTTTCTTTCCTCTCAGCCTTGGCATCTCACAAGGGAGCTACTTGCCAAGCAGGAAACACTGAACCCAGAAGAGAGTTGCTCCAGCAGTTGAGGCAGGAGACAATTCTTAGGAGTGTGAAATCTGATGGTTGAGAAGAGAGTTGGCCCTGGCTCTTCAGTTGAACTATGGAAGAGAACAGGACCAGGAAGTGGAGCTAAGAGACTGGTCTTGCAGAGATGTTAGAGAGACCCCCGGGGGGTGGGGTAGGGGTAGGGAGCTGTCTCTGAGAGAGTATGGCTAGCTCATTGTCACATAAGTTGCAAGTTTCTAAAACAGGACTTGAACCCAGGTCTCTTGATTGAAAGTCTAGCATACTACTGACGTGATCAGATCTATGCATAAGGAAAATTAATCTGGATGTGGTGTGAAAATTGAATCAGTAGGGAGCAAGATTGTAGGCGTAGTGACAGAGTAGTTACAGGAGACTATTACGATAATCTAAGAGAGAGGTTATTAGGGTTTTAGGAATGGAAAAGAGCCAAAGACTATTTGCAAATGAGGTTTCAAATACAGGTAATCAGGTAAGTAGTGGTGCCGCTGATGGAAATATGGAAGGCAGTAGGAACAGTAGATTTGGGAGAAAATATAATGATGAGAAGTTCAGTTTTAGACATGCTGAGTATTTAGGGACCTATGCTGAGTGCTCTGCCACTAACTAAATGACTAGATGACCTTAGACAAGTAACAATCTTTTTTTCTTTGTTAAATTTTTTCATTAACAAGCACTTGTTTTTTTTTTTCTCTCTTTTATTACCACCCCCACTGGAAAAAACAAAAACAAAAGACAAAATAAATATGGATGGTCAAGTAAAAAGACTTCCTCAATAGTAATGTCCCAAATGTTATGCCTCATTCTGCATCTGTCAGGGTGGGTATCAGCTTCATCCTGAGTTCCCTGGAATCATAGTCATGTTCTTGATCAGAGTTCTTAAGTCTTTGAAAGTTAATGCATTTTTATGCTGTTGTTGTTATTATGCAAATTGTTCTCCTGGGTCTGTTCACTGCACTCTGCATCATTTCATAAAAGTCTCCCCAGGATTCTCTTAAATTGTCCATTTCATTATTTCAGTGGCAATCTTTTTGACTCAGTTTCCTCATCAGCAAGATGAGAGTGGAGTGGACTGCAGAGAAGCTCTATTTCACCACTAAAATCCACTGATTCACAGTTCCATAAGCTAGGGATATATAATTGTTGGAGGTGAGTTTTATCTCCCACTACAGTGAAAACTGGTTGAAGAAACTAGGGACGCTTAGCCTAGAGAAAAGAAGACACAGAGGGAACAGCTGTCTTATCGTTATCTTGAAGAGCATTAATATGGAAGGTGTATTAGGTTTGTTTTTCTAGTCCTAGTTGGCAGAAGAACAACAGGTGGAAAAGTGCAAAGTGAACAATATAGGTTCGGTGTAAGAGGAAAAAAATCCCAAAGCATTAGCAATATTCCAAGTAGAACAAGTTACCTCTGGTGGTAGTGGGAACCCTTGGGAAGAATGGAAAGGAGATTAAAAAAAAAAATTAGATTCTTAGACAAGAGGTCCTTTGCGGTCCCTTCTAACTCTGTTATTTGGTGATTCTGACTTGAAGCCTCTACTCCAACGCTGCTGGTTCACTTCCCTTCTCCGAATAGTATTTGTGCATTCCTGTACTTGGTTCTGTCCCTGGAATGATCTCCTAATTTCTTCTCTGTCTGTCCACATCCACGGGACTTGAAATGGGAAAGACCAAGGTTTAAGCCCTAATTCTCTGCCTTAGTAGTTTGTAACCTTGGGCAAAACTGAGCCTCAGAGTCCTCATAAGATGTATAAAATAAGGATAATAATATTTTAACTACCTAGTTCACAGAGTTGTGAGCATCAAGTGTTAACCAAAGTGTTAAGTAAATGTTATTTGTTGCTGCTGCCAGTAATGCCCAATTACATTATAAGGTAATGAGTTCTCTCTGATTAGAAGAGTTCAGATAGATGCTGGATGATCACCTGCCAAATATTCTAGGGAAAAGATTACTGTATGAATAGGTAGGTGGTTGAGCTAAATGACCTCTCAGATCCATTCTAATTCTGTAAGTCTGTGATGTGCTGAAGTGAGCCTCCTCCCAGAAGCCTTCCCTGAGCCCTCCAACAGTGATCTCTTCCTAAGAATGCAATTCAATTTGATTCAACAGCTATTTATCAAGTATCCTTTTTATATAAAGTGCTGGACTGGGCACAAGAGATACAAAAATAAAAACCATTCCCTGCCTTGAAGGAGCAACATTGTACTGTAGGATTTCACTATCTATACATAAAAGTAAATACAAATCTGACATAATTTCATGCAGGGAAGGTGGCACCTGATTGAGCCTTGAAGGAAGCACAGAAATAGGGACAGGAGACAACATGTTAAGCTCAGTCTCAGCTACCAGCCGTGAAGAGTAGGCCAGGTTAGTGTTTCAGTAGAAAGAGCATCAGATCTGGAGTCAGAGGGTCTGGGTTTTCAAATCCTCACTCTGTCACTTATCATTTGTGTGACCTTGGGAAAGTCATTTAACTCCTCTAGGCTTTAGTTTTCTCATCTAGAAAACAGAAATTTCTAGACTAGCCAGTTCTCAATCTATGATCCCATGTACTTCAATGAGATTTTTAAAAATTTCACTGATAGCAACTTGGTAGGGACCATGTCTTTGTTATTACCTATCAGGTGATCATTTAAAGAGTTTGACAGTTCTTGGAGCCTCTTCTCTGTCCTTTTGCTGAGGGTATACATGAAGTTCTGCTCTCTGAACCAAGCACATAAAATGCATCCATTCTATTGCTTCTCTTCCTAGTTGTTTCCTACTTAACCACTGGCATATGGCGATGGAAAAACCATCACTGGGCTAATATCCCCCTTTATTTCCAAAGACGGTGTGCTGCCCATCACTTTCCCAGCTCTGACTGTACTGTTATAATAGGGATACAGATGCACACGTTAAAGTTCTTATGGCAAATCCAGTTATTAGGTAAGTCGCTAGTTTTCAGATTTTAATACTTCCTATCTTTTCTTTTATGCTCTTGTCATATACTCAATGCTTGAAAAACATATTTAAAAAACCCCACATTTTCACATCTTTGGAACATAAAAAGTGTCAGATATTCCCTTCCCCCTTTTGCACTCACAGAACTTAAAAAACAGCCAAAAGGAAGTTTTATAAAATAAATAAAATGTGTGCTGAGCGCAGAGGCTTTATATGCCAAGAGTCAGACTGGAATCAATTTTTACTATGGTTAACATTAACTCCTAGAAAAGAAAATGGCTACCTGAGACCTGTACCTATATGTCATCCTCAAGGAGAACCACAAGATTTTCTCGGGGATTGGTTTTTCAGTTTACTACATCCAATTCTCGATTATCCAGCTTCCCAGGAGTCCCTTGTTTTCCTCTCCCCAAACAGACCTTTTGGCCACTTCACAGCTCATTTGCACCTCTACCAGAAGGTGGGTGGTGACAGAAGGTAGATGTCAAAGTCATATCACCAAGTTTGGCTGCTCCTTAGCAGCTATGAAGAAAAAGAGGTGGGGATAAGGTTGAAGACATTATCATCATTCTCATCAACAAGCACTTATTAAGTGCCAAGGTTCTCAGTCCAGGCTTAAAAACCCTAAGGAAAGTAAGGCTTTGAAATACTCTATCTGTTCTGGGCTTCCTTTGGATCAGAGGCAGATTTGGGAGTGATCTGGTGTTGGGGAGACGGGGGCACTTACCTGTTTTTGTACCCCACTGAGGTGCTGGACCTTGATGATGAGTGAGGCAGTTCGGCCCTTGTATTGGATTGTTCTGATAAAAGTACCAGCACTGTCCACGCTGAATGGCTCTGACCAGCGCCAGTTCCCCCAACCTTCAATACAGATGTGTAACAGCTGGAGAGAAAAAACAATAATCGTCTTAATGCCAAGCTGCCAACAAAAATCTAGTACTGAACTGAAAGTCTCATTGCTGGGAAACTTTCCTATTTGTAATATTTAGCATCTGTTTTCTTTCTAACCTGTATTATTCATCTACTTTCAGTTTATTCAACCATACTAAGAATAGCAAATATACTATACAGAACCAATGTGGTTTTCCAGATCTCATTTTAAAACTTGTAAATAATTGTGCTATCAAATTGTAAAGGGTCTGTTGAATTTTTGAGAAAAGGCCATTTCATTAATCCGGAGGGCAACAAGGTTGAATTGTGAGATCAAACAATTTCGGTCTTGGCCAACAGTGTAGTCTTCTAATAGCTAGAATGTAATTAAAGCTAAATTTAGTATCTAGTTATTTTTTACCTCAACCTGCCATTTTCTCTTATTTTTCCCTTGGAGGGTAGACAAATAATTTGGGGGCACAGCTCATTTGCTTATAAGAGTATGTAATGAGTCAAATTGGAAATTCTGCATGCTTCTCAAGCAAATGAGAAGAAAATGTCTTTGCTCCGTCTCTTTTTTTTTTTTAAATATAGCTTGTGCCGGTTACTACATGCATTCCAACACACTGATTTTACATATGCTGGAACAGAGACCTGGAGAAGGGCAGTGACTATACTAAGATCACTTGGGAATAATAATAACATAAGAACTTAAACTCTGAGTTTATAGAACACTTTATATACCATGACGATTCTATGAATGAATTATTGCAAGGAGCAACAGTAATAACAATAATAATTGCTCTCACTTATATTGCTTTAAGCAAGCTGGTAAAATGCTTTATACATAAATGATCCTAATAAGGACTCTGTGAGGTCAGGACCATCACTATCTCAGTTTTACAAATGAAGAAGCTGAACCTCAGAAGCACAAGGTAGTATAATTATTGAAACGTTTATTTTTATTATGATTGGTTACTGAGAGAACAATAACAAGAAATAGGAGAAAACATAGCAAATATAGGTTTACACAAGGAAATGCTTCCTACCCCCCAAAACAAAAGGCAGGCCTCAGGAGGTGGTGAGCTCCCACACTGGAGGCTTTCATGCAAAGCCTTGGATCTGAATGAGTATGGACTTCTGGGGAATGCTGTCCAGGACGTTTGGGTGCCTGTATCATCAGTTGAAGGGAATGGCCTCTGAGGGTCCCTTCTCCCTCAAGGTCACACAGCCAGTAAGTGATCACAAGGGGGATATGAAAAGGTCTTTAAGACTCCATGTACAACACTCCACTATGCCAGACTCTATTCCTATTCCTCTTTTACAGATGAGGAAACTGAGGCTCAGAGAAGTAAAACAACTCACAGTTGGCAAGCGATGGAGTCTTAATGACAAAGACTTAGTTCTGTTCACCTGTACAACTTCAAAACTATAGCAAAGGCACATAAATTCATCTTCAATATAACGTAGGAGCAAAAGAAAGCAAGAGGAAATTGTAGAGGGAAAGAACCAGACTACAATAATGACTACATCTTAGTTCATGCATTGCTTAATTTTGCTGAAATTTTCTTTTTCTTTCTCTTCTTTTTTTATCCTATGGCTCTTTGGGTAGAGGAGGAAGGGATATACTTTGGCAATATAGGCGATATAAAAATTAAAAATGGCAATTAAATTTAAAAAAAGGTTACCCCCCCAACCCAACTCTCCTAATAGACAAACACATATACATACATGCATTTAGCAGCTTTAAGATTTTTACAAGGTTTTACCTCACAACTCATTTCATCTGATTTAAAATATTTTCCTAAAACCAAAAATTATCATTATTTTCAAGAGAGAAGCATTGTAAGCTTTCCTGATAAGGACTAAAGCAAAAATATGTGCTAATTATTTGCCAAATAATTATTTGGAAAAATAATTATTGACTAGAAATATTAACTATAATAATTATAAAAAGAAAGAATAAAGATACCATCTCTATTCCTTCACTAATCTTCAACTGCTCCCTGTTTATTGACTGCTTCCCTATTACCTATAAACATGACCCAGTTGCTCCCATCCTCAAAAACCTCTCACTTAATCTTCCATCCCTGCTAGCTAGCTATTTTTCTCCTCCATTTTGTAGTGAACCTCTTTGAGAAGACTCTCCACAATAGGTGCCTCTACTTTCTTTCTTTTCCCTTAACTCCTTGCAATTTGGTTTCTGACCTCATTATTCAACCAAAACAGCTCTTTCCAAAGTCACTAATGACATCTCAGCGGCCAAAGTTTTCTCAATTCTCATCCTTCTTGACTTCTATGCAGCATTTGACACTGTTAACCACCTTCTCCTTGATCCTCTCTTTTTTAGATTTTTGTGAAAGTGCTCTTTCTTGGTTCTCAGACTACTCCTTCTCTGTTTGCTTGATCTCATTCATGTCATGACCACTAATCATGAGAATCCCTCAAGGCTTTGTCCTGGGCCCTCTTCTCCCCTTTCTCCATACTATTTCACTTGGTGACTTCATCAGCTCCCTTGGTTTCCATGATTATCTCTATGTAAATTACTTACAGATCTTTTTGACCAGCCTCAACCTCCCTCTCACATTTCCAACTGCTTTTCAGATATCTTAAACTGGAAGTTTCATAGACACTCTAAATTCAACATGTCCAAATCTGAACTCATTGTCTTTCTGCTCAAACCCTTCCCTCTTCCTAACTTCCCTCTTATGATGGAGGACAAGACTATTCTCCCATCACTCAGTCTCATTACTCAGGTGTCAGCCTCTACTCCTCATATATAGTTATCAAGTCTTGTTTCTACCTTCCTAACATCTCTCACATATGCCCTGTCCTCTCTTCTGATATAGCCACTACCCTGGTGCATACCCTCATCTCCTCATGTCTGGCTTATGTAATGGTAATTGATTTAAATCTGAAGGCCCCTTTTTTTTTGTTATGTCAAGTAAGCAGGTACTTAGTCCTTAGTTACTAAGCCCTTAGTTCTGTGAAAGAAACAGAAGGTGTGAACTCTGTCTCCTGTTGCTGACATAATAGGAAGGGGTTGGCTGTGACAGGAAGCCAAAGTGTGTGTGTGTGTGTGTATATAAGAAGAGCCCTAGAGAGGGACAGTAAGAATCAAGAAGTTTTACTCCTGGCAGAGGAAGCAGAATTGTCCCAGCATCTGGAAGTTGGGCTACTACTGGACTGAGAACTGAGTTGGAGTTTTCTATAAGACCAGAATCTGGTGAAGGCTGAAGTTGCTGCTGAGAAGGTCACCTGGAAGGCTGAGATTTCTTCTGGGTCCTAGGGCCAGCCAAACTGCTGGAGGACTAAAGAAGCATGATCGGGATAAGAATTTGTTTGTTTGTGGCTTGGATGATCCTTGAGTTCCCAGCAACAGAAGTTGTGAAGGTTTTGAGATGTGCTGGACCCTGTGAACTTCAGTGTGTACCAGAAATGACCTGGAAGACTGGACAAGGACCTGGGAGCTGTCTGCCTCTGAATCCAGGTGACTGTTTGGTGGATTCAGGTAGGAGCTGGGACCATGGAAGGGGAACCAGGGAATCTGAGAGACCACCCCAAGTCAAGATGAAGAAAAGGCCTCTCCTTGGATATTGAATGTGTGCTGAAACTGAAGTGTACTAGACACCAAGGGGTGGAAGGTTTGTGTAATTTTCTAATGATTGTATTTAGTGATTAATGATATTTAGTAATTGTGAATCTGGATAAGTGACTAAGTTAACCTATGATTGCTCCATGAGTGGAAGGTTGATTATTGTATTGTGAGATGACTGAATGATTAAGTAAGGTGGGTTTTCCTCTTAGGGAAACCAGATGATTATTCTTTTGTTCTTTGTGCTAAATACTGTGACCACTTTGGTGAAAACTATGTGGCCATTCTAATGTTAAGCTGTTGTGAACACTATATTGTGATTTTTTGTGATAAGATGTAATGTTTTGAATATTATACTGTGATTTGTTGTGAATGTTTGCCTTGATTTGTAATGGAATAAATGGAGTGTTCACTATACTGTGTAATCTGAACCTTAAAAGCTGTTCACAGCAGCATTCTTTTGGGAAGCTGCTCGTGCATGGCATATTACAGCAATAGCCTGATGCTGGTCTCCTAACCTTCAGTCTCTGCCCACTGCACTCCTTCCTCCACTCAGCTGCCAAACTGATCTTCCTAAAGTTTAAGTCTGACCTAATCATCCTTCTATTCAATAAACTCCAGTGGCTCTCCATCACCTCTGGAATCGTATATAAAGTCCTTTTAAAGGCCTTCACTACCTGGCCCCTACCTGCCTTTCCAATCTTTTTACAACTTATTTTCTTCCATATATGATACGGCGGTGTTATCCTTGCACATGCCATTCCATCGCCAGACTCCCAAATTTTTTCCTTCACTTTCCTTCATGCCCGGAACCCTCTCCCTCTTCATCTCTACTTCTTGGCCTCCTTCAAGTCTTAGCTAAAATCCTACCTTCTGCAGGAAGCCTCTTCCAGTCCACCTTTATCTTAAAATACTACTCCCTATTTATCTCACATAGAGATTGTTTGTGCATACTTGTTTGCATGCTGTCTCCCCCAGTAGACTCTGAGCTCCTTGAGAGCAGAGACTGTTTCTTTGTCTTTCTTCATATACCTAGTGCTTATCACAATGTATAAAAAATGGTAGGTACTTAATAGATGCTAGCTGATTGACTCAGTAATAAAATGAGGCAGTATGGCATAGAGATTTGGCATCAATCAGGATGACCTGAGTTCATGTTCAGTCTTTGACACATATTGGCTGTGTCCCTGAACAAATCTCCTCCTGGTGTCCCAAGCAACTTGCTAAGATGAAAAACTCCAGAATAGTTGCTGATCTGCATTGGAAGGAAGTAATTTCTTCACCAGGCAACTCCCTACACTGATGAAATTACAAATCTGGACACATATTTGGAGAATATGATAGTACTCAGGAAATTCTAGAGAATCAGCAAATTATGAGATGATTAAAAGCTTCAGATGAGTAGCAGGATACAAAATGAACCACCAAAATAATTTCTGTTAATTGCTGTTAAATTCTGTTCAGACCATGGGGAAAGACATAGAAAGGGTGATTTCATTAAAAATAACAACAAAATGCACTAATTATCTGTTAACCTACAGTACCACACGTAGGATGTATATAAATTCTACTACTAAACAAGTTTCATAGAAATAAAGGAAGATCTAAATAAGGTTCTTGACTGGGTGACATAAATATAGTAAAAATAATACCAGCTACATTAATTTGCAGATTTGCACAACTCTGATGTCTAATGGGATACTTAACAGAATTAGATGAAATATTAATAAAATGCAGAGGGATGAACAAAAGATCAAGAATATCTAGCAAAATTATGAAAAAAAAGTAGGAACAAAGTCTTCTTTATAAACTGAAACATTCTTATTTGTTTATCATTGTTAACAATAAAAAAGGAAAAGAACTTTTTACTCAGCCAGAACCACTGGGGAAAGTTGGCTAGCAGTCTGGTAGAAGCTGGTTTTAGAATAGTTATCTTACCTGATCTTCTTATAGGATTAAGAGCAAGTCTCCAATAGATAAAGTGGTCAAAACATATGAGCATTTTCATGAGAAGTGTAGAATGTGAAAAGGCATCTTCAAAAAGTGCTCAAAATCATTAACAATCAGAGAAATATTAATGAAAATAACTACAATCAAAACTTCGTATCCATCAAACTGGCAAAAATAGCACAAAATGGAAAAATCCAATGTTGTCAAGGGCAAAGGAAAACAAACACTAATTCTGTACTGCTGGGGCAGCTGTGAATTGGTCCAACTGTTCTGGAAGGCAACTTAGAATTATGCAAGAAAAGTGATAAAACTGTTCATGCCCTTTGATTCAGAAAAATCACTAAGGGGTTAGGAGGTTACCGACATGAAGAAAAGACTGATTTGTATAAAAACATTCACAGTAACACTATTTGTAATGGGAAAATGCTGGACACAATGGGTATAACCAGTGACTCGGGGAAGTCAATTGTGGTATATAAAGTTAATGGACTATCAGTACTCCATAAGGAATAAAGAATAGGAAGAATTGAAAGAAATGTGGAAAGACCTATAAGAAATGATGAAGAATAAAGGAAAACCAAAAGATCAACAATATAATGTGACAACTACATCAATGAAAATAATCTTAGAGAACAACAAAAGTCAGTAGATAATGTTGTTACTAAGTTCTAAGGCACCAGGCTTGATCTTTCTTTCAACAAATGCTCAGCTCTTAAAGTGTTAAGGAAGCTTATACCAGACAATTGAAATTACTCTTTTCTGTGGTTTTGCTTAACTATTCTCAGGGATTGTATATTGTGGGGTTTTCAACAATAACCTCAGCAGAATATTATATGATGTATTAAGACAAAATTTATTAACATAAAAAAGGATAAAATATAATACCAGTGGAACATGGCATTTTGAGCCACAATTTCATAGTCATTAGTTTTCTTTCAAGGTCAGTCTTTCAAACATTTACAACAACCAGCCCTATTCTGCTTATAAAACATAAGAAAATTAGTTCGGCTGAATATGGGTAGAGAGAAGCCAAAATGATTGCTCCTTCAGAAAGTGTACTTAAATTAAAATGCATAATACCATGTATGTGGTGAATAAATTTAAAAAACACAAATAACGATGGTATAATGGGGAAAGCACTGCATCTGCAGTCAGAAGTCTTGGATTTGAGTCCTGACTCCCAATTATTAGCTGTAGTACCCTGAGAATGGTATTTTATCTCTCTGGACTTCCCTTATCTGTAAAATGGACAGATACATGATGCTTACTTTACAAAGTCATTTAGTGTAGTGTGGATGTTATAAAATGAGTTAATATTATTAGTGCCATTAGTGTTAGTAGTAGAGCATTTGCAGAAGTAATAGAACATGAGCTTTTTGAATATAGAGAACTATTCATTTTTGTCTTTGTACACCACTGCAAATTGCCTTCCACATAGTAGGTACCTAATAAAGTTTTGTTAAATTGAATTATTACTAAGAAACAATAATTACAGTATCCCAGATGTTATACTTTCTTTCACATCAAAACTGCCAGTGTCTCAAATGGACAATCTTCTCTTAAATAAATGCTTTTCCTTATTTATGTGCAAAAAGCAGTTCTTCCTGAAATTATTATAAAAGTGTTGTCACAGTGTACTAAAAAATAATGACATTAAGAAAAAGGAAAACAAAGATCAATTACAGTAGCTGGGAATTAATATAATAAAAATGTCAGTTAAAATTTTTTGAAAGATTATCTGGTTTTATGATTGAAAAAGTCTTCATAAGTGCAATGATGAAGATCACTGTCACAGGGTGATTTTCTTTTTTCAATGTTAGTGCAAAATTAAATTAGTCCCCAGCAGTAGGTGCTTTTTTTGGAGATCTAGAGGAAAGATAGTTAAGATTTCAAATGACTGTTATATGCAAGCTCACCAGCTATAAAAATATCTAGGAAAGCAAATACCTTGAAGGAAAATATGGTTCTATATACATATGCCCCAACATAAAAGTGCCCAGAGTGTCTTTGATGTTTAAATAATAGCTACAGAAAAAAGAAAAAACAATAGCCACGGTTGGAACCATTTCAGTTTTTTATAGTGGCAACTGGGAATAGAGCTCAGAGCACACACAAAACTAAAAGAAACAAGAAAGCTGTTTATTTTGGAGAGACTAGTAGCTGGAAATGACAAAGAAATAATGAGGCAAGGTACTCATGGGTCAACTCTAGCTATATTTTAGTGAAAGTTCCGTGTGCTCCAAAGACAGATTTACTATTTAGAGAAGAGATAGGACTGAAGACTGTTAGTATTTGCATATGAACTCAGTTTTCAATAGCTCTCATGTGGGACCAACTCACTCCATGACTGAATGTCACCAAGGAATAAATAGACTGTCAGCTCTTGTTTGGCAGCCACTCATTATCAGAATGTTGGCACAGCAATGGCTGTTCTTTGAATTATGAAAATTCAGATGCCTTTGGAATCAGTTCCCACAGAAAAGAAACCAAGTGAAGAAAACATATTTGTCACACTCCTTCCCTAATGTGCCATTAATTGAGTTTCTGTAGTGCTCAGTTTCCTCATAAAAGCATCTAAATTCTACTGTAGTGAGACTTATCCAAGTGCTTAAGGAATCTCATACATTCTTAAGAGAGGAAACCTCTATTGTTTTTCCTCCAAAAAATCTCAAGAGATCAGGAAGAGAAATTCAGGAGCTACAGTCCTTTACTTACCCAGTCCATGCACCACAAACTGCAACCACAGCAATGGCGACCACTGCACCTCAATGACAAAACAAATGATGTGCATTTGGGGTCTATGGTGGGCCCACTAGAGGACAGGTGAAGCTGTTGGGGTGGTAGGGGTGAAAAGGGAGGAGCTTTGCTTTCACTTCTGTTGAAGTTTCAGTAAGGTTGTGAAATTAATTCTGTTGTTGCTGGACATAAGCCTTGGATTTACTGCAAATAAATCTCCTAGGCTTTATGTAATCACTGAAATGTCTTCACTTAATAAACACATACATTGTCATTCTCCCCCCACCCCCGCCTTTTGCAAATCATAAAATCAAGATTAAAATTCTTAGAAATTGTGTTCAACCAACTGGTTCAAGTGAAAGTTCATTCACTCACTCACCCACATCCATTCATTCATTCAATAGAGCTTCGGTGGGGGCATTCATAAGGCAACTGAGAGACAGAAAAGTTACTAAGAAGCATTTCCTGTTCTCAAGGAACTTAGGAAAAGAGATGTACACAGGTAACTAACACAAGATAAAAATAATGATAGCTAACATTTATATGGCACTTATCACGTGCCAGGCATGGTGCTAAGTGCTTTACAATGATCACATTTGGTCCTCATAATAACCTTAGGAGGTAGGTGCTAGTACTGTCCCCATTTTACAGATGAGGTAACAGAGGCAGAGGTTAAATGACCTGCCCAGGGGCACACAGTTGGTAAGTTTCTGAGACTGGATTTGAATTCAGGTCTTCCTGAGTCATGGCTCAGTTCTCTATCCACTGTGCCAAGTAACTTTAAAAAAAAAAAAAAAAAAAGGAAGCCTGAAGTCAGTGACAAAAAAGAAATATAAATTAAGGGTCAGCACAGTTCAAAGGAGAGAGGAATCAATTCTGACTACAGCAGGGGTTCTTAACTTTTTGTGTGTGCTGTGGACTCTGGCAGTTTGGTGAAACCTATTGGCTCCTCAGAATAATGTTTCTAATTGTATAAAATAAAATTATATAGGACTTCAAAGGAAACTATGTTGTAATGAAACTCTCAAAATATACTGTTTTAAAAGTTAAGAGTCAAGTTAAGAACCCTTGGACTAGAGTGATCAGGAAAGATTATGTAAAAACATGTGAACAAGATCTTAATGGATGAGTAGAATTTCTAATGTATTTCTAATTTATATATATGTGGGAAAGAAAGGCATTCTAGGTGGAGGAAATAATGTGGACAATGGTATGGAGGTAGGAAAGACACAAGGTGTATTTGGGATCTTGGGTGGTCCAGTCTGGCTGGAGAACAGAATGAGTAGTAAGAGGTGGTATTAGAAATGATGGATGGTTTTAAATGCTGGGCTGAGGAGTTTATATACTTTATTAAACATGCAATGGGAAGTGAATGAAGAGTTTTAAGCTTCTTCAAAGTATATGGTATCATTTAAAAATTATTTTAAAAAGGTTAATCCAGAATTGGTATGCAAGATATATTGGAAAGGGAAAAAGACTCATTGCATAGGAATTAGCTAAGAGACCATGCAAGAAAAGGGAGCTAAGGTAGAGATAGTGGAAAATGAAGAGATGAACATCAAAGAGTTAGGAAACGTTGCTTTCTTTCTTCTCTACTCCAATCTATTTTTGTGTCTTCTTAGTAATTTATTTTTTTAAGGATTTTTCTTTTCCATTTCTTATCCATTTACATCCTTTTCCATGTACTTGTTTTAGGCAGGATTTTTCTTCTCTTTGGTCTATCAGAGTGATGTGTTAAATTTTCCATTGCAAAAAAAAAGTCAAATAAGAGTCACTCTTATGTTTGAACTTTTCAATGGGAACCAAAAGAAGCAATAAGTCAGGTTTACAGTGGTCACACTAGTTGGAAGGTCCCAAGTGGTTATGTTTTTTTTTTTTCCTAGCAGCCCTCCCCAGTCCTCCGTTCTTCTCCCCCTCCCCCCCAGTGTTCCGCTGGCAGCGTGAACAGACTTGTAGTTTTTCCATTGAAAAACTCAAGTGGGAGCATAGGCAGCTTTCAACTCAGTTTTTCAATACAAAATAATACTGAACTGCTGATTGTGGGCCTGGGGATACCAGCAGTGAGGACCACCCACAGTCATGTCCAAGGGGAGAATTCCTGAGTGGTTAGAATAAGAAGAAAAGAAAAACAAAACCAAAAACTATGAAAATTGGGGACATTAAAGAAGGGGATAGAAGAAGGCAGAGTAAGTAATTATTTTAAAAACAGTATCTTAAAATATGAAATGATCAATGTATTAAATAAATGTCTATAAATTCTAATGTATTTCTAGTCTTTTTAAAAATGTCTGTAAAAATTTCTTTTGACTCAGTTTTGTTTTTATGATCACAATGAGAAATTTGGCTTCATTTCCACTCTCATTTTGCCCATTAATTTATTATTATACTCTCCACTAACTTCCTATAACTTATGATATGACGCAAACATACTTTTCTAACGTTCTTTTCTTAAAACAAGAATTTAACAATCAGAACAATCTCAAATAACTTCACTCATAGCCTTTACCCTCAGCCTTTAGGGAAAACATGATCCTATACATATGTGCAGTAGATATCTTCTAAGATTGGAAAGTCTCAGAAAACAATAGTTATACAAGACTATTGTCAGAAACAACTCAAAGTCAGTAAATCAATATATACGCAAAAGGAAAAGCATGGGATTTAACTGGATCAACTTTCTAAATTTCCAAGGATTAAACATCAAATGCTTTTTTGGGGAATAGGGGCCAGGCAGGTGGCTTGATCTGTGTCAGGAACTCCCCAAGAGGAAATTTCCCCTAGCAAGGCACTGGAGAAGCTGTTTTGCAATGGATAGCCTCAGAGAATGAGCGAGGGGCACTGAGAGGCTAACAGATTTCCCAGAGCAGCAGAGGTTCCCTGGGTCTGCAGCAGGACTGGAGCTGAGCTCTCCCTGACCAGAGGCTGTCACTCTTTCTATACTACACAGAGTCTTTCTTATCAACTCCTAATGAAAAATAGGGCAACTCTAAAAGACCATATTTTCCTGATGTTTTATATTAATGCTTGTGGATAATATGCTAGGATCTTTGGGTATTTAGCCAAGGATCACTTGGGGAAAAGCTCCAAATATTTTGTAAAGATTCACATTTCTAATAATCTTTCTAATACACTGATGTGTTTTACATGTGTAAGGATATTTCAGATTAGGTTGTAAGTTAATATGTTCCCTGCAGGCCACAATTCAGTGATTTCGATGTTAAAGCACAAGCATCAAGGAGACTCCCAGCATAATATAATAGATGAGCATTCCCAGTGAAAATTAAGTTTCAATGTTTCAAAAGGAATACAAAGCCTTATCTTATGCAAGATAATATCTGGAAAGCAAATTAAGCAGATTTAGGTGAAGTCATGTATTTGGAATGCCCATTCCAAAGTGAAAGTGACATTATGTTTCACACCACTAGATTAGCATAAAAATAAAATAAAAAACTTATCTTGCTTATTATTACTTTTTAAGTGGCCCTGAGTGGATTATGTTAAATTTCAAAGACTATTCTGAGAATGTGAAACATCTCTAAAAAATTAAGTTGGAACCTATCCGGAAAATGGCTGATGCTTGATGTCGCCGGGTTTCAAAGCCTGAAGCCAAAAGCCCTCAATATCCCTTTACCCTTATAGGACCCAACCTAATATAAACACATGATAATTCTGTAATGAATAATGATGAATTATTTTTCAATTACATAACTTACGCTTTCCTATAGTTTTGTTATGGTAAGGTAATGTTTATTTTTCCTTTTTCATTACCTTAAATAAACTGAGTTTTGAAGTAAAATTATAAATCAGTGAAATGCTCATTCTTTAAAGACCAAATAAAGTTTAAGTTTCTGTTAATACTATGCAAGACTACAAGAATGTGTGTCTTTCAGTAAAATTTGTAATCTTGTGGGCTTTTTGATTAGTCAATAAGCAATACTGTGTTGGGTTAATGATAATGATAACAGCTCACTTTCAAGATAACAATGCCTTTTTCTCATAATGATCCTGCAGGACAGACCATGGAAATATCATTCTTCCCATTTTACAAATAGGGACTGAGGGTCAAGGTAAAAGCCCCAAGAGTCCTATGACAAAGCACACACCTGGGCATGTCAAGAAAAGCACATGTGATGACTGTAGAGTGTCCTACACTGAAAATGACCATCATAGGAAAAAAGATACCTAAAAAATCAAAGTAAACATGATAAATGTCGCTGGAAATAGTATGAATATGTAATATGATTGTGATAAAAACATAGTGGCCTCTAGGTTAAGAAGCCCTGGACCAGATGATCTTGCCATAAGGTGACATGCTAAGAAGGTGAGGCAGCTTGACATGGGTGGGCACTGCCATCAGCATTCAACCTTCCTTCTGGGATTTCCTGGGAGTCTTGGTGAGTAGGCTCAAGCACTGTTTTGTTTTTTTTTTTTAAATCAAGACTATCACTGTTCCTTAAGAGTTTCATCAGTTGGCTCTATTTATTTTAGCTACTTTTTAGTCCTTAAGATTGCAAAGCCCCAACCCAATTCATTAAACACTTATGCGACGACCTTGCTAACTGCTGGGAAATTACAAAAATCAACTAAAACATGATTCTTGCCTTAATGGACCTTAAAGTCTAGTAAAGTCTTACATTAATTACAGCTGCAGTAAGAAGTCAGTAGGTCACGTAGACCTACTTCTGAATATTTTCCAATAAGGCCAGTATTATCAGTACACACTTACAGGCTAGGGTAAACAATAATCAGGAGAAGGTTTATCAGGGTCAGGAGTACTAATGTTCAATCTTCAGAGGGAATTTCAGTGAGGTAGAGACAGCTTTGCCAAAGTACAGATAAAAGGTCATAATGAGAGCTAGCATTTACATAATTTAGCACTTTAAGGTTTGCAAACACTCTACGTGCTATCTCATTGGCTCCTCGCAATAGTCCGTGAGGTGGATGCTACTCTTATGCCCATTTTGTAGATGAGAAATTTGAGGCAGAGAAATTAGACAACTTGCTCAGGATCACAGCACTAGTGAGTATCTGAGGGGAAAGCTGAACTCAGGTCTTCCTGACTGCAAGTGCAGAACTCCGTCCATTGAGCCACCTTGCTGCCTGGAAAACCGACTGTGCAATGTCTGTTCAGTGAGGCTGCTAAGCACCGAACAGAGCATATGCACAATCACAAACTCTGCTGATAAATAAGAGACTGTCATCAGGGTATCTGAGATCTATCCAGTGACAACAACAATTATTCAATTCAATAGACACCGATTAAGTATCCTCAGCATCGAGACAGGGAGAGAGAGAAATAAGATTAAGATACAATCTTTTCCTTAATGAAGTTTATAATTTAGCAAGTAGGATACTTTACTAATATTTGGGTCTGTGATTTCATCCATGTAGTAACTCCCTGTGGGAAAACTCTTTCTACTAAGAAAGTTCAGGAAATGACCTTGCAATGGACAGTTTCCAAAAGCTGCATGTGTGCACTGAGAGGGTCAGTGCTCAGCCTTGGGTCCTACAGAGAGGATATGTTACAAGGAAGGACCTGAACCCAGGTCTTCCTAACTCAGAAGTTGATGCTCTCTCCATTAATGCACATTGCCTGTCGGGGAAAAACAGACATGTTCATGTAATAAGACCAGGACAAAATAAAGCATAAGACAAAAGGAGGGGTACAACCAAAAGTGGGTCGTGAAAGACCACTCAGATGATGAGAGGGGCTAAACATGCACATACACTCCAAGCCATTACTGACACTATGACCACTGCACCAGAGGATGGAATCAAAATCATCCAGATGGCTCAACTTCAAGCCTGCTAGGGAAGGAAGCCATGCTCACAGCTGTATGAAAATATGGCAGTTCTATCATAATTACAACTGACTTCTATGTAGTGTTTCATGATAAGCCTCTGGCTTTGTGATGTTATTATTCTTTTTACCAATGAGGAAACCGAGGTTGAGAAAGTTAAGTTGCTTGTCTGTGATCACACAGCTGGCAAACAGAGGATTTGAAATCAAATCTTCCCAATCACAAGACCAGCATGCTACCCCCTACTTTGTGCTGCCTCTGTCAGGTCAAGAGTATAGGACCTCATTGACTACATATTGGTGTCATCTATGTCCTTCAATAGTTGAAGCCACAAGAACTAATATTATAATAACTCAAATTAAAGAGTTACTTACGATGAATACACTACCAACAATTCAGAGCTCTTCATGATACTGGGAAAGTATAGCACTCTGTAAATGCTCCTATGAGCACCATCGTTTGACTTGAAGTTTGACATGAAATAAAGTTGAGTTCACACATTATCTCGTTCAGTCTTCACAAAAACCTGTTCAGTGGGGAGTACATGTATTATTGTATCTTGTTTACAGACAGGTAAACAGGTCCAGGCAGATCACATGACCAAGATCACAACTGCAGAATAAAAAGTCAACACACCAAATCCAGGGTTGTTTCCACTGGGCTACCTTACAATCTGATCTATCATATTGTTATTTATGTTTCTGTCTTATTGCCTCAAATGGACCATTTATTCCTTCAGACTAGGAGTTGTGCCTTATTAATCTAGGATCAAGCTTCCTCAAATATACATTAAGAGCTTAATCAATATTTGTTGATTTGAATGGGAATAAAAGGAGACAGATACAGAAATAGCCTTTGCAGCATGTGCTGACCCATTATTTCAGTGTGTGTGGCAAAAGGTATAGAAAATACTTACATTTTAAAGTGTCCCAGTGGCTTTGCCTTCCCTCAGGGCCTTAACTAGATCACACAAAGACCAAACGAGGTAATGACTGTAAAGTGCTTAGCACAGTGCTTGGCATGTAGTAAGAACTATACAAACATTAGCGATTATTATTATCATCACTACTACTATTAATAGAAAGAGCACTGGGCCTAAAGGGATTTGGATTCAAATCTCATGTCTGTTCCTGCCTACCTGACTAAGTCACTTTATCCTGCTGAGGTTCAAGTTTCTCAGCCAGAAAATTAGAAGGTTGCATTAAAGTGGAAAAAAATAATAAAAAAGTGAAACAATCAATGCTGGAACTGCTGCCATAAGACAGGCACACTGATGTGAATTTACCTAACTGTTCTGGAAAACAAATTGTAATTACGTGAGAAACAACTAAGCTATTAATATTCTTTGCCCCATCAATCCCACTTTTTGGCACATATTCCAAGGAAGTAAAAGACAAAAACATCAGCCACATATGCTTATATACAAAAATATTTATAGTTGTACTTGTGGCAAGAAAAAAATTAGAACAATTAAGAAACTAATCATCATTGGAGAATGGCTGAACAGAATGTGATATGTGTATATCATAGTATATTATTGCAATGTGAGGAATTACACATTTGAGGCACTCAAAGAAACATGGAAAGACTTCTAAAAATTGATAAAGTGGAAAAAACCTAAAGCGATAGAGATTACAGTACTATAATTGAAAATAACACCAAAAACCAGGATTCTTATTGAATACAATGATCATTTAGAGCACCAGAGCAGAGATGATAAAACATACGTCTCCTCTTGGAAGAGTGGAAGGGAACAAAAATAATGATGATGATGATGATAGTAACAGAAAACATTTATATGGATTTTTAAGGTTTGCAAAATGCCTTAAACATATTCTGCATCTGATTCTCACATTAACCTTGTGAAACAGGTACTCTTATAACCCCCATTTTAGAGATGCGGAAATTAAGACTCAGAGAGGTTAAAGGACTTGCCCCAGGTAATCCAACTATAATGAAGCATCTAAGATAGAATCCAAACCTAAGGTCTTCCTAATTCCAAGGCCAGCTCTTTATCCATCACATTGCCTCATTCTGGGGGTGTAAAATGTTATCAGGTGTGTATTTGGGTTGCATCTGCTTAGTCGGTTTTCTTTGTTGTAAGAGATGGGTTTCAATTGTGGTGGTTACAGGAGAGATATATTAGGAAACGGCTGTCTTGTAAAAACAAAGGTCATCAATAAGCCAAAAAACCCACAAAAAAAACCAAGCAAGAGGCACAAAAACGAGTGCAGTCCTATTTATGTACATATCTTTACTTCTTACTAGAGTATAAATTCCTTGAGGGCAGAGGTATTGTTTTATTAGGCAGAAATCTGTTCTATTTCCCCTTGAGTCTTCTTCCTTGTACATAAGAGGCATTCACTATCCATTTGATGAATGAATGAATGTGAATGCACCCATTTGAATTTCCAGAGTAAGGTTGGAATTTCACATCTTTTACTTTCATTAGGGACTGGGGCTCAACCAATATTTCTACATAATAATAACTAAACTAATGGCACAGAATCTCTCTCAAAGTAAGAATATTTATCCTTCAAGAGCGAATTAATAAACAGCTCTAATTCAAGAATTTTCTAATGGTTCCTTTCTGTTGTAGACATCAACCTCTGTTCACTCTTTGGCTAGAACACATAGACCAAACCAAAATAACAAAAACTGTGGTTAGCCAAAGTAATCATAAAAAAAGTGCAGTGAATTAACACTGGTTCTTTTGGATTGCACATTTTAGACATGATAATGAGATATATGCAAGTACTCCTGTTTCTTTTTAAGCAAACCTAATATGTAAAAATCCAAATTTACACAAAAGAGAAATTAAATGAAGGTAAACAAAATACTCACAATAGGATTATTTTAAATGGTAAGCTAATCTTAAAATATTTAAAATAGGATTATATTTTTTATTTATGCATATTTTTTCAGGAATACATATACTTTGAAGTTATGAATATTAGTTTTCCTGAAACTCTCTATTTCTACATATAGGAAAAAACAAGAAAGGGAATAAATATTGTTTTAAAGAGGAGTTGACAAGATAATTATGGTTACTTCAGAATTAGGAATTTTTAATGTTTTCCTGTTTTGTACATGTAGTAGACTTCCCAGTAGTAAAATGTTTTTTTTTTTAAATCACCAGTGAAGACAATGACTAGTTTAATTCTAGACTCAACTGATGTCTCTTGTGCAATACAAACATAAGTTGAAAAATGAAAAACTGACTCATGGCTGATTGTTTGGCTGAACTGGCAGGTTGTTTTGCTTACATGTTCATATATCCAGTTGGTCAGTGGTGGGTAGACTGAAAATTGTCATGTGGAGAAAGATGAGAGGAAATGGAAGGAAAGGTCAGTTTGAGAGATGGGAAGAAAAAAAGGAAAGGGGAACGATAAGGCAGGGTGGTGGAGTCTGGCTGAAAGGTTAAGTTACTCAGAGTTAGATAAATCCTAACCAGCCCTGTCCCATCACCACCCATGTTCTAGTATAATAATACCCTTCTGAAGCTGGCTTCTCTTTTCCCTAGCTGAACACATGGCTACTAAAGTGAAGAATGAAACCTTGAATTGGTTAAACAGAGGGAACCTAGAAGGAAACCTAGGAAACCTAGAGAAGTTAGATGGTAGGGTTGTAGTCCCCTTGGGTATGAGAAGCACCTAGTAGAAAGAGACAATCCTGGGATTTATAACCTATGCAACTATCAGGACTGGAGACAGCTCTGCTACTTAAATGGACAAAAGGGCTACAAGGTTAGGGTGAAAAGAACATATACTCCTGATATTTATGTCCTGGCTATAGCTTCTCATTACCCAGAATTCAACTTGAGCCAGGATACAAACAAAGGGTATATGTCAAATGGATGTAGTGGACATTGACTACTTCTAATAAAGAACAGCCTTTATAAAGACTATTTAGAAAAGTCATGAACTTAAGGACAACTTATAATATTCCTTTTAAAAACTGCATTTTCACATTTTAAGATTTATGGTATTTGTTACTAGTTAATTTTAGAGTAATTGATGCTGCTCTATTTCCTTTTTTTAAGGCTTCCCAAAGGAATGGTTCTGAGATTGCATTAAACCCAATTTAGCTGTATTGACATCAATGGGATGTCATATACTATTAGAAACTACTCATATGTACAGATATAGTCCATCAGCTTTCTTTCAGTTCATGACTTCTTTCCTTTCTTTGACAAAACCTTCCCTTCAATTAGGTATTTACTTGGGTATCCACCTTTGGTTGGGGAAATTTCCTGCAGCAGGAAGTTTTTAGACTTCTTTACCCATTACCACCTTGACAAAGCCGGGCCTCCTAACAATGGCTTTAGGGTGAGAGGTCTTTCCAAATGTTGAAGTTTAAGGCCAATCGGTGTATACTTCTTATATACTTGTATTATTTCATATCTATTCTTGGTGTGTGTATCTGTGGGGTAGTGATGATGGAGGAGGATGGTTCCCATTAAAATTCCCTGGGTATCTGGTGAGCCCCTGTAATCCTAATCCCATTCCAAAAATCTGGATGCAGGAAGCAGGGATGGTATGTAACACTGAACACTACAGTTAATCTCCAAAGAATGTTTTAATGAGTTGTTTTTGTTACTATTCTTATTGAGCATTTATTTATGCTATTAATGAGCAGGCAGTCAAAGAGATAGGAGTTTTTTCTTTCCAATTTTCTACTGAATGGGTTAACGAATAGCACATTTCAATCACAAGTCATCATGAAGGCCAGTGAAAGTATGCTCTACATGGGGGTAGTAGTTCTTTACAGATAAGGTTAACTGTTTTCCCAGGGGTTCTCAAGCTGGTAATGAAGACAATGATGGGTAGTACGATGTAGTGGAAAGAACATTGTATCAGGAGTCTGATGACGTGGGCTCAAATTTAAACCTGGAAATTTACCATCTGTGTGACTTCTTGGGGCTTCATATACATTTTATATTAGGGGGCTGGAACAGATGCCATCTTCCAGTGAAGTTTTCTGACTATGAGATTTTGAACTCAGAAAATTTCCATCTTTTTTTTTAAAGGCCCAGTAAACAACTGCACAAACAAGAAAGAACCACATCCCCAACAGCTTGAACATAGTATGCCAATTAAATTGTTCCCTAGTATAATATTCTTCATGCAGTAAAGTTTAATTTAATGTCCAATAAAAGGCTTTAAAAATGTACTCTAAGATTAAATCAAGTCCTTTTGTGGCCTTCTTTTAATTTATTCCCATTCAACATTTTGATTAGAGTAATTATAATAATTTTCTCTAATTTTTAATTAGCAAAAGAAAATCAAGACATTAATAGATATGTGTATAAAAGAAATCCAAGCTTCTTAGAGTTATTTATTTTTATTTAACTGAACTGCTTTGCCATACTAAGAAAACATTTTTGTAAAGGTTAAATAAAGTATTTCATGGCAACCGCTGCTTCTTAGTGCCTGTGTAACAAGAAACATGAGCCAGCCTAACTTGTGCAAGTTGGCTTTCTTTCCCAGTAAGAGAATGTGGTATCTAAGACCTTGTCCTAACTCATTTTATCCCCAAGTGTAAGTCAGACAAGTCAAGTATGAAATAATGCCTGGAGGGAAGTCCCTGACTCCAAAAAGTATGGATTATTTCACATTTATCTTCAAATCTGCTCTCATAGTTCTTAAAATTCACTAACTTGGCAAGTTGGGAATTATCATGAGAAATGAAATAATTTCATAACTATGAAGTCATCTAGCATTCCATGAATCTGACACTTACAGGGCTTGTCGATGGCTTGGGCACTATTTTGACCTTTAGATAATAAGCTGTTAAATGCTGACTTAAGCCTGGAAACAATTAAAAAGTGCCCCAGCACTCCTAATAGATAGGACATTGTTGTAACTGAATTGGTGCTATCACTACCCACACTCATGATAAGATTTCATAATGGAAGACAACTGCATTCTGTAAACTGCAATCTCTTTAACATTGTTAATCCAAATTCTTCATTACCTAAAAATGGAAACCAAAGGGGTGGAAAAAAGAAAATAAGAAAAATCATGTTTTAACTTATCCAGCTGCATTCTCTTTCTTCAAACTAGTAGTATTAAGGGTCACAGTTAAAATGATTCCAGTTAACTAACTTTGTGCTTGGATGTCAACATTTTGCATTTGCTGAACAAGCTGGCTTATGAGAAGCCTCTGAGTGGCTCCTAAAAAGCTTGAGGAATCCTCAGTACGCTTTTGTTCAAAGCTTTATTTCAAGACTGAAAAGGGAGAGGGACAGAGGAAGCATTTGTGGTACCAGCAATTATGCCTCAGGGTGCTCTGCTGTGGAAATCATTCACAACCATTTACATCATGTGGCCTCACAGGGAATTATGGATACCGGGAGTAATTATCTAGTTTATTTAAGACGAAATTTCCCACCCGGAACTTTCTTTTAAAAAACTTTTGGGGTCTATAATAGGCCAAATGGCAAGTAATTTCCACAGGGAAATAATGATACTTATTTTAAAATTAAAACAGAAGGGGAAAAAGGTATTAAACTCACAGACTTTAAGAGCTGGAAGGTAACTCTGTTGCACTTTCATGAGCAGCTTGAAGGGAACCATTCCATTTTTGGATAGTTCTGATTGTTAGGCAGTTTCTTCTTTAAGTCAAAATTAAGTTCCCATTAACTTCTATACACAGTCATAGTTCTATGCTCCTCTTCCCCCTGTCTCCCAAACTCCTAGGGGATAATTATCCATGTTATTCACCACTATGGCCAATGTTTCAGGTAGAGAATGACCAGGACAAAATACAGTGTGGCTGTCATCTCTCTAGTCTTGGAAACTTTCCCTCTTGTAAGAGTACAGTAGTTTTGTCTTGTTTTGGACTATCATCTCACACTCTGGGCTCACACTGAGATTGCAGCCCACTAAAACCACTAGATCTCTTTCAGATGAATTGCTGTTTTACCCCTGCTTATAGGCTTCTACTAATGAAATCAATTTTTTTGGACAAGTCCAAAACTTTACATTTATCCCTCTTAAGTTTCATGTTATGAAGTTTAGTCAACATTTTAGTCTATTGAGATTTCTGGCTTAAGATTTCAACAGAATTGGCCTAAGCAAAAGGAGTTTAATATAAACATGATGGGGTAGACAAAATGTTAGGTTGGGAGTTGTAATAATGGTGAGGGAATTTGAGACCTTCCCTGTCCCTTAATAGACCTAGGGAATTTGAAGATCTTCCCTGCCTGTTAATGGGCCTCAATTGGAACCCAACAGGAGACTCCTGATTGGGAGGAAGGCTTGTTTTTCACAAAGACCCACACCTTTTGTTATTTTGTAATTAGGCAATGGGTCATGAACATGGCAATGTCCTTAGGCAATGTCTGTCTGAAGAAGGTTATATATACTCTGAGGTGAGGCTTTGCTTTGGGGCTCACATACGAGAAGAGTTGTGTGATTCGGCCAGATGAGCCTCTGGGCAACCACTGAGTCCTCTGGCTTTGAAAACCCAGATGTTGGTGCTTCTCTCTCTGGTAACTAAGTATATATATAATGGTCAGACAGCTAGAAGCCCTGTCTGTTGGTCAATTGAATTGTGTTATTTTCTCTGTCTGTATTTTTTTGTCTGCTTGTAATTTCTGTTTGTATTTTCTCTGAAGTTCAGGGTGCTGATTTTTACCCATGAACTAAGTAAATGATAAATATGTTTGATTAAAGTAAGATTGTTAACCCTTTCTGGGTTGCTTTCCTTTAGAAAAGCAGATCAAAGAACCTGTGCTAGCAGCCATCCTGGGTATGCTAGAGTGCTTGCTGTTACAAGAGTTAGGAATGCCAGGCTTCAAATACCTCCTCAGAGACTTAGTAGTTATGCAACTGTGGGAAAGTCACTAAGTTTTTCTCAGTTTTCATTTCTTTGTCTATAAAAATGAGGATTACATGAGATAGGACCATTGAGGATTATGTAACACTATGTAAAGAGCTTCACAAACCTTAAAGCACTATATGAATGTCAAATCATCATCATTCTCTCCATGATCATCATCATGATTGTCTTTAATATGCATTTACAAGAGATGTCAATTCTCTAGATGTGATCACACCAGAAAAAGCGTACAAGGAACCCATCACTTACCAAGCTCCATTTATACTGATACAAATTCATTAACCACTATTCTTCTGCCCTAGTCTTTCAACTAGTTCAAAATTCACCAAAATTTACTATGATCCAGACCCAATTTTTTCATCTTATCTATTAAG
Organism: Pseudocheirus occidentalis; assembly: GCA_028646575.1. Classification (NCBI taxonomy): domain Eukaryota; kingdom Metazoa; phylum Chordata; class Mammalia; order Diprotodontia; family Pseudocheiridae; genus Pseudocheirus; species Pseudocheirus occidentalis. Next base: position 112,205,639 of record CM053594.1, read on the forward strand.
AACAAGACTCGACTTTGTAAAGTGCCTTGCTGAAATCTAGATATACTCAGTTATGGCATTCCCTTCATCTATAAATCTAATAACACCATCAGAAAAGGACATGAAGTACATCTGGCATGACTGTTTCTTAATGAACTCAAAGTGATGATCAATTCCCCTTGCCAAGGGCTCCCAAATGATCCCATTCAGAATGCAATCTGGGATTTTCTAAAAATTGGTAACTAATTTACTAGTTTGAGGTTTGAATAATCCACCTTTTGCCCTTTTTTTGAAAATTGGCACATTTGCCTTCCTCCAGTCCTATAACACTTTCTCCTTGTGATTTTTCAAAGATCACCAATATTTTTTCAGCAATCACACTGGCTGGTCCCTTTAGTATGCCTAGAAGTAGACCATCTAGCTCTGGTCATTTACATTTACTGAGGGCATCTAGGTGCTCTCTCACTCTATCTTTACTTATCTAGGGTAAGTAAATTCAATTCCCTATTAACTGTTTTAACAAGCATTAATTACCTATTATATTATTTTTCAGGACCTGTGTGAGCCTTCCAAGTTTGAAGATAGTTTTCTTTCACAGAGAAAACAGAAGCAAAACAGGTGTTCTGTACCTCCACCGATTATCTCCAATTTGTCCATAGCTATTTGCATGTTGTCTCCATTACACTGTGAGATCCTTGAGGGCTTTACTGGTACTTTAAACAAGGCTGGATGACACCTTTCCCTGCACAGTCATTATGGCAAGTCCTTTCCTATATGAACTGGGATAGATGAGGCCAAGGTTACTTTCAACTCTCAAATTCTGGGATTCTTTGAAGTGACTTGTCCAAGTTCATCTACTTAATAAGTGGCAGAGTTGGGACTTAAACCAGCTCCTTTAAGTCTAAATCTTGCATTTTTTTAATGTCAACAAACCAGCCAGAAGGGAGGAAAAGGGTACTCAGCATAATGCCTGGCACTTAATAGGGGTATAATAAATGCTTACTGACTTAATTCCCTGTTATATGTTATTATTTTCCCATCCAAATCAAGTAGGGGTTATACTCCTTTGTTTCATCTTACTCCAAACAGGGCTAAAACATCTGATCCCTTTTTTTGGTTTCCTTTTTGTGTATTTCACATTCAAAGCTCATTCTAGGTCCCAGTATATCTAATGTTATTCTTATAGGACTATGCTATTCCTTTGTAATCATTCTGTTACCTGCTCTTACTACCATCTCTTGAAAATTTCTTTTTAAAATGTGAATTGCCAAATTCCCTGTGTAGTCATATTTATCACTTTAAATGACTCCTCCTTTTCTTCCTTATCAGAATCATCTGTGTCTGTATTGCCAAATTTCATTCTTGAGAGTTTTCCAGTTACTGTGCCATGGAATACTACGTATCATTTTTCTAAATATTTAGAAAATGACTTGCAAAAAGTTTAGGGTACATGTGAGAAAATGTCTAGCATCCTCCTTGTTATTTTTTGGAGCCTTTAAGATGGCAGGGTCATTTCTTCCCAAGGGTCCTGTTGTTTCCTTGGCAACCTTAGAGGCAATGTATTATTATGGGAATAGTGGTAGACATTGAGCTAAGAGACTTGGGTTTGAATTCTGGCTGGGACATTTATTATGAGATCATGGGATCCGAGGGATGAAACAGACTTTAGAAATGATAGACCTGGACATGAAGAGGTCACCAAAGGTCATCTACTTGAATTTTCTCATTTAAAACTAAGGCTCCATGGGATTTGTCTGAGGCTGTCCATAGAGAAGCAGAACCAGGATATGTTTCCATCCAGCTCTTTCACCTAGTCTTTACTGCTCCCCCCGAACCTCTGTTTTTCCATCTGTAAAATGAGGCTAATACTATACTTCCCTGGGTTGTTGTGAGGAAAGTGTTAAAGAAATATAAGGGAGTTTCATTTACCTCACTAGTCATTTTCTCTTTGTCTGCTAGAGCTAGATGAGCCACAGTTTCAGGCTTGCTCTTTACCTCCTCTAGTTTCTGGAAGAAAAAAGGATCAGCAAGCCAAGTCAAAGGAAAGGGTTCTGCTGGGGATCTGGATAGCTGCAGCCCCACATCACAGCTATCCTGTGCCTGCAGGGCAGCCTCATGATCTGCACTCTGAAACTCACCTGTCTCTTTCCCTCCCTTATGGTTGGTTTGTTGACATTAGAATATGTAAAAACTGGATTTACAGGACCTGGGTTTAAGTCTCCACTCTTTCACTTATTAGCTAAATGAATTTGTATAAGTCACTTCAAAGAATTCCAGAATTTGAGAGTTGGAAGTGACTTTTATCTCATCTAGCCCAATTTATATAAGAAAGGACTTGACATAATAAGTGCATGGGCAAAGGGGTCATCCAGTCTCTTTCAAAGACCTACAAAAAGAAAGAATCCCTTCCCCATCTAGGTAGCCCATTCCACTTCAGATGGCTAATGGTTCAGAAGGTTTTCCTAATAACAAACTTAACTTGGCCTCTTTTCAACTGCCAAACTTTGCTTGTGATTCTGTCCTCTAGTGCCACATAAAACAGGTCCACTCCATCCTCCACCTAACAGACCCTCAAATACTGGAGAACAAAGCTGGTGTGTGCCCCCATGAGTATCTTTCAGTTGTCCCTCACACATGACATTCTCTTGGGGCCCTTTGTCATCCTGGTTGTCCCCTGTGCACTCTCTAGTTTATCAATGTCCTTTTAAAACCAGAGTGCCCAGAACTAAACACAGTGCCCCAAATGAGGTCTGATGAGGGCAGAGTAAAGTTGGACGGTCAGTAAGTCAACTAGCATTTATTAAGCACCTACTATTTGCCAGGCCTTGGGGTAAGTTGGGGGATACTGCAAAGGCAGAAAGGCAGAAAAAAAAAGTGTCTGCTCTCAATGAACTCACAGTATTATAAGGAAGACTGCATGCAAACAACTACTTACAGACCAAATATAAGCTATACAGGATAGAGTTGAGACAATCAACCAAGAGAAGGCATTAGCATTAAGGGAGATTGGGAAAGGTTTTTACAAAAGGTGAGATAAAGGAATTAAAGGAAGCAAGAAGGGAGAGGAGGTGGATATAAGGAAGGAGAGTGTTCAGGGAAAGGTAGATTGCTAATGAAAATGTTCAGAGATGGGAGATGGACTGAGGAACAAATAGGCTGGTGTTAATGGATCACCGAATATGTAGAAGGGAATAAGATATAAAAAGACTGGAAAAATAGGAAGGGGCCAGATTATGAAAAGCTTTAAAAGTCAAACAGAAGATTTTTATATTTGGTCCTGGAGGCAAGAAGGAGCAAGTGGAGCGCAAGAGGGATGGGGCAGGGGTTACAGTCAGGCCTGCATTTAGCTAAGTGGAGGATGGAGTGGAATATGGAGGGACGATTTCTGGAAGTTTTCCCCTCTCAATGCAGGCCAACACTATGTTAGCTTTTTTGGGCACCATGTTTTATTGATTACTCACATTGATCCTATAGTCCTTTAAAACTGCCAGATTTTTTCCTCCAGAAAAACTATTCTCTATCCATGCCTCTGCCATCTTAGACTTCTGAAACTGATTTTTTTGGTACTAACATTCAACACTTTACATTTATTCCCACTGAATTTCACTTTGTTATGAGATTCATCCTGATACTCTATCTTGTCAAGATACTTTTGAACCCTGACTGCCATCCCTTCTAAGGCTTCCCATCATCTGCAAATTTGATAAGCATACCATTTACGTTTTTAGGCAAATCACTGATAAAAATGTTAGTGCAGGGTCAAACATAAATCCCTGGGTGATGCTCCTTGAGACTTCCTGTCATGAAGGAAGTGAACCATTAACAACTATTTTTGAAGTCTGACCAGTCAACAAGTTCTGAATCCATTTTATTATATTACTATCTAGTTCATATATTTCCATCTTCTCCAGAAGAATAGTCTGAGATACTTTATCAAGAGCTTTGCCAAAATCTAGATAAACTATATATACAACATTTTATTTCCCTATTGTCTTAGTATTCTGTTAAAAAAAGGAACTCAGGCTAGTCTGGCATGATCTATTTTTTTTTAAATTTATTGACTTGTTTATTTAGTTTACAAGATTCATTTACAGAATCACTTGAGTTTCAGATTTTCTCCCCTCCCTTCTCTGCCTTCCCCCCATGGTGGCGTACAATCATGGCATGATACATTTTTGATGAAGCAACGATAACTCTTTGTACTCAGTTTCTGTATGTTTGACAATCATCTCTTTTATTATTTATTTTAGAACTATTCTAGGAACTGAATTTAGGCCTAAAGTTTATTATGGTCTCTCTCCTTTTTGAAAATGGGAACATTTACCCTTTGCCTCACAGCACCTCTCCCATTTTCTCTGATCCATTAATATCATTGATAGCGGTTCGGCAATCATATCTGTCACTTTTTCTTTAGGATTTGAGGATTTAGTTTATCTGGAGCAAGTGATTTAAATTCATCAAGGCACCTAGGTGCTCTTTTAATATTTCCTTACTTATCTTTGTTATCAATCCCCATTAGTCATTTTTATTCTTTCATTTCCAGTGTAAAAGCCATTCTATTTTGCAGAAAAAGTAGAAAGAAAATTAACATGGAGTAGTTCTTTCCCTTCTCTGATGGTTTATTAACATCCCATCCACCCTAAACAAATGTCACATGCCATCTTTGATACTCTTTCCCCTTAAAATTTTAAGAAAACTTAACCTAACTTAACCCTGGCAGATCTTCATTCTTTCTCTGGCTCTCGTCCTGATTCTCTGAACTTTCTTTACCTGAAGTCCAGTGCAAGAGATCCTTCCCTGTTTCTCCCTTCCATCTGTCTTTCCTTTCTTCCTCCCTTTCTTTGTTGTTGTTGTTGTTGTTGTTGTTTTCTAGTTCTTAGCAGTGTCTGGCACACAGAAAATACTTAAAATGCCTGTTGACTTGTGTATAGACACTTGAGACCATGGATTTTATTACTGTTCCTTTCTTTGATATGTCTCCCATAAATTTATAGGGGTATCAAATGCTATTCTTCCTTCTTTATGTGTACTCTTAATGGTAAGTTAACTTGGGAGATGTACAGAGGCAGGTTTCTTCCCCCATCATTTTTACTTTAAGGCTCTTTTGATTATATTTGCAAGTCACCTGGCAAATACATTCTTATCAACCTATGCTAAGTGGCTCTCTGACTGGGAATGTCAACTTTACATTATAAGTAACTGCAAGTTGATTCAGAAATACAGATAACATATTTTTAACTACCTGCTCACTTCCCAAATTAATTTTTATCTTTTGTGTCCCTTGTTTCAGAGGGGAAAACATAACCGGTGCCCTTGTATTCTTCTGTTTTTTTGCCCAAGACTTTCTAATCACTGGCAATACTTTGGTTCCTTCTGGAAGTATCATTTGTTTTCACATGAATAACCAGAAGTCAATAGTTGTCATCAGTTTTGATATGTCTTAGACGTTCCTCTCTCTTGTTTTGGATATATGCCCCAGGACCTCTCTATTACTATCAAGTCAAAAATAGTTTCCTCTGTGTCCATAAGCAGTGAATCACCAACTACTATTACTCCTCTCTTCTTCCTCTTCCACTTACTTGATGACTTCTGTGGCTTTAGGGAGAACAGCTTATTCTTTCTCAGGACATCCAACACTTTCCTTTTTAGAAAAAAGCTTCAAAGCTCTTTTTAAGTTCTTAATTGCACGGATACCTTTTCTCTTCCCTATTCCCTCTGTGCAACTCTTTTCCCTTATCTATCACTTGAAAAAAGCTAAAGTCTTCTTTCAACCTCAGAATTCTTTTTTTTCTTTCTTTTTTTGTCTCATTGAAACTTTCCTGGGTGTTTCCTTTAGGAAACTTTTATCCTCCCTAAGAATCTAGAGTATGGAAAGGCGTTCTAGTCTCTTCACCTCCTTCTGGAGGTAGATCAGCTTACACTTGGAACACAGATAATATCATGGGGATTTTTCATCTACTTATTTGACATAAAACCCTTAAGCTGGGGAGGGAGGGGATGCTGCATTATACAAGTTCACCACTCACCAATGTAAAATGCAAACAGGCAGTACTAAAAGGTTTAACTGAGATTAAAAAGAGATGAGGAATAAGGAAAAGCAATTGAAGGCTCACAGCTTTCTAGGGCCCTTCCTTACCTCTAAAATAAAGGACTTGCATTGCATGATCTCAATGGTTTCTAACTTTCTAACCCTAAGGCTGTGAATGTGACTTTACCCTTCTCCTTGGAGGGGTATCTCAGGCCTCAGGGGGAACAATATATTGGCATATAAGGTCCTTAAGAGTAAAGCTTCACTCTTTGTAGTTGTGAAACTAGTGCAAGTACAGCACTGGAATATAATAGGCATTTAATAAATGCCTACTGCCTTAGTGATTGACAGACAGTAAAGAACTGACCAAAACTGGTAGGAAAAAAATTTTCCCTTTTGAGTTTCATATGTAACCTAAAGGAACTCTCTCTATCCTTTAGGAAGTCAAAGTGAATACAAATGATTCCAAGAATCCCCCTGATGCTAATAATGACACTTTAAGAGAGGGAGGAAAAGTGCTTGGGCCTGTGTGCTACATTAAAAAAAAACAACCCAAAGACCATAACCAAGTCTTCCTGACTCCTGTCCACCCCCGCTCAATTACTAACTAATGGAGGATAACTCGGCAACATTTCAACAGAGACTCCATCTACAGAATATTTTAGATTAAAATCCTTGCCAGATGGTCCGAAGAAGTGTTTGCCTCATTGCTGATTTTGGCCATCTTAATGTCAGTAACAATAAAAAGAAGCTTGTTACTGCCACTGGGGAGCAAAGGCATAAATTCCTTTCTCCACAACTGAATTACTGGTTGTGGACAGCTGTGACCTATACAATAATAAGGATGATACTGTAGCTTTCTGGGAAAGTAGTCCCATAATTTTGAGAAGAAAATATTTATAGTAAACTTTACATATAATAAAGTTTTTTTAATGGTACAGGTTACATAATCTTACCAGTTGTGGTATAAATCTATAGCCTGTGATAAAGGATCATAAACTTTGTGAATAGTTCAGCAGCTGAACACTGTAAGTATTCCTAAAAGTCTGTTTCTCATTTAAAATATATTTCTAGTGGCCTCCAAAGGCACATCATTATTTTATGATGACTTAATTAGTGAAAGGTTAAGCTAAAATCAATATGAATATATATACACACATATGTATATATATTTATATACACACACAAAAGATATACGTGTTATATATATGTGAAGTGGTATACACATATACTATATGGAGTATCCCCAAAGTCTTAATGTGGTTTTAAGTTATTAAAGACTTTGGGACACCTCATATATAAATGTGATAGAGGGCTAAATTTGGACTCAAGAAGTCTCTGCTGTAACACATACTAGCTAGTGTAAGTGATAATAGAAAAACAACCTTTCAGTGCCCCAGGCAATGGTCTAAAACTCTATGTTATAGAGGAGTTGCTGATCTTCATGGTGGAGGGAATGTCCATTCACAGAAATCCTCCACATTCATTAGATCACAAGCCCAGACCAAAAGAACTCCTAAACCATGACTTCCTTTCACCTTATCAAAATACTATCCAAAATCTTAAAATGCATCCATGTGCTACACTAAGCAGCCCAATTACAGTCAAGTTACAAAGCAAAACAAAGTCCTGGAGAGGAAAGGGTCATTGGTCCCAGCTCTTCTACTTACAATCTATGTGATCTTGGACAAGTTCTGCCCTTGTTCTCGGTTTTGGGGCCTCATGTTTTGGAGACAGCAAGGTGACACAATGAATAGAGCAGTGGACTTGGAGTCAGAAAGCTCTGAATTCAAACTCTATGCAAGCTGTGACTTAGTTATGTGACCCTGGGCAAGTTACTTAATTTGCACTCCTCTGTCCCCTCTCAGGGGACATTGGAATTCTAGCATATCACTCGGATGTCCCCTCTCAATCAATAAAACAGTTGCATACAGAAAGAATAATATTACGCTTCTTGCGTGGAAAGATAAAAGAATTATTACCATGCTCACCAATTATTATAACACAAACCTACAATCTACCCAGAGAACATTACGCGGTGGACATATCGTAACAGTCAGTAAGCTTGAAATGGTGTCAGAATATACAGCAAATATGGGTGGTGTGGATCGTGCAGATCAATACGCTTTGACGTATTGTTTCCTCTGTAAATTGCTCAAACGGTGGAGGAAGTTATTTTTTGGGGGGTTGGAAATGTGTGTGATAAACTCATACATAATGTATCGCATCAAAAAACAAATAATGAAACACCAATGACACACCACAAGTTTGTCAAGACACTCGTTGACCAATTAAAGGGCGATTTTTGTGTATCGAAAACGTGTCCATCCACATCTTCTGCAGACAATAGATTAAACAATAAACTACATATTCCCGATGTGGGGCAAAGAAAACGGGACTGCATTGTGTGTTCTAATAGGAAAACACCTGGTGGCAGGC
>CM053594.1:112214584-112265158 GCA_028646575.1 Pseudocheirus occidentalis
AACAATAAAATATTGTTTTTTTTGCAAATATACATTCCTCGATGTCACCCAATTCATATAAGTCCAATATCATTATAATACGTTACTTGGTTCCAAAATTATACTAAATAATATGAGGGTCTGTAAATGCACGTTTTCGCTGCAAGGTAGCGTCGAGTAGCTGGTAGCCAATGTCCAGAATGGTTCGGAGTGCAAAGGGTTAATTGCCCTCAGCATCAATTTTCTCATAAATAAGAATTGGGAGATGGGTGTGTATGTGTGTGTGAGTGGGGGGGTAGGTGGAGTTTGGACTCAGTGGTCTGGAAGTTCCTTTTCAGCTAAAAGTTTTTGATTCTATGATACTTAGACGACTTTTTTTTGAAGGGGGAAGGCTGGGCAGTTGGAGTTAAAGTGACTTGCCCACAGTCACACAGCTAGTGTTAAATGTCTGGGGTTGGATTTGAACTCAGCTCCTCCTGGCTCCAGGGCTAGTACTCTATTTGCTGTGCTACCTAGCTGCCCCACTTAGATGACTTTTAAGGCTCCTTTTAGGTCTAAATATATCATGCTATGCTCTCTCTTCAATGCTCTACCAAATGATGAGTGAAGGATGCTCTGTGCATAGACTCACATGGCATGAGGACAGATACTTCAAATCACAATTTTTAACACTAAAAATAATCTTTTGGCTAAGATCTTGGCAATAAGGGTACAAGTGTTAGAGAACCTGCAGGAAGAATCCTAAGGACTTCAGAGTGTGGATTTTAAGAAATTCCAGTTGAGTTCAAGTTTTAGTATTAGAATACAGAATTGAGTACAAACAGGAGTCTTCCAGACAACCTAATCCATCTTCTTCATTATAGTCCTATTATAAAGATTACAATTTATTAGTTTATATATGTTTTATAAGCAAAAGATTTTTACTTGACCTTCTTTTATCTTTTTTTTGAACTATGACCATTCCTGTTACTACTTCCCTTTCATTCCTTCATAATACTGACAGTAAGTCATTCCAACAGTTTTCTTAACCTTTGAATCTCTTCTCTTCTTCTTTTCCACTGGCCTTGTATAATCTCCATCAACTACTTTCCTATTGCCTCTTCACACCTACTCCCCAGTTAGAACCTTGTTGAAAGGAACTCATGATACCAAATGAATGCTACTTGACCTCAATTGGAGCCTCATTACTGCATATCCATCTTTTACTTATTTTTTTATTAACCCCCTATGATATTCTATAGTGGCTGTTCTAAAACTTCTCTCTTCTGAAAGTTTCCTTACTAACCTAACCCTCAACCCTCAAACTACTGTCTTTTGCTTCCACTTGTTGAAACTTCTCACTCCAAGGTCACCAATGATCATTCAATCAATCAACAAGCATTTATTAACCACCTACTACAATACCAGTCACTCTGCTAGGTGCTAAGAAGAGGAACTAGACCAGTGTTTTCACCTCCTGGATGAGGAAACTCCGTTTAACAATTCAGTGCAAGCCAGCCCTCTCTCTACCATTGCCCAACACAGACGGGTTGTGTGACCCTGGGCAAGAACACCTTAGTCCTCTAAGACTGCAAGGTGCTGGGGACACAGAGGTAATAATTCCCTGCCCTTGATGAACTCATAATCTATTGGGAGAGGCAACATGTACGCATTGAAAATGCTCAAAACAAATACAAGGTAGTTTTAGAGAGCCAGTCAGTTAGTCAGCAAGCATTTATTAAGTACACATTAAACATCAGGTACTATGTTAAGGACAGAAGGAAAAGCGAAACCAGTCTCTCCTCTAAAGGAGTTCATATTCTAATGGGGGAGACAATATATAAATAAGTGGGCACAATAAGATATAGACACAGAATAGAGGGAAGGTAACTTTAGAGGGGAAAGCCCCAACAGCTGGTAGAAGTGGGACAGAGCAGCTACACTCAGAGAAAGATCTAAAAAAAACAGAGTTTAAATGGAGACTGAAGCGACACATGCTATCATTCTTTTCCATGTTTGGTTTTGGTTTTGTTTCTTTTTTTTCCCCCCATTGTTCACTCCATTAGGTACAACCCTTTTATACAACCAGACTACTGTACAATGTGAAAGTGTTTGCAGATCCTATACATGATTGTATGCCACCATGGGGAGGATGGGGGAAGAGAAAGTCTGAAACTCAAGTGATTCTGGAACTGAATCTTATAAACTAAAATTAAATAAACAAGTCAATAAATTAAAAAAAGAAAGAAAGAAAAAAAGAAAGAAATGGGACAGACCTCCTGCATTAGGTAGGATTTGAGCTGAACTTCAAAGGAAGCCAGGGAAATGAAGAGGTCATGGTGAAGTGAGAGAATATTCTAGGTCTGGCAGTGTATGGAGCTGGAAGGCACAAAGATGGAAGACAGAATGCTAAGTATACTACTGTGTATACACACATGCACACACACATGTATACTCCTGGAGCTGGATTGTACAGTGAGAGAAAGGAAGTAAAGTGTAAGAACCAAATTAGGAAGAGCTTTAAATGACAAATACAGGTTTTTAAATTGGATCCCAGGGGTAACAGAAAACCACTGGAGTTTCCTGGGATACATAGTCAGATCTGAGCCTTAGGAAATTCACTTTGGTCTCCAAAAATAGGATGAATTAGAGCAGAGAGACCTGAGCTAAGGACTCTAAATAGAAGTCTATTGTAATAGTCCAGGCATGAAATGATAAACTAGGGCTGTGGTTGTGTGAATGGAGAAAAGGAAACAAAAATAAATGGGAAATGGCGTGAAGGTAGAAATGATAAGATCTGGAGACCGACTAGCTCTGTGGGGTGATAGCAGGAAACATTAATGCAATTGTGAATCCAGATGACTGCGAATGTGTCCCTGATAGCACCCAAGTGAATATACCCTTGACAGTAAAAGGGAAATGCAGAAGAGGAGAGAGGGTCATGGGGGAAAGATAGTAGGTTACATTTTAGACATGCTGAGCTTGAGATACCTATACGTATCTAGCTGAAGATGTTTAAAAGGAGGTTAGTGATGCATAACTGCAGCTTAGGAGAAAGATTAGAGCTGGATATATAGATCTGGAAATTTATTGTATGCATATGAGAACTGAACTCATGGGAGTTGAAGAGATCACTAAATGAGAGAGAAGGAAAAAAGAAGAGGACCCAGGACACTCTTAAGGGATACTGAAAGTTAAGTGGTATGGCATAGACCAAGAACCAGCAAAGAAGACTGAGGAGTGGTCTTGGGGAAGAACGGGGAGAGCAGTGTCTTAAAAATCTAGAGAAGAGAGAGCATCCAGGAGGAGAGGGTGATATACAATGTCAAGGGTTGCAGAGATTTCAAGAAGGATGAGGACTGAGAAAAGGTCGTTAGATCTATCAATTAAGAGATCACTGGTAACTCTAGAGAGGGTAACTTCCATTAAATGATATAGTCAGATGCCAGACTGCATAAGGTTTAGAAGAAAGTGAGTGAAGAGGAAGTAGAAGTACCTAGTAAAGATGGCACTAGCACTTAGGGACATCAGGAAAGGTTTCATGTAGAAGGTAGTGTTTGAGCTGATTCTTAAACAACTACCTAAATGCTAGGTCCTTATCTTCCTTGACCTTTGAGTGGCATTTAATGCTACTGCTAATACCCTCCCGTACCCCAACATTCCTTAATAGTCTCTTGTTCTTCATGCCACTGCTCTCTCCTACCTCTCTTATCATTACTTTTTGGTCTCCCTCATTTGTCACTCTCTCCTTTTGCCCCTTAAGTACTAGGATTATGAAAGTCCTGTCTTTGACCTTTTTCAAAAAAAAATCTCTCTATACTCTCTCCCCTTATCTAATTCACTCCTATGGCTTCAGTGATCCCTTCCATACTCTCAAAGCTATAGCTGTACTACAAGCACCAGCTTCTTCCCTGAATCTTTAGGCTACATTTCTACCTACCAGTCAAGTCAATTAGATGTCTGTCAGTACCACAAACTCAACATGTATAAAACAAAATTCATTATCTTTCTATCAAAACCTGCTCTTCTTTCTAACTTTTCTACTTCTATTCTCCTAGCTACCTAGATTTGATTCCATTTATCTTTGATACAACCCTTGTATGCATTAAGTTCTGTTATTTCTCTTTGAAATATTTCTTGCAATAATCCTTCCTTTATACTCCTAGGTCTCCAAGCCCTATTCAGTTCCTCATTATTTCTTGATTGGACTATTAAGTGGTCTCATCACTATATTCTTTTCAAATCTCAAAACCACCACACAGCTATGAAAATTTTAGTGATATATATATGTATATAGACCTGACCATATCACTTCTCTGCTTAAAAATGTTCTATGGTTTCCCATAGCTTAGTGAATTAAATACAAATTCCTCAGGTTGACTTCATAGCTCCCTACAGTTTGGCTCCAATCTACCTTTTCAGCCTTATTTTGAAGCATTTTGTCTTGCTTTCTCTGGTTTCCATGCCTAGAAGGGATCCCCTTTGCCCATCTCCATCTATGACAAATAAATTCCTTCCATTCCCTTAAGGCCTAGCTCAGGTGTGTTGTTTGGGTACATGCCTCAATAATACTTGGACCCTCTCTCTGGACTCCTCCTTCTTCATTGACTTATCTCTCTTGAGAGATATCTGTCCTGAAGTCTTCCTCATCTGACTGATAACAATATCCCCAAGATCACTATTTTGGAAAGGATTCAAGCTCTGTTTGATCTTACTCTGACCTAGACTCTCTCTCTAAAGTCCTACTCCTTATCTACTACCTCACTCATCAACAGGCAATCTTCCTTCTTCTCCTGACCCCTCCCTCCTTACTGATACTTTCCAGGTCAACTTTATGTGTTATCTTCCCTCATTAAGATGTGAACTCTATTACGGGTAGGGGCTATCTTGTTTGCTAGCATGTGCACATAATAAACATTTAATAAATGTTTTCTTCTCTCCTTCCCTCCTTTTCTCTTACTCTCTCAATAAATGTTTCCTGAATCAAACTGATGATGGCATGGAGGAATGATACATCTATGTTCATATTATATAGATGTATACTGGGAATAGCTCTGAATTATAGTAATGCACTGGTCACTGACACTAGCAACTGGAACCCTGGCTAGAAGACCTAGAACAGGAGATATTTTAAAATGATCTACCTGAAGCTTTGACAAAAAGGAAAAGAAGAATCATAAATCAGTAAGAAAGAATTTTGGCTATAGAGCAGGTATGATCAATTTACAGTCAGGTACCTAGGCAGGTACAAAGGTTAACTATTTTCTAGAGATTCACCAAATTTCTTACCCCTGTGCTTTTGGTCTACAGAAATTCTAGATCTAATGCTGAAGGAAATTGATTAAGCATCTAGTTTAGGTTGTGTGTGTTGAATGGTTAGCAAAGAGATCCAAAATTAACTTGAAATTTGTTTTTATTATGCACCCTCCCTCAAATCTGTTATTACTTCATAGAACCAGAATAATAATTTTAGAGTTAGTACAGACCTCAGCATCACTTAATCTAGCTCATACACAAAAAAGAAGGCCTTTGACAGCATGTCTGACAAGTCATTATACCCATTCTGCTGGAGACTCTCCAAGGAGGGGGACTTACTGCTTCCCAAGGCAGTCCATTTCACTCTTGGATAGCTCTAACTCTAAGGATATTTTCCCTTACACCAAATCTACATTTGCCTATTTGTGACTTCCACCTATTACTCTTGGTTCTGTCCTTTGAGGGAACAACAGAATGAATCTGTGACCTCTTCCACATATGTGAATACATGTGAATACAGCTATGATGCACCTGTGTCTTCTCTTTTCCAGATTAGAGGCTATTTACCATTCTAATGAATCCTACAGTGCTATGAACTACAAGGAAAGTTGGAGAAACCATCTATGATAGGATGATAAAAAAAAGATTTTATCAAGGTGATACCTGAGCTAAGCATGAAAGGAAGATAAGGATTCTGCCAGGCAGAGACAAGAAGGCAGTGTACTGCAGACATGGGGCATAGATTGAATATAAGCATACAGACAGGCAATGGAATTTCACATTTGGGAAATGCTTTGTAGTTGAGTTTGGCTGGGATGCAGTTCATGGGGTAAGACAGAGCTAGAAAGCTAAGTTGTAGCTAGACTGCATAAATACCAGCTGTGGGGATCTCTCTATTTTATCCCAGAGGAAACAAGAACCTGGCTATGGAGAGCTGCTGAATAAGTTACAGAGCAGTTGTGCTCTCTGTCAGCAGAAGTAAGGTGCTAAAATGACAGACATACCCTTGCAGTTCGGCAGTATAAATTAGACAGGCCCATGAGTTCAGGAAGCTCTGGGTTATAACAGTATGTCAGTATCACAGCCAGATTTTTTTGTAACAATGGATTGATGCACAATGAACCATTAAAATTCATAAACCTATATCTCCATAAATCAACCATGCAGATTAACTGAGGTGTCACTGTATCTGGTTTGCCTTGAAACATAGCCTAAGTTAAACCAAATTCTTCTTCCCTTTCAGCTGAACATACCATTTACTCTCTCGTCTGATGAAGAATGATGCAAGCTTTCACTCTGAGCTGAGCAGATCTGTTGTTCTGCCATGTGAGGAGCTTCTCAGAAGAAAAGTACTTTGCTAGTTTAATGTGGCCACCAGTGACTTTCTCCCAGATTGCACCACTCTCAGTTTCTTCTTTGGTAAATTAAGGGAGAGGACTCACTGGGATTTCTAAGGCCCCTTTCAGCTCTAACATTCTAATTCTATGACTTCCAGCCAATCGCCTCTGCAGTCTAATAAAGAACCTTTGATACAGAAGGATATGATGTGATTTGGTATCTGACTTTGTCCAGCTGAATATTTTCATGACTTCTCTAAAAAACATTTTTGTTTTGTTCACCCTTGTTTGTTTAGGCAAGAAATAGTTGTGCCTTGTCCAGCATTATAAGTGGTTCTTTCTCAGAGTATGTGAGAGAAACTACAAGGAGAGTTTCACAGATCCTCGATTGTGAAAGGTTTCTCAGCTTTGGATCACATTTCTAAAGTGTGTCTTCTTCCCATCCCTGTTGCTAGCAACAGTGTGTGTGGTTCTAAGATATCCTGACCCTCCTGAAACCTTTCCAGGTGTCATCAGTGCTTTCTTAATCTCCTGGAAGGAAAACAAAACACCTCAGGAGTACAAGCTACACTGCTAAGTGGAGTTAATTTCTCTGAACCTGAAAAATCTTCTTAGAGATTTTGAATGGACTAATGACCAAGGAATTCTCTTCTTTTATCTCCTTTCTTCCCTGTGTAATATATCATTAAGATGGAGCCTAAGGGTCCTTAACTTGGTATTGACTTATCCCTAAGGGATCTATGGAAAGATTTCCAGGGTTCCCTGAAATTGGATGGAGAAAACAATCACATCTTTATTTCAATATAATTTATTTCCCTTATAATCCTATGCATTTAAAAATATTATTCCATAGGCTTCACCAGAGTGCCAGAGGAGTCTATGGAATACACACAAGAAAGGCAAAGAACTCCTGATATAGCAGAATTTACAACTGATGAGGTAAGAAATTCTACAGATATTCATTGTGGCCTCTTCTCTTTTAAGGTTTGTATAGCACATGGCTTTGAATCTTGGCCCTTTCCACTCACTACCTGTACAACATTAGGCAACTGACCCTCTGGGCCTTGATTCCCTCATCTATAAAATGAGAGTTTGGACTAGATGGCTTCCAACATCCCCTTCAACTTCAAATCTGTGTTCTAATGACTGTCTTCTACAATACAGATTTTAAGAGGCCCTTTTATTTTCCAGAATTCTGATTCATAGTAGATAGAGTTCATCCACTACATTAACTACAAAGTATCTTGAAACTCAGGTCAATGCAGCTGCATGGTTACATGTACAGATAAAGAAAATGGATGAACTTGGACTCTCATTTCAGTGCTGTCTGAACATATTTGTTGAGGCCACTTGGTGCTTTTAGCAAAACCATGAGTCTTCACAAGGCTCCATACTTGGACTGAACTTAGGTAATGAATGTCATATGCTTAACTTTTAAAGATTTACTCTCAAAACTTTGACTCCAGACTACCTGAAAAAGCAAGATCAGGTAACAGAAAAAAGTGTGTGGCAGCGTGGGGAAAAGAGCACTGAGTCGGAAGACCTTGGTTCTGGTTCTGTCTCTATCACTCTCTGTATCATTGACTTCGGACATCCTGTATCTATTTTGGATCTATTTGGACATTTCTGTATCTATTTCCTTACCTACAAAATGGGAATAATACCATATTCTTCACTGAGATTTTGTGAGGATAAAATGAGACAGCAACTGTAAAATGCCATTTTAAGGTCGAATGCATTAAGAACATGTAAAATAATACAATAATCCTAACAATGTTTGCTTTTTCTTCTTCTAACCTACCATTCCACTGTTCTCTACCTCAATTTGGAGTCTTTCTGACTCAGCTCTTCATTCTTTGCTAACTCCTCCTTTTTGGCTCCCATAGATGGCTTGGGAATTTAGAAAGATATTTAAACTTAGCTTATACATCCTCCAAATGATTGAAGGTGGAACAAATCTTCCTCCTCTGGGCTTTTCACTGGCCCACAGCCTGCAACTTGCCGGGTACCTTGTAGCTGCACTGCAATATTAAACAACTGAAGACACAGCTTGAAGGTTTTCTATTTGTCCACCAATACTCCGTTATCATAAATATCATTAATAGGAAAACTTTCTTTAGGAGGAGGCAAATTGTTTAAAAACTTCCTAAGAGAAAAACTTCTAATAAAGGAAACGATAAGTTAAAAAAATCTATAGATGGGACCTAAAAATACAACTATGTCACCAACTCATATGGGAACTTTGCAAAAAGGATTTATTGTACTTTAATGTCCCATTAAGTCAATTCTAATTAAACATGTATTTTTAATAAAAAGTTGGGGGTAAGATTTATATTCTTCCTCCTTGTAACTCTGACTCAGATCTGAGATGGTACCTTCTTCACACTGGACAGTGACCTTTTTGGCAAGTCCTTGATGACCCAAATAAGCTATGCAACACTGAGGATAAGGGCATAGCAAAGTCTGAAGCTGCCCTCTCATATTTCTAGGGTTGCATGTGAAGGTTCACTGGCCCCTTGAAGAAATTCCTTTCAAACACAGACATACATAGTTTTCTTTATAACTGAAGTTCTAAAGAGAACAATATACTTAGAGTAATGTCTTTTACTTCAAATCACAACACTGAGTATTGGTTTAATTGAAGCTAATCATTTGTTGGGTTTTTTTGGATCTAGATATGTGATTTCACTGGTGTGGATACAGATCAGCATCTCCTTTGTAACTTGCAGCCTTCAAGGATTTCCTGAGGAATGCCCTGCCCACCTTCCCATAATCAGTATGTATCAGAGGCAGGGCTTGAATGTCTTTCTGACATTAGGGCTAGTCCTTTTTTCAGCTGCCTCTCAATAAAGTATTAATTTAAAATCATAGCCATGCACTGAGTCCATCCATACACCATCTTTGTGACACCACTCCAGTACCACTACAAAGCTACCATGAAGCTCTCTGCTTATCATCTCTCTTGTTTGTTGGCTCTTCCTGGACTGAACAAGGTTCTGTTTAGACCTCCGAATCTCTATGAACTTGTACTTATACTCCATTTTATTCCTTTAATATTTCTGGGTTTCTTCAATCCTTTTTCTCAAACACTTGAGCCTGATATTGCTATACCATGTGGTTTCCAGGGAGATTTAAAAAGAAATAGCTGGATACAGGCATAAAAATGCAGAATACATGAACAGCCGGCTTTAACAATCATTGTGTTTGTGAGACTTTCTGAAATACCTGTGGGGACTTGTGAGAACGCCAGCTGTACTGGTGACTGTGGAGACTGGCCAGCAGAATATTTTCATCAGTATCCACCTGGCCAAACCGCAGTGTCTCCTGTGTGTCATTACAGATCACAAAATGGCTGAAGACCAACTCCTCTACCTCAGGGCATTGGTTCTGAAAGGAAAAGAAGAGGAAAGCCGACGCGCATCAGATTAATTGCAAGATGTTTGGCAGCTGTCTGCCCAGTGGCGAGGGTTACAAGACAAAAACACGAAAAGATCTCTTGTCATTAGCTCTGGTATACAAAATATTCTATACTCCCAAGCATATTCATTGAGTGTGTGGTATTCACACACACACACACACACACACTTTAAAGAGATCTAAAATGTTCCAAGAATATGTTTTGATTTATATTTCTGCAAAATAAATCATACACCACAGAAAAATAAAAAGGAGAATGAGATCTCTCAAACTTTTGAGGTTTCTTCACGTGAAATTAACATGCTACAAAAAAAAAAAATCTCTGTGGGCCAGTGTTCTTCAAATAGTACTCTAAAAGTAAGCATGACGAAGTTTGAGTTCTTCTCAATTTAACAATAAGATCCATTACCAAACAGGTGGTATGTACTCTTTCGAAAGCAGGGATTGTTTGGATAATGAAGCCCTCGGATCCCTTATGGAAGAGTGTGAATGTGTGAGTATAACTCCTCTGAGAGAAAGACAGAGAAAGCTGCAGATTTCCTTATGCTGCTCAGGGACTGAGCTTGCAAGATTGATCAGGTCTTGAGGTTGCTTAAAAGCCAGTTTTTTTTTTTAATCCAAGAGTGGTAAAAGCAATCACCAGTCTTACAGAATGTCACTCCTATGAATAAATATGCTTCAGCCAATGTCCAGTAACTGGTGGGTGTCACTTATTGGCAAATCAGCGCATTCATGCAAAGTGTTGAGCCCTTCTGATGACCTAGATGTTCCTGTGAATTCAACCAAATCAGAGAATCAGAGAATCTCAGAATTGGAAGGGATCTTCAAACCTATCTAGTATAATCCATACCTAACAAATAAATAAATAAAAATACCCATTATGGTGTGCCAAACACTAGTCTTTTGCCTGAAGATCTCCAGTGAGTGGAGACCTTTGAGGAAAACGATTCCAATTTTGGGTAGTTCTAATTATTGCTAAGTTTTCTTTCATATCAAACCTAAACTGACCTCTCTACAACATTCATCCATTATTCTAGTTTCTACTCTCTGGTACTAAGCAGAACATGTCCAGATTGTTTTTTTTCTAAGAGCCTTTTAAGCACTTAAAGATGGCTCTTCTAACATTGAATTTTCTCATATCTAGGCTAAACATACCTTGTTCCTTCAACCAGTCCTTATGTTGTATGTCCTTGAGCCCCTCTGTCATTCTGATGACCTTCTTCTGGATGTTCTCCAGATTATCAAGATCCTCCCTAAAAAATCAGTACTCAGAACCAAACACAATAATGCAAATGTGATCTGACCAGGGCAAAATGCAACAAGACTGTCACCTTCCTTGTCCTGGACACTGGGGGCACATTGATCTCTCTTGATCTTAGAGGGCATACAGCCTATCCTTTAAGGCAGCAGTCCTCAACCTGTGGGTCGTGCCCCCTTTGGGTTTCAAACAACCCTTTCACAGGGGTCACTCAAGACCATCGGAAAACACATATTTCTGATGGTCTTAGGAACTGAGATACTGCTCCTCTATCCTTTAAGCGGGTCTGCCCACATGCAGATATGCCCACATACCAGTATTAAAGAGTCGCGGCATGAGGAAGGTTGAGAACCACTGCTTTAAGTCATCCCTTGCTCTCATCATGTGACCAGTAAATTTGCTTTTTCAATCATGCATTTTTTATGAACTTGTTAAACTTATTAATCAAGTTCTTTTGTTGTTAAATATTCATCCTTTTCCTCAATGTCTTGAATACTAACATAAGAAAACAAATGTGAGTCCAAGTCTTAGCTGTCTTAAAAGTCCTGGGATTCAAAACTTCATTTTAGTAATGATTAGTGATCTATTTATTAGTGACACTGAGGTTAAGCTACCAGATGGGCTCTGAAAAAACAACAACAAAAAAGGGGGAAAAAACCTATTGCTTCCCTCATCTCTACAACTGACCTTTTAATAAATGATGAGGGGTTTAGGAAAAAATGTAAATTAAAGAACACAAGGGGGTTATTTACATTTTTCTAAAGACTACAGAAAGTCTTTGGGGAACTGTTTCACTGTACTGACTCTTCATCTGTGGAGTTCATTGTAAGTGTAACAACTGTAAACACTTTTTGGAATGCCGGAGACAGGATAACATTTTTAAAAGCATTTTATGTGATATCACATACTCTGAAAGAACCTGAAGGTGCTTATTTTAATTTGATAATTTATTTATAATTTATTGATATTCATTTAATTTGACAATTATTTACTATAGCATAAATCCTCCCGGTAGAGTTTAGAGTATGAGAGATTAATTTGTAACTAAGTGGGACAGGGTCATAGTACTGCATGAAATAAAAAAGATGGATACAATTTTCACCTTTTTAAAAATACCCCTGGAGCACTAATTTGCTCAGGTTTCACCTGAAGTTACAAAGCAAACTGCATTTGATATTCTGGGACCTTAATCTTGTTTCAGAAATATACGCATTTACTGAAAGAGAGAAGAAAAGGAATGCAAAGCAAGAAAAACCAGGACTCGGTGAAGGCTTCTGTTAATCTTGAACTCCTGACCTGAATGTGGACGGCCAAATGGTTTCATGCTTCAACAGCCTGGCCCATCTGCATTATCTAAAAAATTATTTATCTGAGATATCAATCCAGTACAAATATGCAGAAACTCAAATCGTGTCTCCTGCTTATTGAGTTCATGTTCTGGTTGGCAGCAAAATCACTGTAAATGAACATGGCTGCACAACAATCTCTATGATTGGGAAACTGTATTTTCCCTCTAATGCAGATACAGCATATACAGAACATCTTAAAAACCATGACTTTAAGAACCTTTCATGAGTCTATTTCCATGTCAAATATCTTGTGATTTTAAAAGAGTACATTTTAAATTTACTTTAGAATACGTAAGGTTAGATGCCCACCACATTAGAACATGGTGGCAAGTACCCTTGACACGGGAGGAAACGAGAAAATTACAGCAACAATTACAGAAGTATATCCTCTTGTGGCTCATGTTAACATTGCCAAATCCCTGTATAAATCAGAACCAACTATTCATAGAATGTACCTGTCAGCAATATACTACGTGACATATGGCTCTACTTAATCAAATATACAATTCAATTTTTTTCCAACTCTGAATACTCCTTCAAGGCACCGTGTTAGTCAGTCAGTCATTCACACTCTGATGTGGTTTAAAACATTTAAATATTTATGCACCATATTTTATTTATATGTATAGCTGTGTCTAAGAGAATTCTTTACCCTGGGAGGAAACTGATATTTCTGAAGGCCATTTTGCAGTAGTTGCCACACATGGGTCTTCTTATAACAGGCACTGATGCTAAGTAAAAAAATCCTGGGTTTAAATGCCCTATCAATGACTCTTTTATATTTTCTATTTTTGTTTTTTATTAAATGCATTGTTCAGAATATGACAAAAAAAAAACCCTAGAAATTGGAGCTACAAAGATTTTTTTCACATTGCTATTTGAACCAGCTGTAAAGATTTAGATCACACTAGCTCTTGTTTTACGCATGTCCTTTGCAACAAGAAAACCATGGAATGCCCTTAAAAAAGAATTTTTAATATAAAGCAGATGTTTTATCTTCTCTTACTTTGCTATTGTAGTGCCATGTTAGGTAATTAATTCCTCAGCTTTATATAGGTCTTCATGCATATAAATAGAATGATTTGCTCCCATGACAATTTGACAGTTAGAGAACTGAAGGACTTCTTTAGGTCAATGATGAACAGAAGGACCTTATACTAGGGGAATGAAACCCCAAATGCTGCATACAAAAAATATTAGGGGAGTGACTATCTGGTTTTAAGTAGAAAAAAAAGTTCTATTTTTAAAATTACACTAAAAATTAGTAAAAAGACACAAAACTACTCTGAAATTTGTGTTACTGTCACATGATACAGTTAAATGAATTACATGCTACTGGGAGCTGAAGGTACCTCATTTCCATTAAACTTTAAATATGACAGACATCACAAACATTTTACTTCTTTTCCATATGGACTGATTTACGCAAAGGGGTAAAAGTGAAAAAATATCAAGGAGCAGAGTGGCGTGTAAAGTTGATTTATGTAGTCAGCCTCCCTATGGTACACTGAAAGAATGGAAAGGTAACAAAGGCAAGGGAGAGAAAAGATGTTGTACTTGCATGTGATCTACAACTCATCATGGTGTGTGTGTGTGTGTGTGTGTGTGTGTGTGTGTGTGTGTGTGTGTGTGTGTGTGTGAGAAAACATGAAATGCCTGACAATGAAAAGACCCACACTGGTGTTTCATTCCTTTAACAGTCCCTGAGATTACACTAAGTAGCCTGATTGGAACTTTGGCAAACTGAAACTATAAAGTACTTGGAAAAAATTCTGGGGAATAGGGTATTTTATACACAGATGTGGCACATTAGTCACAAAAATGTGGGTATAATATCCAATGCATGTGTAGAGGGCCCATATTCTCTAGAGTTCTAAAAAATAATGTGGGTTGCTTTGCCAGTGTGGAACCAGGCGCCAAATATTCCACTGCCCATTCGCTTCATTCTGTCACATTGTAGTTTGGTTTTGACTCATCTGACATAGCATCCAATTGAAAATTAAACATGGTCACTTTGGAAACGGCGATGGAACGTGCATACCTGTTGCCAAGCTTGTACTGCAGTGTTTAGAGAATGAACTGCATGCTGCCCAAAGTTTACAAATATAGAATCAACTATCACAGTACAATCCAGAAGTTTTTCTGTTGCTTCGCTAGAAACAGAGATCTGTCCATAGATGCTGAAGGGTTTCACCACACTCTGCATGGTAACATTTCTGCACTCCAGAAGTTTGCAATCAGCTTGAGTGGAGAACTGGAACTCTTGACAGACCAATCCATCGTTCCACTGCCTCAGATAAATATGTGGTTCTC
The DNA here is from genome assembly GCA_028646575.1 of Pseudocheirus occidentalis. Lineage (NCBI taxonomy): Eukaryota > Metazoa > Chordata > Mammalia > Diprotodontia > Pseudocheiridae > Pseudocheirus > Pseudocheirus occidentalis. The sequence continues at coordinate 112,229,473 of CM053594.1, forward strand.
TAAAGGAGAGAATCATGTATTCTAGCTCAGCTGGCACATTCTTATCAGAGATAAACGGTTGTAGGTACTGTGGTGAAGCTATGAAGAAAACAAACAAGAAAGGGAAACAACAGATTTAGAAGAGGTAACCATACATTGTGGGGTTAAATATATGAACCTTCAGTTTGTAAAAAGAAGTTTTACTTTGGAAAAGGAAAACAGTGTGATATACGGGGTTAGATGACACTTAAGAAAGTTGAATTTTCAATTTTTTTTCTAAATTGAAATAAGGGCCTATTGTTTGTTTAAGACAATATGTTCCTTTTTTCAGAAAGTTTATTTAAATCTAGAATTGAGTTTTAAAAGAAAGCCTTACTGAAGCTCCAGTTAGCAGACTCTCCTCTCCCATTAGCACCAATCAACAATTCTCTTACTCTCACAGAAGAATACTAGTTCCCAAATACAAAAAGCAAAATTCACAAAAGGTAAGGAGAATTCTATAGAACTACCTTGTACCTCTTGACCAAGGTTCTTTAAGAAAGTTTTTTTAAAGCAGCTTAATCCCTCTCCTCCTCTTTTTTTTTTTTTTTTTTTTTTTTTGCGAAAAGGCAACATGCTTACCAGCAGCTGTGTTTGGTTTTAATCTGATTTTTGCTTTTTCCATTGTAAATTGAAAGTCCTAACACCTGGTATCAGGATGCATTAACTAGAAAGGTAGAGTACAGTCAAAAATGATTTACAAGTAACTATCTGATTGGGAACATTAACATTAGTAAGTATGTCAAAGGCTATTCTTGGATCATAGAAAAATTTAAATCAAAACTTGTAAAACTGCTTAAGTTATCTGAGGTATTTGTCCATCTCCTACAGACAGTGTTCCTGCATTTGAAATCAGGCAATATCCTGAAGTACTTCTGGTATGTCTATACCATTAATGCAATGACACAGCACACTGAACAAAAACAGATGCATCTCTTTCAAAAAGATTATAATTGGAATAACAGTGAAACCTGCAATTCTTGTAGATTTCTCAGAAATCCTTATTACAGAAGCTCCAAAGTCTTAAAGCATTTCAAGAGTACTGTAAAATGTACTAGCTCAATGGTATTGGTGGAAAACATAAAAGATCTATAAGCTTTTTTTGAAAAGAGAGGGAACACCTGCTGGACATGCCTATTGCCTCATGTGGCTACAGCTATTGCTGCTGGACAGACTTGGCAATGCTCCTCACTCTTCCAGGGAAAATGAATGGCACTTCTAAAAATAGACAGTCCCACGGGAAAGGCAATCGGCAACCACAGCACTCTGGGCATTGAAGGTTCCTAATACAGGCAACAGAAGGCATCAATTTGAAACCGAAACCCTTCTCCTTTGCACTTCCTGGAAGTATGTTACCAGGGCAACTATTAATGAACAGTGTGACTCAGACCCAGCAAAACAAAATCAGACAGAAAGGTTTGCATTCTATTTCAGAAGATAGAGTACCTGTGCCCAACTGTTCAAGGTGATGACAGAAATGGAACTCTATGTGAGCAAACTGGAGAGAGACAGCGAGGGATGGCACAAACCACGGGGTAAAGCAGGAGTCCACTCGTGTACAAGCGGCCAGGGCTGTTGGTGTCACAAGCTGATCACAAGCGCTTTGAGAGCCAGATTCACTTTCAGAGCTGGGGGAAATAAAAAAGATTGTTTGAAAGGTTCACCACCTCTAGTTTTATGTCACTATACAAATGAAATGATTGTTTTTATTTTTTTTAAAATAGCAATAAGAAGCTATGGTTATTTTATGATGTCATAAAATCCTCTATAGTTTTTATTCTGAAGTCATCTCTTGATAATGAATGTGTTGATTATCCTATGTGAATTACCTGCAGTACATTCTTCCTAGGGTGGCTTCCTACTCTCTATATTCTGAGGTCACCCTAACTAATGTGTGCTTTGGGAATGCAAATTAATTTTCCTGTCAGTTTGAGCAAAATGTGATTTGGAAATGAAATCAGCTGCAAAAAACATATAACCTCCCAATACCAATTAAATGTCAATTTTTGTTTATCCATTGTTCCTCATTTTCTACCACCTTCCCAGGCCCTCCCTCTCAAATGGTATTTCTCTGCATTGAGCCCTGGTCTAGGTGTCCTGGGAAACAACACCAAGACTGGGAGGATGAGGGGTCACACTATATGGTTGCTTCCTCCTCTTCTCTCCAACATTTTTATGTAGAAAAAAATCATATTGAAATCAGTATTATATGTAATAGAAGACTGAGAAAGTGTTGGAAGGGAGCTGCTGTAACAAGAAGGGAAAAGTGGAATGGGAGTATAGTACGTGTTCATACTAATTTTGTTTGGTCATGGTATTTCACTGGTGGCCACCACTTCCTCATTACTCTGGATTATTTGGTCTGTGTTGGACAAGAATGACTTTGACGACCCTTGAAACCCCTCTCCCATGGCTATAAATCCAGTCACACCAACTTGCCGTGAAACTCACTGTTTAATTCCCCAAAAGTAGAGTGATCCTATACTCTCAGCACAGTTCTAATGGGACATATAAATGATGTAGGAGGGAAAGTTCCTGTCCTTAAGGAGTTTATAATCTAGTTGGAGGTATACAACATGTACACCAAAGATTTAAGAACATTATTAAGAATAAAAAATCACTGATTGAAAATTAAGATTTAGAATCTCTAAGTGCTAGTGATATATGGTGCAAAAGTCAGATCAGAATGGGATAAGTAGTATTAATCAGTGAGTGCTTTTTGAAGGATTTTAACTTTGAATTAGGTTCTGAAAGATGGGAGTGAACAGGATGGATAAAAAAGCATGGGGAGATCTTTCAACAAATACTGAATGAGTGCTTACACCTCAGAGAACATAAAATGCAAATTATTTATATTTGGATTCTGTATTGCAATGTTAGTACACCTTTGCTGTATAAAATTTACATTTCAGAGTAGTAAAATGTAAGACATAAAAACACAGATGTGTGCATGCTGTGTATTTTTGTACATATATTCATGTAAGCATGAATCACAGAATCACAGAATTTAAGAATTGGAAAGGACTTTAGTAACTATTAAGTCTAATTCATACCTAAAAGGAATTCTCATTATAGATACCTTTAATGATAGATCTATCCATCTAGATAAGATAAATCTATATCTGATAGAATAAAAGTTATAGATAGTCTAGATAGATATATAGATAAAAGTCTAGATGGAATAAAAGTTATCTATCCACCGATCTATCTGTTGGGATGGAAAGACAGAAATAGTAGCTTTAACAGGCATATATACAACACAGCAACCTATCCTTCCCCTTTTCCTAAAAATATATACATCCCAAAATAAAGTTGCTAATGATTTACTTATGATATCCAATATAAAACTCCCTTTAACAAGCAAAACTATTGCTTTTATATGAAGAAAAAATGGGTATTATAAGAACTTTCCCTATTGAATTCTCATATATTACTATTTAAAGTTCATCACCTACCTTACAGGGTTGTTGTAAAGCTCAAGTGAGATAATTTATGTATAGCACTTGCAAATTTAATTTATACATACCAATATTATTACTATAGTTATATATATGTACATAAATATGTATATATAGGTATACATGCATGTATATACATATATATGTACAAATTTATAGAAGTCAATGCGATCAGTCACAGAATAGCAATATGGAACATGCTTTGAATGGATTTTCCCCTTAATAACTGCAATCTTTGATATGGTAAATTTTTCTAAGGTCTATCTTGGCATCTCTTATGCGTAGTGAACATAGGAATGCTTAGTATAAAAGCTTGATAAAATACTACAAGGCAGTGTTAGCCAAAAAATTAATTTATATTAAATTATAAAAGTAGAGGAAGTATGGTATAATAGCTACAGTATTGGGTTCAGAATCAGAATGATGTTGGCTCAGATTTTATCACTGACACTTCTTAGCCATGTGACCCTGGGTTAAGTCATTTAACTAATATGCCTAGGATTTACCTCCTTAGTCACAGATCCCTCTGCTTCAGTGAGTGTGTGTGTGTGTGTGTGTGTGTGTGTGTGTGTGTGTGTGTGTCTTCCCTGGGACTTTGTAATGATGACAAAAAGCACAGATACCTTTTTAAGGGTTTTTAGAAGTTGGTTAGCAATTCCAAGTCAGAAAAAAAAAACCAAAACTGTACCATTAATCAACAATGCTACAATAACTTTCAACTACTAAATTAAATGTTGCCATCCTAAATCCAAATAATTATCCTAAAATATACACACTGGTACCATTTCCAGATGAACAATTCTAAAAGTATAAGAAACATATATAATGTGTTCTGGCCTCAATTTAAGTATGTTTAGAACAATTCTATATGTTTTCAAATGTTTCTTCAATTTGTTCATCACCACGATGCACTATAAAAAGTAGCCTACACATATTTACTTTTAACATGAGGGTATTGGCAGATGGGAACTAAGTGTTCATATTCACAAATGGGAGTTGATGGACCTGCTAGAGTTAGTTATAGCTGCTGTAGTTTTGCATATGGATACAGCTATGTATAGATTTCAATCTAACCTAGGCACCAAAAGGAAGAAACAGAATTTATGGGACAATTATGGCAGGCAGGCATAGAAAGATAAAAAAAACAAACCCTCCTAACTTCGAACATCTATATTTTAACACTCCCCTTTTCCCACCAGACTGCCAAAACAGGTCAGATTCATGGGCCATTGCCAATGTTCACAGTATTCTCTGGTGCTGCTGGTTCCTAACATGCTGAATGATGGCTCTTGGAAGCAAGCAAGACCTCTCGACTTATAATAAATGGATCTCATAAGATTCAGTAGTTAGTTCAAACATCCAGAAGTTCAGATGCAAAGCTAAACTTCTTGGATCCCTTTATACCCAATTCAAATAATAGAATAATCCCATAAGGTTTCCAAGTAGGAGGAAATATATAATAAAGAAAGAGAATTCCTCTGTAACCCCATAGCTATTTCAGGAATCTTCAGGTGGCTGCTAAGCAGCATTTAATATTTTGGTAAAAATAATGATGAGCTATTCTCAATTTATTGGACTAGAAGTTCAACAAGGGCAAGACCTTCCTTTTACTCTTTTGTATTTGTACTTTTGAATTTGCATTTTTGTTTTACTCTTTGTATCATCCAGAGCCTTTAACAGAGTGCCTTATATATAGTATGTATTCAATAATTATCTACTGGGTTAATTAATTGATGAGTGAAAAAAATCTGGTACAGAAGACTATAAAGGTAGTAAGAGAAAAAACAAAAATATTCTTTTATTTAAAGAAGTATAACTGCTGTATATTGAACTACAAGAAAACAAATGAAAGGCAAATCTTTTCATTTCTAGGAGGAAAAAGAAAAAACAAAAACAAAACCCTGTAAGAATTCCTTTCCCAGGGGGTAGAGGGAAAGCAAACATTCAGGCAGGCAGAACCCAGCTTATAAAGGAAAGAATTTTCCAGTATAAAATCTTTAATTATTTTAATAACAAGAAACTCAGATGACAAAGCTGCTTCAAACTGTACTGTTGTTGCCTAAATGGCTTATGAAACTATAGGGACAAGAATAGTGTCCAACAAATCCCTGGTGCGAGTAGACATGAAGAAGCCCAATGACGGGAAGCAATATCTAGAGACAACCTTAACTTTACCCATGGAGAAGGAGCATGTGACCCAGAGAGCAATGGTCTATGACAAAGGAAGAGGATAAAACAGAGGTCTGAAATGGCAAGGCTGACCTGGAGTTACTAGAATCATATGTGCTTATTCAGTGTGACTATCACCAAAACAGTATAACGTAGGGAAGAAATCCTATCTCCTCCATGAAGTCTTCTTACTCGTTTTTTTCCCATTCTAATCCTCCATATTAACATATTATTATCTATAATGCTCATTTTGGAACTTATCTTAGACTGTCTTGTCATGCCACTTAACTATTTCACATGTATAGATCTTACCTCCTTAACAAATGTATACGCTCCTCAAGAAAAAAAAACCAACCAGAATATAAGTTCCTTGGGGCAGCACCTATTTCCTTCTCACTGGGTGTCTTCAAGAAAGGACTGCCATTCACTTGTCAATTCTTATTCATGGATGGGATGGACTAAATTTCATCTGGGCTTCCTCTCAATGCTGGGTTTCTGTGATAATCCATTTTGGTTTTATTTTTGTATTCATACCATGTGGGACTGTGCCTTAGACAGAGTAGGCACCTAATAAATGCTTATTAAATTATTTAATAAGAGAGTGCATTCTATATTTCTTCTGAGAAATAACATACTGTGGGAGAGTGAAAATAAGTGGTGGAAGAAGGTGCCAACAATGTACTTAACATCTATTATTGTTTCTTATTTATGTGTATGTGTCATATCCCCCTACTAGAATGGAGACAATACAGAACCCTAGGAGATTTTTTTTAAAGCAGAGAAATGAATACATCTATGCATAAGGAAGATGAATTTGTCCTAGGAGAAAGATCACAGGCTGCAGAGCAGGAAAGGATTGTAGAGATGAACACCTCCAAAGAAGGAGTTTCCTTCTTTGGCAGAGAAGGGCAGTGTCTTAGCTGAGCTCATCCTGCTCGCAGGTAAACCTTGGAGGAAGATCGAGACGGGGATCTGAGGCTCAGGAAAAAAGGCAGGCCTGGAGATGGAGACTTGAGAATCATTTGTTGAGAAGTGATGGCTGATGCTGTGGGAGAAATGAGTTTGCCAAGAGAAAGAATGTAGAGAGGGAAGAGGAAAAAGTTGACAGCAGAATCTTGGAAAGGTTTGGAAAGAAGAGCCAGAAAAGAAAACAGAGAAAGATCAGTTATAAAAGGAGGAAGAAAATCAGGATTATTTTTGGGTATCTTTGAAGCTAAGAGAAATGTGAATATTCAAAAGGAAGGGCAAGAGTGTTACATTAAAAAAATTCAATTCAGCGAATAATTATGAAAGGACCACTATGTGAGAGATACTGTTATAAACAACCACCACAACAAATAACATTAAATGGTCTCTCTTTTGATCCTTACAACAACACTGGGAGGAGGGGAAGGGTGTGTACAATGATTGATTGTTCCCATTTTACAGCTGAGGAAAACAAGGCAGACTTGCTCCAGGTCACACAGCCAGGTGTAAAGTCAGGTCTTTTAGACTACAGGCCTGGTGCCCTAGTGCAGTTAAAAAGTTAAACACAAGATAGTTTAGGATGGAGGGTTAGATGATCTGGGAAAACTTTCTCCACAAGACAGAGCTTAAACAGGAGGAAGAAGATTCTGTGAGTCAGGGAAGAGAGATGGCCTGTTAGGCACTGGGGAAGGCCTGCACACAGGCAAAGGGATGGGCAATGGTGAGCATGTATGTTACTTCTCAGAAGAAATATAGAATGCACTGTCTTATTAAATAATTTAAAAAACATTTATTAGGTGCCTACTCTGTGTAAGGCACAGTCCCATATGTCTGAATACAAAGATAAAACCAAAATGGATTATCACAGAAACCCAGCATTAAGAGGAAGTTTAGATGACATTTAGTCCATCCCATCCCTGAATCAGAATTGACAAGTGAAAGGCCAATCCTTTCTTGAAGACACCCAGTGAGGAGGAAATAGTCGCTGCCCCAAGTGAGGGGATATACAAAAGAGAGGAGGCCAGCAATGGTAACTTCAAATGTTACCATTAAATTGGCCAGCAGTCTTTCAAAGGGTAATAGTGGTAAACGGAAAGACTACACGGTTTTCTCCAGAGACTCCCTAAAATGATGAAAATCATGACCTTCAAAGTTAAATATTTTGAAGGAAAGGCAAATAGGTAGCAGCAGGATATATCTCTCTATAGAAGGATTTGAAAAAGCCATAAAGTTAATTGCTAGACAAATTTCTTACCCTTTAACTATATGAGATCTAATTGCTTTTTCAGGTACCCTCAGGAGAAGGGAACTTTTCTTTTGTCCTCCTATATCCCTATGGTTTTGACCCTGAAAGGTCACAGGATCCAGCCACCTGCTTCAGGTTGCTCTTACCCACCTAATAGTGGTACGGTCAAGGTCCATTTTCTAGTCTGTTAAAAGACCCTGTCATTTCACTGAAATCAAGAGGTATTATGCCTATTGACAGGAAAGGAAATTAATTTAAACTCCTTCTGGCTTGGACAGAAAGGACCAGTATTGATGCCAGATATAATGGAAAAGGTAGTATGGCTGGAGGAGGGGCTGCTTAATCGGTTAAGGAGAGGATTTTGGTTAGTCCCTTCCAGTAATAAATATATAATGTCATGAATATATGATCCTGAAGAGTCAAGAGAGTAGTGGTCAGGCCTGGGAAAGAGAATTTTGGACCATGAAAAGGAAGTGGAAGCAAGAGGAAAGGGAGTGGTTAATCCAAGATACTGAAGGCTCAGAGAAAACACTTCAGGTATTAATTTCAGATACTAAAATATGCAGGTATTTAAAAATTCCAAGGATAAAGAATAGTACTCAGTACAGCCAAGTTGCTTAAGAATGGACACAGGCATTTTTATTCTGAACAACGGAACTAAGTGGAATTAATATGGACTATTTGGCATTTCTTTTATTCTGTACTTAATACTGGTTTTACTTTTCAGAGATCATCTTGTGAAATGTTTTGGACCCAGATTAGATTTTACCTCATAAAACAGTCGAGTGAGAAAGAACAATGAAGCTATATGGCAGAACTAGAGAAAAAATTCAGTGAAGTCAAAACTTCTAACACATAAAGGAACTTTGGAGGGGCAGGGGCAACAAGCAGGGTTCCCATCAATCTCAGAAATCAGACATTAGAGAATGAACTTGGATTCTTTCAAATCAGAGCCCAAGTTTGCTCCTTACATCCACTCCTTGTTTTACTTAGCACTTTAAACTCAATGATGAATGTTGACCTAGTAGGCTGCAGAAGGATGGGGAAGGAGTGTGAGCTGATGGGTTTGATGAGCACGTACCATATACTTCTTAAGCAAAATGTTATAGCCAGAATGATGCCATCTGCTGAAAGCTGACTTTTTCTACACAGCATCTGTTATGGTTCTAGAGAATCACTGCAGCCTTTCCTTTATGAGTAACTATTCTTATCTGCATATTCACATTTCTAGACATTGTGCACATAACCAACCCTTCTTGCCAATACAGATACACAATTTATAATTTAGCTGTGAGCCTTTGCCAGTATGGTTCTAGATTAAAGGCTTTTCTCTACTCACCACAGGAATCTCTCTAGCTCATTCTCTGTGAAAACAACTGCCTATAATCCTAAAAAAAAAAAACAAACAAAAAAAAAACCAAAGCAAAACAAAAGTCATCCCAGGACGGCCAAGCAGTTCTCTTTCTGAGTAGCCCAAACAAGTTATCTAGTTGCTCACAGCAACTGGGTCAAGTTTAACTTGTAAGTTTGATTCAAAGCTGAGTGGTCATTTTGGAATGTCTTTTGCATGCATCAACAAATGAGTCCGAAGTTCTTGATAAGGAGGATTATGAAATCATGAAGAACCTCAATTTTACCTCAAATGCTTTCTTTCAGGATCAAATACAAGTAATTTACTTGTATTTAGATGCCTTACCCAATCCTAACTTTGGACTGAAGGCTAACCCATTGAGATATAATTCTAGCATGCTCCACAACACTGGAAAGACTTCAAGAACAGGTCTAGCAAAAGACTGTCTGATGGCTAGTCTAACTGGTTCTGAGATACTCAGACAGGCCAGCTGTCAGGCATTGAAATTTGTAGGCATAGTGACCGATGAAGTTGGTAAAAATACAAAATGGACCCCAGTCCTAAAAAGTCCCTTTCTGCTTCCATGGTGACAGTGGCAAAATAGAGCCAAAAAGTGCTAAAAAAAAAAAAAAATAATTTCACAGCTCTGAGAGAGAATGTTTATAGATGAATTAGTTTAACTGTTGGCACTAAATTTGAATCTTTGTCCAATGACTGCTGTAACGACATATTGTTACTAGAGAACCTAGGCCATAAACATATTGGCATTCTCTCTATAAATGAAACCAAAGGTCATAAAGTGACTTGCCCAAAATCACAAAATTAGTAATAATGAGGATTATAACAACAATAATAACAGCTAATATTCATATTTGACTTCAAAGTTTGCAATTTACTTTACATGTGTTACTTTATTTGATCCTGACTACCACCCTGGGAAACAGGTACTATTATCCTCACTTTACAGATGTGACAAAATTAAAACACGGCTATTTATTAATCTTGATTACGTATCATAAAAAGTATTACGAAAACTAAACATTGAGAACAGACAACATCATGCTCATTTATTTTGTGAATCTATAGACTAACCATCTTTCTAAAAAGAAAGTTAGGAAATCTGCCCTCCTGTGGAAGGCATATTCATCCTTTTGAAAGCCCAATTCAAATACCAACTCCTCTGTGAAGAAGTCCCTTTCTCTCCTAACTATTTTCCTGTTTGGTCTTCCCCTGACTCAGATATCGCACACATAGTACACTGTACTTCTCTTACATACTTATCATATATTATAGACCTCAAATAGAGCATCAGGTACACAGATGTGAGCACTACAGTTTAAGAAAGACAATGATAAACTGGAGGGTTTCCAAAGGAGGGCACCTAGAATAGCAGAGGGCCTTGGGTGCATATGAAGATCATATGAGGATGAGTTGCAAGAACTGGGCATATTTAGTCTGAAGAAGAGAGGACCTGGGGGATATGAATGCTGTGTTGAAGTACTGAAGCCCTATTTGGGGGAAGGAAGGTGAAGAGAGACAAATTTAGGCTTGATGTAAGGAAAAACTTGCTAACAATCAGAGATGTCCATAAAAGGAAGGTATTGCTTCAAAAGGTGGTAGGTTCCTCTTCTTTGGAGATCTTCAAGCACAAGACTGTCAAGTATGTTATAGTGAGGATTCCTTTTTGTATGACTAGATGATTGGTGAGGTATCTCCCAAATCTCAAATTTTAAGATTCTCTAAAGAACTTGTAGCTGAATGAAAAAGAAAGAATATATGAATAGAAAAGGAGGTAGAACAGTTACATATCAGGAATAAGAGGCGAGAAGTAGCTCATACGTTACATTTACTTTAGAGATAAGAACCACTGAATAGATTCTGTATTTGATTCAGCATGGTGTAGTAGAAAGAGCCTTGGATTCAGACTCAAGAGACTTGGCTTTAAATCTTTTCAAGCCTTTCTAGCTATGACCATAAGAAGCCCTCAATCTCTCCAAGCCCCAATTTCTACATCTATAAAATGGGGATAACACTTCTACTGCCTACTTCAGTGTTGTAAGAAAAGTGTTTCATATATATTTATATAAATATAATATATATAATATAATTTATATAAATGTGAGATTCTATTACTATAACGGAGTATCTACATGCAGGAGAATCCAAAGGATAAGGTAAGGAAGATTTTTCTTCTAACCTAGAGGAGAAAAGATCAAAGATCTATTCAGATGCTTATCTAAGTGGATAAGTACCTTATTCAAATAGATATCACACAATTTCTACCACAACTTCGTAGTAAATTTAGGATAAAAGCAACTAAGGATGTAACTATTACATGACAGTCACAGTCCAGAAAACTAAAAGTTGTTTCAATGCTGGAAGCTAAATCTATACCTCTTTTCCTCTGCCTCACAATTTCTTCTAAGTAATAAGATTCACTTTATTATTGATATGAAGGAATCCACTTGGGCTGCACTTAAAGTACAAGTGATTAATCCTCTAAGTTTCAGAATATCATAAGCCCAATTTATAAACTTCCAAATATTTTAATCCAAGACTAGCCCTGGTTAGTGAATACCAGCTGCCTATAAAGAGTACTGGTTGAAGGGGCCATCATTATCTATAAAAACAGGATTACAAAGAAGATTAAACAAAAATTATTTCATAATTTTAATATAATACTCTTCAAAATAAAGCTAAAAAGATTTAAGTTTTTCTCATAAAAAGATAATTTTTATACTGGTTAATAAAATAATGGCATAAGTTAAGGCATTTGATATTTGCTGTTTCATCAGTCTCAAATGCATCATGAAGCTAATTCAATTTAAAGTTAATTAAGCATTCCCTAAATGCTCTATATAGCAACTGCAATGAATTGATAAATTCTGAAAAACTTTCTTTGGTATTATCCAACATTACTTTTCTCATAAATATTTAAGATGGTACTCTCAGTCATGACATTAAATTTAGAGGTAGGTCTTCATAATCTGGGTATCAATATTGTATTATCCTCAAGACTGGGATCTTAAGCATGGGCAAGCAATGGCACTATTCCCACATAGGAGTGGGTTCTTTTGTTTTTTTAACTTAGAATTTATTTTGCCTTTTTTATAGACATAGAATCAAAGCATCATATTTGGGAAAGGAAGTTAATATTACAGTATTTTTTCCACTAAATATGAAATTTTCAATAATTAACAAATATTTATTAAGCATTTACACACCCAATACTGTGCTAGGTGCTGGGGAAGATATAAAGCTAATTAAGAAATGGTCCCTGACTTTAATGAATTTTCAATCTAATAAGGATATGGCATATATGGAAATAACCCTAATACAAAATATAACACGAGAAGTATACACATAATACAGGTGCAACTCAAGTGTTTTCAAGGTCCAAAATCAGTTTACTTCTTTTTTTTAGTAACAAATATTACAAAATAAATTTAATCAACCCTTTCCATTCCTTCTCCCCTCTCAATTAAATTCTACATACATTTATTAAATATATGCTATGTGGAAGTACTGTGCTGGGCCCTAGCTTGTTTAAATTGTGAGGTTCATTCTATTATCCTGTTTTTGAAACAGCTGACAGCCTCAAGTGAAAACGAAGATCTACACCTTCCTCAAAAGACTGATGAATTAACTTCTGAGCATCTCTATTCAACCAGTTACTCCAAGAACTGGTTCTCCAGTATATCAAGGAGCTGATGTCTGGAAAGGGTTTTTGTATTTTTCTCTTTGAACAAAATTTTGAAAACTAAACGGCAAGAGCCTAATCAAAGTATTCTTTCTCTAGGCTTTTACTGAAATCCAGTTTTATCTGTGTGGATTTCTGCCATCCCATTTAATACATATCTTGGCAGTGATTTATGGTACTGACTTTTAAAAATGAGAGTTATTCTCGTTGAATTCATCAACACCAATTTCAAACTAAAAATCTATGTGTTCTAAATCATCTTAACAAAGCTAAATGTGTGAAATATTAGTTACACTTGCAAATCCCATTTGAGTACAAAATGATGCCTGGGACTATAATGTCAAGCACTTTGATGAAAAGAGTCCACCGAATGTCATTCTCTACAATTCTGGTTCCCAGAGCTCACATTTCCAGGGGCTAAGCTGACCACAGAGGTAATCGGCGAAGGTTCCCCATTCGGAGGAATTAACCTTGTCTAAAACACTTAACTTCTCAATGATGAAAATGCATTCCTTCACAATTAGTATCAAGAAATCATTTCCAAGTTGATACTATTAATCGAAACCAGATGTTTACTTTTTTTTATTGATTGAGGTATTCATATTCCTACTTTGTGACTCCTTCTGATTTCTAGAACAGTTTACACTCCCATATCTAGAGTTATGAGGCAAATCCCTCTACAAATCCATCAATACCTAATAGGAAGAGAGTTCTTTTTGCTATTTCATTACTTAAAGATGGAAAAACAGGCCACTTCTGCAGAGTTTTACTAAATCTCTAAGGTTGGGAAACTGATTAAAAAATTAAAAGCTCAACTGATCTAGAAAAAGGAACTTTCTAGACTGAATACAAAAATTTCAGCCAGTTATCTGAACTCTAGCTATGACTTAGGAAGTAAGTTGTAGTAGAAAAAGCACTGAATTAGGAGTCTACCAAATGAAGATAACACCGTACCTGCCTCAAAGGTTTGCTGTGAGGATAACACTGATATCATGCCTATGAAAGTACTTTAAAAAGGTAAGATACTATAATATGTTATAGCTAGTCTTTATATAGTGCTTTAAGGTTTGCAAAACACTTTACATGTATTATGTCATTGGAGCCTTGTGAGGTAGGTACTATTATTGTCCTTATACAATGAGAAAATTGAGAATAAAAGATATTAAGGAACTTGATGAGGGGTCACAATGCTAGTAAATGTTTAAGGTAAGATCTAAACTCAAGTATTTATCATTTGTCATTAACATTAATTATTAAAAATATTAGTGACAATTAAGCATTTAGAACATTGAATGTCATTTTTAGCTAATTTATGCACTAGTCAAATTTCTAAATAGAACTCTGAAGCTTTTCATCTTGTTGAGGCCTAGCTATGGTCCTTACAGCACAATTCAAATACCAACAATTCCATGAAGAATTCCCTGATGCTCCTGGTCTTTAACGGGTTTTCCCCAACGTGGTCCTCACATACATAGCACTCTGTCTTATATACTTGTATACCACTTTATATTACTGTTACTGTCATCTTTCTTGACTTGATTCTAAGCTTCATTGGAGCAAGGATTATGGTTCAGCCAAAATCTGCATCTCTCCTAGCACCTGAGACTGATCAGTACTCAATAGATGCTTACAATTGAATGGAAATTCAATCTTCTACCAAGCCATACAACAGACGTGAAAAGTGTACTGTAGAGTATAACAATGATGGGATATCATAACTTGGGAAATGGTTAAACAAGTTATATGTATGAATAAGATGCAATACTACTCTGCTGTAAGAAGTGATGAAGGGGGTGATTGCAGAAAAAACCTGGGAACACTTATGTGAGCTGATGCAGAGAGAAGTGACAAGGACCAGGACAACAACTTACATAGTAATAGCAAAAATTTAAAGAAAACCAACTTGGAAAGACTTAGTAACTCTGACCAACACAATGACCAAACACAATTCAAAAACTCATGATAAAACATACCATCCACCTCCAAAAAGAGAATTAATGGAGATGATTTTCTTCTATTTCTTTCTTTTTCTTGCTTTTTTTGGGAACATGGCTAATGTGGAAATTTGTCCTGTATCATTATACATATTTGTAATGAGTTCTGTTTTTATTTTCTTCTTAATGAGTGGGTAAGGGGGAGGGAATTTATAACTAAAAATAAAATAAAACTGAATTAAAAGAAAAACCAAAGAAAACCCTCTAAACACACACACACACACACACACACACACACACACAAGATAGTACATAACGGGTGTGAGGGGGACAACTTGCAGTTTATCTGACTTGATTATTTTTCCATATATGACAAAGACCCTCCTTCTTGTTTTTGAGTGGAAAGAGAGGTTAACCAATACCTGGGGGGAAAGGCCTAACTTGTTCAGGCAAAAGAGGGGGCTAATGAGTAAGCCATTTTATCCCCTCAGGCCATTTGATATTTTCTGTACAATGGATGTCTTTGTCAGTGCAGGTAAAGCAATGGAGTCAGGAAGATCTGAGTTCAAACATGACCTCAGACACTCAGTAGCTATGTGACCCTTGGCAAGGTACTTAACTTTTCCCTGACTCAGTTTCCTAAACTGTAAAATGGGGATAAGAGCACCTATCTCTTAGGGCTGTTGTGAGGATCAGATGAGATGATAATTGAAAAGCTCATCATAGCACCTAGAACACAGTAGGTACTATATAAGTGTTTATTCTCTGACCTCTCCCCACTCCCACTTCTTCCCCCTAGTCTTTGAAACCTATCAACCTCTTCGCAGCATAATGTTTTTAAATGAATATAATACAAAGAATTACAAAGGAAATGCCTGGAGTTAGGAGATGGAAAATCTTGTCTGAGTAACAAGAAGTAGGTCAGTGTCACTAGATTGTAGACTATGTGGTGGGATGGAAGATGTGGGGAAGGGGACAGTTTATGGAGGGCTTTGATGGCCAAACAGAGGACTTTATATTTGACTCTGGATGTCATAGGAAGTCACTGGAATGACTGAATGCATGAGTGATATGGTCAGATTTGTGCTTTAGGAAGACTAATTTCGCAGGTGAGCACAGGATTACAAAGGAAATCAATCATATTGAAATACAGCTACCAAAATATCTTATAAATGAGTTCAGAGACTCTGGCTTAAGAACCCCAGTCCTCATTGTCAATCTGGTTGTTTCTACCTTTGTAACATCTTTCATATATGCTCCCTTCTCTCTGCCACTACCACCACCTTGGTACAAGCCCTCATCGCCTCACACCTAGCCTATTAGAGTAGCTTTTTGTTTGGTGTCCTTGCCTCAAGTCTCTCTCCATTCCACTTCATTCTCTATTGTTCTGTGAAACTACTGACTCTTTCCAATGCATCCTGTATACAACTTGTATATACATGATTGTTTACATGTTGTCTTCCCAACAGATGATGAGGTCCTTGAAGACTGGTTTTTGCCTTTTAGCACAGTGTCTGACACCTAATAAGCAATTAATAAAGGTTTGCTGACTAACTGCCCTAGGAGAATAGGAAAAGCAATGAGGACAATTGTGAAAAGAGAAAAAAACTGGCTTTTTTCTGCTACCAACATTTTTGAGAAAAAGGATACACATCTAATTCAATCATCTTGTCCAACAGATGCTTCAGAATCTGTGGAGCCTCTGGCTCTAGAGTTGGGAAATGGCTACAAAGATCCTCATATAAATTAAAGACAGTATAATCCAGGCCAGGCAGAACCTTAGGAAATGAATCATTCTGGTGAGCAAAGTTTTCTAGGCAGCTGAGCATTCACTCCTTTACAATCATAAACTTTAAAAATGTTTAAATTAGAAAAAAAAATGTTCTTTTTCAAGTCATCCACTAAAAAAATGGTATCACTATAAGACATCCTTTACAACCAACATCGATTAACCAATAATTGAACAAACGTGCCATTAATCTCTAATGCAAATTCCCAATTTTAAATCATCTACAGCCAAAGCAGATATAAAGAAGGAAAAAAAAAATTGTACTACATTTTAACATAATAAAAAGCTAGCATTTTATATAACGCTTTATGGTTTACATAGCATTTTTACAAATTTATAAATTACCTAATTAAAAAAATTAAACAAAAAACCACCTCATTTACTTTGCATCTCTTTGCAAATGTGTCTATGTACTTATAAAGTACTATGCACTTGTAAAGCTTCATTAACTTTGTTTTATTTTCATATCTATCTACATATAACGTGTATATATACATGTTACATAGATATAGTTGTAGTTGGTTCTACTGTCTTTGCTCTGTTTGCATCCCTTCACATGCAAGGAGGCAACAGCATGGTATGGTGAACTAGGGAGTCAGGAAGATCTGGGTTTAAATCCTTCCTAGGACACTTACTTACTGTGTTATCCTAGGTAAGTTACTTAATTTCTCACAGTCTCCATTTGCTCGTCTATAAAATGAGGGAGGTGAAGTAGATGGTCTGTGACAGCTCTAAAGCTATGATCCTATGACGTGTTTCCTTGACTTAAAGAGTAGACTAAATATATTTAGCCTTTTCTTGAAAATTTCATTATTGTGAAAACCAGGTAACAGAATTACAGAACATTAGAGTTAAAAGCAATCTTATAGATCATATAGTCGAAGTACCTCATTTTCTACAGGGCTCTGTGCTGTTATGTGCCCTTGGGGTCTATTAAGGGATAACAATAGGACTGTTTGCCTTTACATCAAATGGACCCAGGTTGCTAGGTCTGTTTGGTCTTTCTCACTGCTCCTTGGCTGAAAGATTCCAAGCTATTATTTCTTGCTACTGCCAAATGTGTATGTAGCAAGAGTACTAGATTTGGAGCTGAAAAAACTTTGATTAGAATTCTGTGTGAAAAAAGCCAGGAGAAGAAACTGGCTTTGAGAATGGGTCTGTTCAGTACCTGAAGCCCAGGGTCGTGTGTCTGTGTGTCTGTGTTTGTGTTGTGGCAGCTTTTACAACTGCAAAGGGGGCTCTTTGGTTTCCTTTCTGATTCTTAGCTTACATCTCAGACTGGCAAAGTACAATGAAATTAGGATTGGTTGGATGTTGCTCTACTAGCAAAGACAGGTTTTTAACCCATCATTGCACTTGTTCATTTTCACTGTGTTACCTTTGGTCATCAGCTCCATTTTGGTTGCTGTTCAGGACAATTCTCCAAAGGTCTGAGGCTACCAATTTCTTCTGGTCATTCACAAGGTTGATGTCAGGCAACTGCAGCTCATAAACCTTACTTTCAGAAAGACTGAATTCTCGAAAAGCAACAAAAGTTTTCTGGAGTTCATCCCAGTATTCCAAACTACAAGGAACCTAAATTAAGATTGAAAAAAAAAAAAAAGTAAAAAATTAATTTCAAATCACCAAGAATTTTTTCAACACTTTTTAAAGGTACTCTGAGGAAAACATGGTCTCTTCCCTCAAACAAGTTACGGTTTACTATGAAAGATAAGATATGCATAAATAATGATACCACAAAATAGAATACAGCAGGTAAAAATGGTGGTTAAGAATTTAGAGGAAGGAGAGTCATTTCTCAGGCAATCAATAAATATTTATTAAATGCCTTCTATGTGCTAGGCACTATATTATGCACTGAGGATTCAAAGAAAGGCAAAAGTTAGTTCCTAGAGAGAAGAAAGTTTGAAGGAAATAAAGGTGATTGACAGCATCAAAGATAGCAGAGAAGTCAAGAAGAATGAGGACTGAGAAATGACCATTATCTTTGCTAACTGAGAGATTGTTAACTTTGAATGATGAGGTTGGAAGCTAGACTACAGAAAGTTAAGAAGAAAGTAAAAGGAAAGGGAATAGAAGCATTGATCCTAAAAGGTCTTCTCAAGGACTTGTGCCACAAAGGGAAGGAGAGAATATTGGACAATGCCTAATGAGTATGGATGATAGAATGAAGGTTTTCTGAGGATGGGAAAGACTTGGGCCTGTTTGCAGGTAGTAGGGAAGTTGTCAGTAAACAAACCAGGAGAGATTGAAGGTAAGTAAGAAAATGAGGATGAGAGGTGCCAATCTGCTGGAGAAGATGGGATGGAACAGAATCACTTGTGCACAGAGAGAGATATTTCAAGGAGAAGGGCTATTTAATTACACAAGACAGATGAAGAGGTAGGATACTCAAGAAATAAGGGCAGAAGGCATATGGGTAATATGATATGAGAAGCAGTAGGTGAGAAGACAGAGCTCTTAGAAAATGGCCTCAGTTGCCTTTTATTTTTCTCCAATAAAACATGAGGCCAGGTTCTCAGCTGAGAGGGTGAGGAAAGGGGAGCCATGGATGGTGTGAAGACGGAAGGAAAAGTCTGGAAGAACTGTTGTGGTGAGTGAGATAGAGTTCATTTAAGAGGCAGAGAAGGTTTGCCTAGGAGCATTAAGGGCCAAATTCAGATTATGTAACATAACTTTGTAGTGGATCCAGCTGTCACAGTTTTATGATTTTCTCTGGCTTCATGAAGGCAGTGAATGGTGGGAATAATCCAAATTGGAGGCTTGGCAGGGTAAGATAGATGATAAGTATGGAAAGGGATCAAGAGAGGAGCAATCTTCTGAGGAATCCGGAAGTCTTCATGAATTTAGGTGTAATTAAGGCTGTGTTTTGAAGTGTGGGCAGGAATAGTAATAGCCACAGGCTAGACATGGATTATAAAGGGACTTAATGCCCGGCTAGGTGTTTAGATTTTAGAAACTTTAGATATATACTACACTGACTAAAAGTGATCCACCTAGACTACAGACACATAGTAACAATTCTAAATAAACAATTTAAGTTCTAAGTATTGATAACTTTACAAAAACCAACAGAAAGTATTACAGTTTGAAATTCTGAGGAATATTTCCCCACAACAAACACTCCCATAATCCTATGTTACCTTCATTTTTGAAGCTTATTAACACAGTCCATATTTCTTAATTTAATTCAACATATACTTACTGAACATTTACTGGGTGCCTATTACTGAGAAATACGAAAGTTATATGATACCAGCCCTTTTTCTTAAGGATTTCATAGTCATTGGGAAGATAACTTACACACATTAAATGGCAAACAAGCTAATGTGACTGATTGTATACAAATATTCATGGCACTGATACAGTCAGTATTACTGCATGTTATGGAAGGTAAAAGGTTAGTTTAGGTTTGCTGAGCTTGCTCTGCCTAAATCAGAGAGGTAGGGCTAGACAGGCTGAGAGGAAAAGACAACACATTCCAGGCCAGAAAATAGCATGAATAAAGGTACAAAAGCGGGAATGACAAATTTTATGCATATGTCAATGTGCTGGCAAGGAGGAAAAATTCAAGGCAAGCTAAGTCAGGAGGCTGCCATTAAGTAGTGAGGGCAGTAGGCATTCACAACAGAAAAGTGGGGGCAGGCAGGGAGAAGATGCTGAAGACGAATTTCACTGAGTTTACAATTTGGCCTACAAGCTAGCCCTTGGCTATATGTTCATTTTGGAACATTCCAGATTACTCAGGAAATTTGTAAAACAATAGAAAATGAATTACTGCAAAAATATATATAAAAAATATGTGAATTATGTGTTTGTCAGCATTTTTCTCCACACACCCTATTTTCCTTGGTTAATCAAGTGGCATATGCAAATTCAATCCAAATGGAAACTTTGCTGAAAAACTTTGAAATGCTTCTTTTATTTGTGTGTACATTTAATCTGCTTTTTTCATATATTAAAAAAAAACCCAACACCCTTGTACTTAAAAAAACAATGATTAAAGTACAAAGAAAACCTAGTAAATTGCTTTTTTTGGTTAGAATTTAGTATTTTAAAGATCCTTTACAATGGAGCAGTTGCAAATTTCCTAGAAATGCATGCATACATATGATTGACTAGTTCCATCAAACTCTCCATCTCAAAAGAATTCTCTATCTCATTCTGGACATATCACTTTCTTCTTTCTATAAAGAGTTCTATAGACATTTATTGTAAATATCTCCCTTAGCCTTTGGCAACAATCAACCTTCCATTCTAAGAAAGCTGGTTTTGCAACACTCTGTCATCTTTTAAACTATAACCATTTACAACAATTTTTTGAAAACTTTATGATCCTGTGTGTGCTGTCCTCTATTTCTGTTATAGGTAGGAATGGAGGACTAGAAGGTTTCTTTTTCTGTCGAGGTTTAATTCACAAGGTTATTAAAGGTGAGTACGTCAGCCTGTGAGGTAAAGCAGGAGAGGAGTGATAGCAATCTAGAAGATTGCTCCAAGTCCAAAGAGAGCCCACAAGATAGAGAGAGAAATACAGGCACTAGGCAACTAAGCACAGTTAGATTCCATAAACCAAGTAATTTACAAGCTGAAAGTGAAACTAGAAGAGAAGCAATAGGAAAGGCAGCTGGCATATAGATGCAGATTAACTTTTACTTAGGGATATCAACAAGAGGCAGTGTCTTCATGGACAAGAGCCTACTTTGCTGTTGAGCTGTTTTTCAGTCATGTCCAATTCTTTATGAGTTTTGGGGTTTTCTTGGTGAAGATACTGGAATGGTTTGCCATTTCCTTCTCCAGCTTATTTTACAGAGGAGGAAACTGAGGCAAACAGGGTTAAATGACTTGGCCAATGTCACACAGCTAGTGTCTGAGGCTGGATTTGAACTCAGATCTTCACTCAAAGGCCAGGTACTCTATCCACGGTGCCACCAGGTTGCCCTTGAGGGCCTACTCGTCATGCTCCAAATGCTTAGCTGAAGGAAATACAGCTGGAAGTTCTGACATTTTTCCACTGAATGTTGACATTACCCAGTTAATTTCAGTTTTAGGTGCAACATGCTGAAACTACTTATCTAGTACTCTAATATAGTTATCTTTACACCTCCACAGGTTAGAGCTCTCTTAAGAACTCCAAGATCTGCTTTATGTGCTCTTTTAAAAAGAATTCTATCATATACTTTAATGTTTGGAATTGGTTATTTAGTATAGAATGTTCTATGTTTAAAAATCTATAGTTATCCTAAAGGATTTATTATTAATTCTTGCACTGAATAACTGTGAGGAAAGGTGGTAGCTTTCGTTGCCAAGAGGTAGTTTAGAAATGTTAGATATCCAGAACTGAGTCAGGGGAAATAGGAACAAGTAAACTGATTTCACTGGAAAATATTCTACAGATAACATATGGTATATTTCAAATGACAGTCAAGAATATGTATGTTTTAATTACATTTTTCCTAACCATTATTTGACAGAATTTTTAAAAAAAAAATCAGTTAGCCATATAAAATTAACTATACCCTAAGTATATATGTGAACTTTGAACTGAACACATTTAGTCTGCGTAGGAACACATCTATAACCACATTTAATGTGCTATTTCACAATGTGGTTCCATTCAATGGCTAATATGTGAAGATCTGTACATGTAAAGTGCCATTTAAAAATAGTCTTGGCACATAAAAGTATTTGGGGAACTTATTATTTAGTAACATTAAAAAAATAGCACTAGAATTGTGCTACCCATCCATCTTCATCGGCAGCTTATGTTCTCTGGTAGAGGTGGCAAAGGGGGCACATGTATTGGAGCTATGATCATTATCACCAACAACTTCCCAACGACAAATTCTGATACATCCTTGGTTAATTGACCATCCTAGTTCTTAAACATTTTGGTTATTAAAAAATTAAAACTGCATTTATCCAATTCCTTTACCCTCACCCCAAATCATGGACTGACTGAGTTGGCCACAGATAAAGACAGAGGACAGCATTTTGGAATATGAGGGGTTTGTCCATAAACTAAATAGGTACTCTGACTAGATACTAACTACTGGAGAGTCACAGTAGTCAAATCAAATTATGCACAGTTGGAAACAAAGGTCACTTATATTGGTTTCATCCAAATAACAGCTTTATTTCTGGGCAAGATATTCAAACCCTTGTGTATCACAAGATGTCACAGCCATCTCTCACTCGGACTATTACAATAGTTGTCTTGTTGATAAGTTTTTGCCATAGGAGGCCTGGGCCTCCAAAACATCCATAGCCATCTCCTGCCCTTGGCTCTGCTGATCCTCCTCCATCCTACCCTGAAACTTAGCTTTCACCTTGTGTCTGATAAGTGAGCTTTCAACTTCTCTCTTGGGAGCAGCCTTTTATGACACCTCCCAGCTGTCTCTTGAGCACCTTGCTTCCCTGTTCCCTCATTCACCTTGCCTGTCTCCATCTTATCATGGAAGTCTGAAGCACTAAGTGGTTAAACAGACATGTTTAAAGAAGATTTGAATGTATGAGAAAACTTGGGATTAATCTAAGGCTAATTAATGACCATAACTCATAAGCAACATTTGAAAGTGTGGAAACTTTTGTAAATAAGATTCTGTGAGTCATATGTACTCATTTTTCAGAACGCAAAGAAGACATTACAAAGACTATGCACTGCTTACCATTATCATTTCATAGTTAAAACAAAGAAAACACAGAGAAAATAAATTATATGATTGCTTTTATAACATTATGGTACAAATGGAATTCTTCTACCCACATAAAGATTCTCTATTCAGGATCAAGAATAAAAATCCCTCTAGCCATGTGACCTTGGGCAAGTCACTTAACACCAACTGCCCTCCCCCCTAAAAAAGAATAAAAATCTCTGGGTGAAGGAGACTGGAAATTCTGGAAATTTATGTTTACTCTTGAGGATCTTAAGGACTAATTGTGGCCAACCTGAGGTCACTTGGAATTACCACCTATTGTAGTTCTAGTCAGTCACTGTACTTGACCCCATTAAACTTGACCCTATTAAAACTGTTAGAATTACCTTAGGAACCTTGTGGCTCCAGAACTGTCTTAGCTTATGTGAAGACAGGGGGATAAGATAAGCATTTGACTTCTGGAACAGAAATTACTCTTCCCTTCTTTGGGGGATGCACTAATGTCACATTAGTATTAAGGTCATGGTCTCCACCCTAAGGTAGTTCAACAAAGATTAGGATCTGAGAAAAGTCATTTTCTCTTCCTTTACTCTAAATGAAACCAAACCGTTCAGGAGATCAACAGAACAAGGAGAAATAGCCTTCCATCATCAAGAAAAAAAGCTTTTCTAATACCTTACCATCAGGAACCAAAGTAAAATGCCAAGCACAAACACAGATAGGCCTGGCGTAGAATCAGCTGTTTAATACATCCAGTTTCCACCACCTGCTACAAGGTTGAGGAGAACAGGATGCTTCTAGACAAAATGCAAGAAAGACAAAGGCACGAACAGCTGGAGTAGAGCATAATGTGTTCAGGGTTGCCCCCAGAGCTACATTTTTGTTTTCTTAGATCTGTGTTTTATTTAATTTTAGTATGAGAAGGAAAAAAACAACACAAAAAGCCTTTTTGCTTTTTGAGATGCAATATGGAATTCCTGAAGCTCCCTTTCTCACATGGTGGGCGCTTCCCCTTGGAGATCAAGTCACTCTTGTTCCAGAAACAACTACCTACACCTCCCTGCACTCGGAATCAGGAAACACGTGTGTTTTATCATCTCTTAACAAGGCCACCTAAGTGAAAGAAAGGCAGAATACAATATAATCTCATTTTGTGTGTCAGACGCCAACCCATGCTGGGATTTTAAATTTAGCTTCCTGAGTGTGAATAAACTATTGGCTTCATGATTACACTATCTTGGTATGGCGGTGATTTTCTATTCCAGAGCCCATTTACTTAGAATATAATTTTCCTTGTAGGTGAACTAGGAGGAATATTGTATTCAGAGCTGAAAGTTTTGGCATATTACACTACAAATCTATTAAAGCATTTAATTTTAACACTGATTTTTAAAATCTTCAAACATTTATTTTACTCATGCTGTTATCTTGTTGAAAATTTCTTTACTGTTTTACAGAGTAAAGCAAAATGAAAATTAAATACTTTTGCTTGCAATCACAAGCTGATTTTATGGAACCTGTTAGGTTATGAACTTCACCATTCACAAGTCTCAATGATATATAAAGATTCATATGTAAAAGTTGAACATAAGTGACACAGATCAATTCCACCTGCAGAAATTTTAAATATCCTTTTTCCAAGGGCAAAGATATTCTCTTCATATCAATTTGAAAAATGTGTCTTTGTGGTAGTTTTAGAATTTAGAAAATAATTCTGAATAGTCTTTGATAATGATCAGTCACCAGGTCAAAGTCAGTGTTTTAATGATCATATTACTTATATAAGTTTTCTGTTTGGGAGTGAATTCCTGATACCAATGATATGTTAGGAAAGGTTTAAAACAAGTACCTAATAATTATGTTAGTATGCCAAGAATATATAAAGTATAGACACTTTAGCAGGAAACAATTCATGTATAGCTTATAAGACTTATAACTCCTTCCTGTTCAGAGAGGTTAAGTCACTTATTTGTGAGGGTCATTAGGCTAGTGTGAGTCACCCGAGTCACCCAAACCCAGGTCTTTCTGCCTCTGAGGCTAGTTCTCCATTCACTATCTCATGATCTTAGGCAAATTTCAACCTGATGAGACATAAATATATAATATGGTACAGTGGTGAGAACACTGGCTCTGTAGTAAAAAGACCTCAGTTCAAATCCTACTTCTGATGCTCATTATCTGTGTGACGTTGGGGTGAAGCCCTTTACCACTCAGTGACTCATTTTCCTCATCTATAAAATGAAGGGGTTGGACTCAGTGGGTTCATGAGATCTCTTCCAGTCCTAGATCTGGATTCAATGATTAGGATCGCAGAACTAAATAGGTAGATGGGAGAGAGTTTTTGGACCTGGAGAAAAAAATAATAAGGTGATTAAAAAGTGGAGCCTGAATGGGAGACATGGGAATAGTGTGTGGATGAAGAAGAAGGTAAGGAGGACACAGGAGGAAAGATCAGTTGCCAAAATTATAGATGCCAGAAAAATGTAATGTATCTTTAGAAAAAGATGGTAAAGATGATCCCATAGCCCCATCTTAGGAGTTTTCTAATAATGATTTTCTGGGTTTTTTTTTAACTTGAAACAATTTTTTATACTTGAAGTAATTTTTCTCAAAATTATTTATAAGTATACACACATCTGCATACATGCTAATACATATTTGGCAGCGACACATGCCAAGATCTAACATTTATATGTAGGATATATTCACAGAGTAGTTAAAGAGCTGGCTTACTCCAACTTGCACATCCCCCTCAGTGTAAAAACCAATTACTAAACAATAAAATAAAAGACAAACATGCTTGAAATCAGAATGTTTTCTTTTAAAATGTTTTCTTTTTACATGCATCTGCCTTTCAGTTGATTTTGTGAGAAGAAGAAAAAAAAAGAAGACTTCTATACATCTTCAACTAATAGAAGCCATAAAAAACCCCTTTGTAATATTGGAACCAGTGGAGAAACCACAAGTATTCAAATGCAGGAAATCATGATTTTATAACATTTTAATGTGATCTACTCTTGGGAAACAAAGTTAACCAAACCCTATTTCTGTACAGGAAATATTCCACTGTACAGTTGTACAACATCGTGGTGAAGGGGTACAGCTGCAGTTTTCACCTGTAATGCCCCACTGGTATTGTGGCTTACTGCATTGCATCAAGATTGCCTTCCTGTCCGGAAAGCCCTCTAAGTACAAACAAGACTCTGAGTCCAGGTTTTATTTTCCCTTGGTATCAGAATATGGTAATTTAAGAGCCCTGAGAAATACTTTTTAACCTTTTAAAGGAAATACATAACATTCTTTTATTAGGACTTATATTTTGTTTTGTTTTTTTAAACATGTGACCAAGGTATCTTATCAATTTATCAAGCTACCAGGTTTAGAGCAAATGCAGGTGGGTAACCCATAGGTAATCTTTAAAGAGATTTTTCCCTCTTAAAAGAAATAATCTTAACACGCAAAGAACTTTTTAATAAAAATTAAAGTGAAGAAAAGGAAAACTTTTGTAAAATATAATTCAAAGAAACTCCAAGTTCCAAAATCACCTGGTACTCTTTATGTTATTCCTACTTTTAAAAGTTTTACCAAGCTGTGGCAAAGACAATTGAGTATACATTGTGTAGAAGAAAGAATGCTGGGATGGATTTTAGGAAACATAACTATCTCTGTGAATACAGGCAAATTATATAACTGCTCTGTGCCTGTTTCTGCATCTCTTAAAATAACAGGGCTAGGCTACACAAGATGATTTCAAGAGGCTTCTAAGATGAAAGTTTATCACTTATAAATGCTACCTAGGGTTTATTTGTTAAAAAATTAGCTAATGGAATCAATGGCACTTCAGTCACAGACTGGATGTGGAATTAGAGGTCAAAAGTTCAGATCTTTACTTCTGACATTGACTAGCTATAAGACTATGGGGAAAGTCACTTAACCTCTCTGGGTCTCGGTTTCTTCATCTGCAAATTGAGAGAGTTAGGCTAAATGGCCTCTCAGGTCTCTCCTAGCTCTAGCACCATGACTTTGAACCTCTAAGGTTTCCAGCTCTAAAGTTAGAATCATCTGATTATCTGGTAAATAAAGGAAAAAATACATACATCAGACTGCTTGAACTGTGGTCATTTATACCACAGATTCAGTGAACCTCATTAATTTGTACTAACAGGAAGAAGTCAATTAAAACTAAGTACAAATTAAAGCCAGTCACATAATATTTTAAAAGAATATACATGCACCTATGTAAAACTCTGATCCCCTTTGTGCATTTCCAGTGCCAAGTGCATCTCTTTCAGGATGTCCTCAAACTCAATGTGTTACAACTAACTGTATTTTTCTCTTGGATTTTTCTGTTAGTGGCACTATCCACTCTCCTATGTTCAAAACTCTTGTGTTTATCTTTTATTTCTCTCTCCCATAAAACTTTTCCTAGTCAATTAGTTACAGAATCACAGAATTTTAGAGATGAAAGGATTCTGAAGTTTTAGTTCAACCTATATCTGAAAAAGAATGCCCAATACAATATACTTAGCAAATGGTCATCTAGTCTGTGCTTGAAAATTTCTAAACAGAGGAAATCCAACACAACCCACAGGAGCCATCATGTCCTCCCTAAATCCTCTTCTCAAGACTAAACAATTGCAGTTTCTTCCACTAAGCCTTCTTGATTCTACCAATGTAAATGTCTCATATTCAGTTTCTCGGTTCTATTTCCACCCTTGTCACCCTGGTACAACCCTTTATTATCACCCAGTTGAATACTGAAATAGATTATCCTGCCTTTGCTCTATTATCCATTCCACATCTTTCAATCCATCCTTCAGAATGTTGCCAGACTGACCTTCCTTATGCACACAGGCAGGCACTCATGGCTTTCATCTGCTCAGAAATTCTTGGTGGATTTGTTTCAAGTAAAGTTCAAATTCCTTTGCCTGCCATTCAAAGTTTTACACAAGTGTAAAAAATTTAGTTTAACTCTACTTTCTCAATCTCAGTCTCTTATATTTTCCCACTATTTTTAAAGTTTTCTTTTTTATTATGAGCTTAACTATCATCAACAAACAAATATTTGAGTCTACAAAAAGTAACAAAAAGGAGGATTTGTAAAAAAAAAACCAACTGTGATTTGTTACATGCAGTTTAAAAAAATTTATATTACATTTAACATGGCCTTTGTGCCAGTGCTCATACAAGGTACAGAACTAACAACTAACTTGAGTTTTTGAATTCTTACCTATCTTTTAAAGCTCAATTCAAATGCTACCTCTGCCAAGAAGTATTCCCTAATCCTTGATACCAGTACCCACAAGAACTTTGCTTTGTACCCTGTAAGCAATATATATACTATGAGGTCACTAGGAGGTGCAGTGGACCTGGAATCAGGAAGACCTGGATTCAAATCCAGCCTCAGAAATTTACCAGTTGTGTGATGCTGGGAAAGTCACTTGATCTGTGCTTGCCTCAATTTCTTGACTACAAAACGGGAATAACACTACCTACCTTGCACAGTTGTTATGAAGTAACATTTATAAAACACTCAGCACAGTACCTGGAACATGGTTGGCACAATATAAATTCTTATTCCTTCCCCTTTGCATTACTTTGAATTATAGATACTTGTTT
Source organism: Pseudocheirus occidentalis (assembly GCA_028646575.1). Lineage (NCBI taxonomy): Eukaryota > Metazoa > Chordata > Mammalia > Diprotodontia > Pseudocheiridae > Pseudocheirus > Pseudocheirus occidentalis. The sequence continues at coordinate 112,258,376 of CM053594.1, forward strand.
CATTACCATGATAGGCTGCAAGTTCCATAAAGGCTAAAAACCCTATTTCATCTTTTTTATCTCCTTTACTGACAAACATTCTGCTTAGCACACAACATATAGTAGACATTTAATAAATGTTGTTTGAATTGAATAACCATGCGTAAGAACAATATGTACTGAGCATATCAATTATTTTTAGAATATGTCTTCCTAAAGTACTTAAGGTTGTCTTAAGTAATTTTCCTGAGCAACCTTATTTACATTATTAATTTGATTCACATGCCTTTTCCTTCAAAGAAAATGCAAAGACTAACTCCAACCCCCCCAGATAATAAACATTTTAAAATTAGTCTGAATGTGGCTCTATTATAAATTGAAGAGATAAATTCATAAGACAATATTTTAACCTCTTTTTTCATTGAATCTTTTACTGGAGCTATTAGACTAATGTGATTTTAACTCAAAGATGCTGAGAAAAAAAACTGTTAGTAGGCAGACACTATGGAGGAGGAAATGGTAAAGTATATGAAAAAATTTAAAAATAAACCTGTATAATTACAACTTGATTAAGTGAATTGACTATATGGTGTAAAGTTTTCAAAACAGTAACCTGAGTTAGCCTCTGTCAATCTAGGTAATTAAATGTATTAAATTTCAGCACGAGAAAAGTGCAATTGTTTGCAGTTTCCATTGAGGACTCTCAGGAATCATGTCCAAGTTCTGGCCGCAATCCCATTTCTCCTTACTTATCTTTTAGTACTCCCTTATTAAGGGGACCTTCTGCTCAGGTCTCCTGAGTCTATTCCCAAACACATTTTTGCATTTTCTCTCTTTTAAGCCATTCCCTCTGCTAGGGAAGGAGTATTTCTGTTGCCTCCTCTGAGAAGACTTCCCAGATCACTCTTGTTGTTTGCTGTCTTCTGAACAACTAGTGCACTTGATGCTAGAATTGCTCATTTGGGTCAAAATGACATGTAGACAGTTTTTATTTTGGCTTGTCTTCCGTACTAGAGTATAAAACCCCATAGGGCACAGAGTATAACCTACATAGGGAAAAAGGACAGACCAAATGGAGAACATACTAAGGTGGCCACCTGGAGTTATGTGATCTCAGAAAAGTTACCTGACTTCTGTGGGTCTCAGTCTCCTCATCTGTAAAATGAAGATAGGTGAGATTTCTCAAGTCCCTTCCAGTTCTATGAATATTTTATTCTCTGTATCTTCTAAAAAGTATAGCATGCTCTAGGCATGGAATGGAAGTTCAGTAACTATTTGTCAAATGAATGGATCTTAAAGTGGTTTTTGAACATGCAGAATCAAAATACAATAAATGACACGTTACACAAGCAGAATCTTGAAGGGTGATGTTTGAGGGATGTTCAATGACAAGAACTAACATATTTCTCTTTGCTTAATGCACTCTAAGTGGCAAACACCTTTGGTAAGTATAGACCTACCTGTTTTACAACTGACTTGATATTAATAATTAGAGAGTTATATAACAAACATGTCTGTTGTTGCAGATTTCAAGGAATTGCATATCAATGACACTTGGCTAGAAGAGAGACTTTAAGGCAGCATTTGATTATCTGGAATCAATTTTTATAGTAAAAAACAATAAGCACAGTAGGATTGTATTGGTCATTCAACTGCATGATGGTAAAGATATGATCTGCTACAGAATATCCTTTTTGAGACTGTCTTTTTCTAAAGGCACTTGCCATTGTCAGGGAGAAAGCCCAGCATAGAGACCAAAGGGAAGAAGAGGTCTTTATAAATGGTAAAGTCCTATAGATGCTTCTATTTGTGGATGCCACGGTCTGATTGTATCAAGCTGTATAACACTATGGATCTTCCTAAATGAGATTACACAAAATAATTTGATTTGATAATCCATGCAGGAAAAAAAACCAAACAAATGAATGAAGACTTTGTATTGGTTGAGGCTATGATATGAAGTTGGATAGAAAAAATACACATATCTTACAAAGATAATGCGGATGGGCCAAGAAATGAACACAGAAGAACTAAGTAGATTGTCTTTGGGAAAATGAGTTGTGCTTTTAATGACTCCAAACATCTCTTTAAAAAGATCTATTGTATAACAACATTTCTAAAAAAACTAAAGTTGTAGGTCACTAAAAGAGCAATGGAGACATATATAGCAGTTATAAATAGTCTGCAACTTATTATCAATGAAAAACTATACAAGGAAAGTGGCATAATAGTAATCATCAGAGGTATTCAACCAGGAAAGAAGGTGTACTGGTCGTATGATAATCCCTCATTCTACCAAGAAAATAGGCATCTGTTAACCAGAACACAACAAATACTTCAATGATAACTATCAATATCACAAAGTCTCGGGGAATTTTGTTTGCCTCAATCCTTCTGGGATAATCTTGGTGACTCCTGTGCTCATGGTGTCTTATGAGAGTCAATGTGGTATGGAAAGAGGTCTTAGGTATTTCTCCCTGTGAGGGAGGTCCCATGGTTCTTGATAAATGGTCTTTGATCCTTGGCCTTTTCTTTTGTTCATTTACCTTCCATGTGAAGAGACTACAGCTTCTGGCCTTGGGAGCTGCAAAGGGCTGGGACAGCAAACCACAGGAATCTGGGAGGAAGAATCCAGGCTGGGTTTTGGAATTGATGGGGTTCAGGTTCTAGGAACCCTCTTGAATCTTCCCAGTTGATGAGGCATTTGCCTGAGGTCATAAGCCTTTCATTATTGCTAGCCCCAAATCTTTGTTACTCTTTACCTAGCCTAGCCCTCCACTGACCAACTACTTCCCACTTCTGATCTTATCAAAATATCTATACCCAAATCTGTCACCCTTAAACTAGCCTAGCCTTCCATTGTCTGTTACCTCCAGGTAGCCTTCAGCTATTTCCCACCCTTAATCCCATTTCTGGAGTGGGACCTCAGTAGTAAGACCCTCCTTAGACTTGGCCTCAACACCCTCCTCAAACCCCTCCTCCAGACCTCCCCTAGATCCCCAATAGTCTTTCTGTATATAAGAACCATTTTGCCTCCATGAAGGTGCTGAGATTCAATCTAGTGCAGACTCAGTCTGTGTCAGATTATTCTGGTCTGCTTATCTAATATGTGTCACAAATACTTAGGTTCCTTAAGAGTGTACCCATTATGGTGAATCTTTAACAAACTTTGTTTTACTTTGGCTGAGAGAAGGCTTGAGTTAAATTCATTTGGCTGGTGTTGTCGGTATTTCAGGGTCTCGACCACCCCTAAGCCTCCAAACCTCAACATAATCAATGCATCAGTATACCTTGAAAAGCACAGAATGATTCTGGGGAGTGACCATCAGGACCTTAGATCAGCAGATGCATTCATCTGTTAGGTTGCATTAAGACAGGACCTTGGTGGGAGCAATGCTCTTTAGGGAAGTGAACTAAGTTTTTCAGCCTCCTTCCCTAGAAACTGGTGTAGAAGACAGTATATCCCTTGAGTTGGTGGAGAAGAGGGAAATTATATGTTTGTTCTTGCAAAAAAAAAAAAAAAAAAGGAAGTCTATAGGAAGGCCTTTAGCATATAGCCATTGCATGAAATCTATGTGAAGGATATTAAATGTACAGGAATATCAACTCTGGGCATTCACTCCTTCATGTCTATGTCTACTTCTCAAAGAATATAAGCAATCTCTACTTTTTTTCCCCGTTTTTCCTTTCTATTTTCTCTTTACTGATGCTGTACAATAAAGAACTATATCTGGGGGGTAAATTAAAATGGCCCCTTGTTCCTACAAGTCCTCCAAAACAATTTTCAGTTACAAACTGCATTATAAATAACGAGGGAAGGGAAGTACCAAGAGATTTACAAAAATTATCTCATGTGATATCATAATGATTTGTCATTGGAGATAGCCTCTTGTAGCTATCTGGCTTCAGGACTTTACCTGTTATTGATCTCTTCCTAGAAAGCACGGCTCACTTGATGCCACCTCCAACTAGTTATTTTACAGTTTCCTTTAAGAAGTGAGTCTAGGGATAGCCCCTTTAATTAGAAAAAAAAATCAAGCTGGGAGGGAAAGACCTGGTTGCTGTTCCAAAGAGAAATAGTTACCATTGAATTCATCCTAAGCATGGAGGGCTCAAAATACAGCTATCAAGTAGAGCTTGGAACCTATGGTGGTCCCTCATTGTGAGCTTCAGAGTGAACTGGGTTTAAGCTATTGTAAAAGAAGAAAGAAGAGAAGAGAAGAGAAGAGAAGAGAAGAGAAGAGAAGAGAAGAGAAGAGAAGAGAAGAGAAGAGAAGAGAATTCATCCTTATGAATATCTGCTCACTGGATCCAGATGGCTCTGGAGGAGAAAGTGAGGCTGGTGACCTTGCACAGCCCTCCCTCACTCAAATCAAAGTCAACTGCAAGCCATGTCATCATTTCCTTGATGCCATGGTTCTCTTTGAAAACAAATACAACCAACTATTTTCAGTTAGGTATGAACAGAAGAAGGTGAGAGTATACAAGTTAGGCTATGGTAAATGAACAAGTCAGAATTTCATTTCAGCTTACTGTAATTTGTTTTAAAGACATGTTAAAAGCAAGAATACCCAGATAATTTCATTTGGTTTAATTTTTAAATTTCATGTATTTTACCTAGTATTAATATTGTTTTTATTATTATTACATGGCCATTTTAGCAATAAAGGTGTTAACACCAAACACAATTTGTATTGCACTATGTTATATTATTATGTTTAAAATTGGGTCAGATGTAAGTTAGATACCATATTTGAATCCAGAGTGCAAAAAAGAAAACATTTACTTTTTGGTTGCTATGAACATGTCAGACAAGTAATAACCTAAACCTAGTTCACAAAACTTCACAAATTACTTGGATATTTAAAACACTTGCTTCTGAAATGTGAGAAATAAATCTGAACATGAGCAAAAATTGTGGTTTCAACAAAAGACCATTTCCCAAATTCTCAAATGCCTAATTCAACAATATAGCCCCAAAGGAGAACACAAAACAGAAAGAAGACGGTCAGCCAAACATGAGATATTTGCCATTAAAAGGAAAAAATGAATGCCTTGGACGTTGATCATAATTCTTTTCCTGTTGACTGTCAGATCAAATCTTTCCTGAAATAATGAGTTGCAGTAGTTTAATATGAATGATTCCAAGCTTCTATTTCCTGAGCACCACTGAGAAGCCAACAAGGTGCTAGAAAATACATCTGTTTATATACTCAACAATTCAACAGACATTAAGAGCCTACTATGTGAAACTTCCTGAACATATCAAACCTAACTTATTTCTCTCCAAGTGGTTAATTTTCTACTTTATAGTGACTAAGGTAACCTTGGGTGATTCTCATTGATATCAAACTTATTTAAACCCTTTAAGCAACTATAATCGCTTCAAGAAACTTTAAATAAAATAGAGAATGACATAATCTAAGCAACCCACAAGTGAATCTTGCAGTAGAGGTGACCTAGCTGAAAGTGACCTCCTTAAGCATGTCTCACCTTCCTATAACTAGCCTGGTCCACAATCCAAAATTTCCACTTAAGTCTGGCCAGAAGAAGGTGAGAGAGAGTACCTAAATAGTTAGCCTATGATAAATGAACAAGTCAGAATTTCATTTCAGCTTACTGCAATTTGTTTTAAGATGTGTTTACCAGGAATGTATTACACTGAAAAGCAGGACTACCCTAATATTCATAAGGATGAATTCTCCTCTCCTCTCCTCTCCTCTCCTTTCCTTTCCTCTTCTCCTCTCCTTTTCTCTTTTTTTCTTTTCTTTCTTCTTTCACAAGATAATTTCTTCTTTCACCCAGATAATTTCATTTGCCTGCCTGCTGTAGGGCCCTTTCTCAGATAATTAAATGAATGTTATCCTTGCTACTGTGAAAAATATCAGAATAGATTGTCTTCTCTATATGGCTCTACTAAGAATCCCTGGCATTTTGCTTAGCTTGAAGTTGCCTACTCTGCTCCCTCATTCTATCCAAGTTAACCCTATGTCTCTGATGTCCCTGGAATCTTTGTTCTAATGTTAACTGTTAACAAACTACCCTTCATATCATGCCTGTGGCCTCTCTTTGGAAATTGCTTTATATATTTTGAACACACACACACACACACACACACACACACACACACACACACACACACACTCTCAAAAGAAAGTAAACTTCTAGAGGAAAGAGACCTTTGCATCTTTGGTGCATAATGCCTTGTACATAGTAGTCAATAATACTTGTTGAATTGAAATTAATTAATTATTAAATTTACTCAACTGTAAAAATTTAAAAGTTCTTTATCTTTACTTAATTAATAAAACGAATACTGGAACTTTCCAAGGGCATAAGAGTTTTATTCACTTCCGAAATATAGACTATGTCTCCAATTCTGAAAGACTGAAAGCTAGGTTCTGTTTCCTTGAATATAATAAATCATGATTTTTTAAACTATGTATATCCTCATTCACCATAGGACCTTCCTTCACCTTCACTAGATGCTATCACTTAAGAATTTCATCCAAGTCTTTAAAAGTCATTTCTTCTGGTTAAGAGCCAGTTATGTTTAAATTTTTTTGGTGGCTTAACAATATATCTATTTTTTTACTCTTGCCTCTTTTTCCCCTTTGGAGTCCATGTCTGACAGACATCTGTATTTTGTAACTTTCCCTTTATTTTGGCCAGAAAGAATTCACACATATACACATTCTCATATTCTTTTCCTATTTGATTTCATTAAAGCAAGAATCATGAGACAAGAAAGGACTTTGACATGTCATTTGGTATCACTCTCCTGCTGCGGCCAGCACAGTCTAG
>CM053594.1:112265658-112284506 GCA_028646575.1 Pseudocheirus occidentalis
GGGGAGGGATGCTGGAAGCACACACTTCAGTAAAGGGACAGGGACAGGGTAGAGAACAGAACAAGCGGGAGGCAGGATAGGAAGGAGAGACATATAATCAACGCCTTACAATATGTCCACTGTGGAGATGTCCTGCATAATTACACATGTACAGCCTGTATTGCATTGCTTGTCCTTCCATTGGGGGTGGGTGACAAGGGAGGAACTGAATCTAGAATTTAAAGCTATACAATACATGCAACTGGGAATTAAGATATACAGGGACTGGGGGGTAGGGAGACCCTCCCTGCCCTACCAGAAAGTTAGAGGGGCATTGGAGGAGGGCAAAAAAAACAGCGATCCTACTGTAAAGCCGGCCCTTTTTTGTAAATCCCCCTTTAAAGGGCCGGCTTTACAGTAGGATCGCTGTTTTTGAGTTAGTGGTAGGGGAAAGACAGGGAGGAAATTTATAACTCAATAAATTTTTTAAAAAAGAAGGTAATGTGCATTAATTATGGAAAGATAGGTTGCAGTAAGGTTGTAAAGGGCTTTAAATGCCAAACAGAGAAATCCATATTTGGTCCTGGAAGTAACAGGGACACAGCAGAACTTACTGAATGAGAGAATATAGGTGGGGAGGGGCCTGGGGGCAGGGGCTGATATGGTTGAATTGGTACCTTAAGAAAATCACTGTCATTCCCCAATTGATAAATCGTCAAAATATATGGACAGACAGTTTTCAGAGGAAGAAAGTTTTACAAGCATACGAAAAAATGCTCTAAATCACTATTGATTAGAGAAATGCAAATCTAAACAACTCTGAGGTACCACATCTCACCGGTCAGATTACCTAAGATGACAAAACAGGAAAATGAAAAATGCTGAAGAGGTTGTGGAAAAATTGGAATGCTAATGCATTATTGGTGGAATTGTGAACTAATCCATCCATTCTGGAGAGCAATTTGGAACTATGTCCAAAGGGCTATAAATAAGTGCATACCCTTTGACCCAGAAATATCATTTCTGGGGCTGCATTCCATAGAAATCACAGAAGTAGGAAAAAGACCTGTACGTACAAAAATATTTATAGCAGCTCTATTTGTGGTGGCAAAGAATGGAAGTCAGGGGGATGCCCATCAATTGGGGAATGGCTAAACAAGTTGTGGTAAATGAATATAATGGAATACTACTGTGCTATAAGAAATGAGGAGCAGACAGACTTTGTAATCACGTAGAGAGACTTATATAAACTGATGCTGAGTGAGGAGAGCAGAACCAGGAGAACTTTGTACACAGTTACAGACACATCATATATGTGACAACTAACTTTGGTAGACCAGACCCCTCTCAGCAATACAAGGTTAGAAGACAACTACAAAAGACTCATGATGGAAAGAGATGTCTACAAGCAGAGAAAGAATTACGGAGTCTCCAGATTAAAGCAAACTATTTGCTCTCCCTCATTTGTGTTTTGTTTTATCCCTTCTTTTTCATTGTTCAGCCAGTGATTATAATCCTTTACAACATGACTAACATTCAGCGTGAAGGTATTTGTAAAACCTATATTTGATTACATGCTGATATGGGGAGGAGGGGAAGAAAATTTGAAATTTAAGAGATTGTGGAACTGAATGTTGTAAACTAAAAGTGAATAAAAAGACATCAATTATTTTTAAAAAAAGTTGGGGGGTAATGGGGAGATTATAAGACAGAACAGATTCAGGGAAGGGGTATTCAGTAGGTTTGATATTTTGGGGTGGGGTAGGGAAAAGATGGGGAGAAAAATTGTAACTCAAAATCTTGTGGAAATGCATGTTAAAACTAAAAATAAATAAATACTTTTTTTTAAAAGACAGAAAAAGAAAAGAAAAACACTTTGACAGCTGTATAGAGGATACATTAGAATAGAGAATAGGGAGACCAATTAGAAGGCTATTGAAATAGTCCACAGGAAAATTCATTAAGACCTGAACTTGGATGGTAGCTGTGTGAATAATTATATGAGAAATCTGTAGATAGAAATGACAGATTTCAGCAATTGATTAGAAATATGAGGCGAGCAAAAGTGAGGCATTAAGTAGCAGGGTGACCTGAAGAAGGTAGTGCCCTTGACAGTAAGAGGGAATTTTTAAAAGGAGTGAGTTTAGAAGGAAAGATGGTGATTTGTTTTGGACATGTTGAGTATGAAATGCCTGTGGTACGTCCAGTTCACAATGTCTAGTAATGGATAGTTGGTGGTGCTGAACTATACAATTCAGGAGACAGGCTAAGGTTGAATAAATAGATCTTTGAATCATTTGCATAGAAATCATAATTGAACCTATAGGAGTTGTTAAAATCACCAAATGAGAGAAAAGAGAAGAACCTTGAATAGAGCCTGAAAAGATACAGTTAGGCAAAATGTAGATCAAGATCTAGCAAAAAAGACTGAGTATACAAACAGGTAGAAGAAACAAGATAAAACAGTCCTGAAAACCCAGAGAGAAAAGAACAAGGAGGCAACAAGTGACTGCAGTGTCAAACACTGAAGAGAGGTGAGGAAGGATAAGAATTAAGAAAAAGATCATTAGATTTGTCTATTTGTCTATTAAGAGAGCACTGGTAACATCAGAGAGAGCCGTTTCATGAATGATCATGAAGGAATCATCATGAATGATGAGGTCAGAAGGGAGATGTCAAAAAGTTCAGACAAGAGTAAAAGGAGAGTAAGTATCTACCAAGCATAAACAGGTTCTTCAAGGAAGTCATCTGAGGAAGGAGAGTGTAGGTAGTGTATATTTAAGGATGGATGAGATACAGGGAAACCTGTAAGCAGAAAAGAAAGAACCAGTGGATAAAAAGAGGTTGAAGTTAATGAGGGTAAGGATAAAATGGATGCATTGTCCTGGAGGAAATGGAAGGGATGGGATCCAGGGTGAATGTTAAAGTTTGGCTGCAGCAAGACTCAAATAATGAGTGAGAGAAGGAAGATGACATCAGAGGGTTTTCAGATGAAGAGAAAAAGAAAAGAAGAAGCTTACAATGAGTGACCTCTTTTTTCTTAGTAAAATATGAGTGGAGGTTCTCAAGTGTGAGGGGTTAGGGAGATGATGATCTAGGTTTCAGGAGAGAAGGGAGGGTTTGCAATAGCCACTGTTGGCTTATAGGGACAGACAATATATTAGGATCCTGCCACATAAGAAATTGTCTGTTAAACAAATATTTTATTTTAACAGTGTGAGTGCCTCCTCCAGTGATGCAGATCACAAACTCTATTCTCTTTAATAGACTGTTTTAGGAGTTGTGACTGGAGAGAAAAGGCATCACTGCATAGATAGACAACCTTCAGAAAGGAATTTGTCCAAATTTAGCTAGACTAATCTCTGGACAACAGATGTACATATAGTTGATCTCTAGGCCCCAGCTCCCCTAATTATGCAAGGCCATTTTGATTAATTGGTTATAAAAAAGTCATCATTGTTTACTTGTTTTTAATAATTCTTTACTCCATTTTAAACGTACAAATTAAATGCAGTGTACATTTAACACCAGGATATAGTTGGTAATTGTGTATTTTGTGGTTTTAGAATTCAAGTGTACCTCCGTAGGCATGCATAGAATATGGGCCAGATGTGCTAGCCTGTATGTACTTCACTTTATGGAATATAATTGACAGTGGTAAAACACATATCTATAAATCAATCCATGTTTTCCCACTAACTTTCATTATAGTCTCAGATATGTATTCCTACAGAGAAACTCTGGACTCAAAATATATACCTGTCATTCTAGTTTCTCTCTGGATGTCTTTTCAGCCTGTAACTATACAGATATACTGCATATCAACAGCTAGAAGAGAAAGTAGAAGTAGTTAAAGCTGCTTCTGTCACTTTACTCCTGATACTTGTGTCTGTCTCACTGAGGCTGTGGTACAATGCAAATAGTTAAGGAACCCATTGGTACACATTTGTAGGAGTGTATGAATTCAGGGCTTCTAGGAGGGGATAAAAAGTTCACTGTGTCCTTTCCTAATTCCATTAGAGCCTGTTTTGTAGTTTAATTCATTGTACATTTAAAGAAAATTAATTTTAGCCTATCAGGGAACTATTGCATATATTTACCATGATTTTCAAACCATGTGATCCACTTCTTAGGCAAGTTCTGATTCTTCTGTTCTTTATTCTATTTCTCATGCTCTTCCTTTTCTACTTGCTTTTTCTTTGCCTGAATGAGAGGACATATAATAACTTTGAAACAATTTTAATTAAGAAAACTATAAGGAGAAAAATAGAAACATAATTAATAAGTATAATTTGATGAGTCAAGATGATATATACCTAAACTATGCAGAACTTTCAGGTTTAAAGCGCTTTACATACATGATCTCATTGAATTTTTACACTATCCCTAAGGGATAGGTCCTATAGGCATTATTGTCCCCATTTTATAGAATAGAAACTAGAAGTTAATTCTTATACTAGTGTCAGAGGTAGAATTTTAATCTAGACTCTCTAGACTCCAGTCTAAAGCTCATTACACTGTGTCATACTGCCTCTCCTATTGGTTTTTACCATCATAACAGAAGAGAAAATTGGTCATACTAACCTGCTTTTTAAATATCTTCCCCTCAGTTTTTTATTCTTTATTGAAGAATATTCAACATATACAGGATAAAATTCCACCACAAGTTAGAAAATTCAAAGTAGTAAGTACCACGAACCGTCTGTATGTTGTGGGCCTTAGGTGTTTTTTAATCTTTCATCTTTTGTGAGGATCAAATTTCATTAGAAAAATAAGCCATAGGCATTACAAACTCAGTCCAGTGAAATTCAATATTCACAATGACAATTCAGAATATGAACTCCATAGAGGGAAAAAAACCAATCTTCCCCCTCTCAACTTCACATCTAAATATCTTAAAGAGCACCAATGGTTTTATGAAATGGTTTTGATCTGTACTCCTAAGTTTAAGTTCAAAAGAGAGCTTACATTTTTAAGTGTATTCCTTCTCCAAATATGTTTACTTTGAACTATAGCGTATCGTTTGTCCTATAAATCTAACCTGCCACTATCTGTTTTTAAGGCTTTGTAAACTCCAAGTGGTTATGATGTGTGAAGTTTGGATTAAACTGAAATTTTTAGGAAACATATGTTACAAATTTTGAGTTATTTTGATTGTTTCAAATGGTAGAATTTTAACATAAATGTTCAGTGAAGAACTGTGGGCCCTAGCAAGGCAATGTACCATACAAGGGTATGGTGAAAAACTGGACTAAAGAAAAAAAGTAATTCCAGAAAATTGCTGTTTCCTATCAGAGTAATGATTGTCTAGTAAAGCTGTTGCTCTTATTCTTCATATAGTCATTTGAAAAGCTTGTCTGTACTCATAAACCTTAAAATGATCACACATGGAAAAAGTCATAATGTTTTGGCAAATAATCCTTTGTTAGGAATGCGCATGAAGTATACCTGCTTCATAACTAGGATTCTATATAAATTCCATCAAAGTATGTTGGAAGGTCAGCTGAAAAAGGATACAGTATGAAGAAAGGAATGGGATAAAGGCCTTTGAAAAATAATATATTCCTTTATGAGAAAACACATTTTTTTGTAGCAAGGGCAAAATTAATGAAGCATGCATATGTCTGTTTCTTATTTTTCAGGTGTAATTCTTGGATCATCATTACTACTCAACATAAACGACTTTCTCCTGAAAACAAGCCTCAAAGAAAAAAGTCGAGTTCTAATAGGGCCCTGCTGTGGTACTGCCAGTCTGGAAGCTAAATGGTGTAAACATAGTGGTAATCCTGGCCCAGAACAGTCCATTCCAAAAGTATTCATTGACTTAAGAGGAGGGCTAATGCAGGTGTGTGATAGTTGTCCAGAGTTCTCATAGTCCAGTAACTTCTTAATTAATGTTTTTGGTTGTTTTTTAAAATTGGTGTTAATTTTTTAAACTTTGGTTTGATGGGGAAAAGGATTATCTGATTACTCTCCCATTATTTTAAATAATTCCTTCGGTTATCAACTTGTTCTAAGCATAGTTGCCATTAATAAGTTATCACTAATAAATGACAATAATAACCAAAATAAGACTTTCACATTATCAAGTATAGCTAGGTCCCTCAGAAAAGGATTATTAACACTTAACACATAATGTCGTATTCAGCTCTTTAGCACATGTACCCTTAAACCACAGTAAGAAAAATTTAAAGACATTTGATGTTTTCGTTGATGTAATGTATCATTTGAAGAAATAAGCACCTCTTTGGGATGTGTAAAAATGAACCCAAACCCAGAAATTGAAATGTTCAGCTTAAAAAGGGATAATTTAAAAACGTATGTGAAATTTTCTAGTCTTCAGTAATAATTTGTGCATTTTCACAGCTATTCAACAATATAGTTGTTTTGTTTTTTAAGTTACAAAGTCCTACTTTAATGCATATAGATTATCTCTTTAATATTCCCCAAGGCTTTGGGGATTTTCATTGGCCAATGAGTGAGAGAAATACCCACAAATTCAATTGTAATCTATGTCAGTTTCTGTTGGTTTCCCAAGAATCCAGCTATCTCTGTATCACTGCTCCTTTAAGTAGAAGCAATAACTTTGTGCCAACAGATGATCTTCTCTTAGAAACAACAACAGGGCGGGGGGGGGGGCAATCCTCTAACATTGCATTGTTAGGGCATTGACTGTCTCTGCACTTTAAAGGATAGAGCATCCTGTTCTCTTCCCCAGCTTGACCTTTCACCTGTCTCTGTTTGCTCTCTTACAATAAAAATCAGAAGAAAGAGAAAAAAATGGCCTTCTGCCACATCTCTCATTCCTCTTGCTTCTTGATGTTTCCTTATCCTTGGTCCAAATGAATTAGGCACATGGTTTGTGTTTAGAAAGCCACCCACTTTTGTCAAAGATGTATAGACACCTATGGGATAGGGATGAGACCCATGATTTTACTGGTATAAGGGACTCCTAGGTGTGAAAACTCCCCCCACTAATACAGATCAGCACCTTCTCTATATTCAGGTTACCCAGAGCACTGAGAGGTTAAGACATTTACCCAGGCTCACAAAGCCAGAATGAATGGCAGGACTTGAATTCAGATCTTCTGGCTTTGAGGCCAGCTCATTAGCTACTATTAACTACTTTGACTCTTATATTCTTAGTCAATTCTGTGTAGTCTTTTGATCTTTCCTTTGGTATTGACCACAAATATAGCAAATGACCTATTATAATGAAATCTCTAATCCTATGAAATAAATCACTTGTCATTGATCATGTTTCTTCTTCTGAGGGGATTGGACCAAATACACTCTAAGGTCCTTTTGAAGTCTAACACTCTGTGATTTCATATGGACAAATATTAATTTTCCTCCACTGGAATAGATCTATATTTCTTCATAGGAAATACCAAGACTCTTTTGTTCTGAAACTCCACAGACTTCTTATAGCCTGTGTACCATAGTGTCAACACTTAGCGCAGCACCTTTATAAGAAGTGCTCATTAAAGTTTTGTTTAATTGATTTCAGCTTTCTTGGAGTTTTTTAAATCTCTCACCTGGACCCATTCTTACCAAGAGTTGGAGTCTTTGTTTTCTTACTTTAGATTCATTTGTAGATTCTATCCCCTCTCTGCTTGAAAGAGAAAAAAACTACACTCATTGTCTTTATTTATACTTGTAAAGATAGAAAGCTATTCAGTAGAACTTTTAAAGTTAGAATCTTCCTTGCCTTCCTTCTTAGCTAATTCAAATAAAGATTTCTGCCAGTATATTCATTTATTGAACCAAGCAGTTCTTTAGTTTCTACTAATGTATAGAGCTCTATGCTAAGAGCCATGGAAAATAAGAAAGTTAAGATAAAACACTAGAGGCACCTACCCTCATGAAGCTTATACCTGAAGATTATAAGAGCTGATAGGGATATTAAAGCCCAAATCCAACCCCTTTATGTTATAGATGACTTGGTCTACTAGCTAGTAGATGTCTGAGGTGGAATCTGAATATACATCTTCCTAACTTCCTAATTCAGTAGCCAGTTGGCTATAACATGCTACCTCTTAGAACACTTCTTAAGTGACCCTTTGGGTTCATGACCCACAGTTAAAGAAGGGCTGAAGAAATGGGAAAAGTTTAAGAAGCCCTGCTCTTGAATAACATCACACTTTTACAATTCCATCAATTTTAACATTTTTGGAATTCATTTGACATAGGAAATAGGAATGATTATGACTGTTATTTATGTATGTGTCTTAAGCTCAAAATATTCTATCCTATAGCCTAGTTCTCAGAAATTCTCTATAACTTGGCTGCTAGTTAAAACTGAATAGAATTTAAATCTATTGTCCTATTATTTTATACAATTTTTCTTAAATATTTTTAAATTTATAACCTTTATTATATGCTTTTAAAGGTCTTTTGGGGTCAAGAACATTTGAATTGCTTAGTTCTTCTACATGAACTACTTCATGGATACCTAAACAATGAAGGCAAATCAGAGATACCAACTCCTGAACAAGTACTACAAATGCCATGTCCTTTTGAAAAGAACCAGACCTTTAAAACTGAACAAAGTTCTGATGACCTGAGAACAGGCCTATTTCAGTACATACAGGATGCCGGTAAGAAAATGTAACTTACACTATCCTTTGGGGTTTCTAGGTAGTTGTTGGTTGTATTATTTTAATGCGAAATGAATCAATTAGATACAAAGAAAACATCATTTCAGAAATGTTACCTATATTTCCAGTACGGAAATAGTACATCACCATTAAATTTCCAGCAAGGAAGAATTTCTTGATTTATTTTGATCTGAAACCATATAAAACTGATCACATTGCTGTTTTATATTCTTTTCTTTTATCCCTTGAGTTTGTTTTTCATCTAATAAACCAGCATGTACCCCTTTAAAAAGACAGAACTAATTAGAGCTTACTTTCTTTTGACAGAGTCCTTAAAACTGCCTGGTGTCTATGAAGTTGTATTTTATAACGAAACTGAGGACAGTCCAGGCATGATGTTATGGAGATATCCAGAACCTAGAGTGCTTACCCTTGTTCGAATAACCCCTGTTCCTTTCAATACTACAGAAGATCCTGACATTAGTACAGCTGACCTTGGGGATGTTTTGCAGGTAAGTATTGGTAGATACACAAAATACAAATTTAATGGAAAAGAGTTTATAATTTAAGAAAAACATCTTCAAATTAAACCTGGTCAATATCTTCATTATTGTAGTAGATAGAGGGTGGGTTTTTTTTTTAAAGCTTATGTTTCAGGGTAATATTATTATTCCAAATATATAATACATGATTTTTATTTCAAGAGACTTGATTTCTTGTTCTGTTTTATCATAAATAGGTTGTTTGATCTCTGGCTAGAGCAAAGTTGACATTTACATGTATTATTGTTGTATTTTTATGATTACAAAATACTTTCCAGTCATCATTATCATCATTAGACCTTAATGCCAGGTTTTTTAAAAAAAAAGTAGTACAAATATTGGTCTCACTTTCAAGGTGAGGTTAAGTGCAAATAACTTCATCAGGATCACAAAGCTAATTAGTAGTGACCCCAGAACTTGAATCTAGGACTTCAGACTGAGTTGAAAATGGTTGAGTATTATTTCCATCCTACCATTTTACCTATTTAATCTCTGCCCTCCTTATTGGCGACAACCAAAAGACTCTTACTTGAGTGAAAAAATAGTCCTGCATCTAGAATCTGATACATAGGGAAATTACTAGCTGAGTATACATCATACACCCTATGTTAACAGACAAAATATAGGCTACTGGACCTATTGAACTCTCTGAACTCTTTGTGACAATTATTCACTCACCCTGAAGTACTTATTATCATTATTCCTAATAAAATTATTTATTTTAAATTAGTTTGCTCTCAACACATGAAAGCTATTGTTAATTTTTCATTGTTAACATTGAATAGTAATATGAGATAACCCTAAGTTGTACCTTCCAAATTAATGTCACTCTATAGTGAATCACCAATTTGTTAAGTTGGGGTAATGAAAATATACAAAATGTATCCCTGTGGCTATAAATTGAACAAACTTTACTTCAATACCCTCTAACTCCAAATTTGTGTCTTTGGGGGGTGGCTAGGTGGCGCAGTGAATAGAGCACTGGCCCTGGAGTCAGGAGGATCTGAGTTCAAATCCGGCCTCAGACACTTAACACAAAAACTAGCCGTGTGACCTTGGGCAAGTCACTCAACCCCCAACTGCCCACCAAAAAGCAAAAAAAAAACAAAACCAAAAAAAAAAAAAATTTGTGTCTTTCTCTCCAAAACTCAGATTATCTGCATACTTATTTATCTTCTCTGCTGACGTATCTGGGATATTTCTATATAGTGAGATAATAGTATCTTTATTGAACTTTTCTGAAAATCTAGTTTTGATGATATAACGCTCCCTCTACCAGTGCAGGTTGCTTTCCCTCCATGTTTCTCATTCTATATGCTTCTTATCTTTATCTTTTTCAATAAAATTTCCATAAAGTACCTTCCCTAAAGTTTTCCTCTTTCTCAAATAATATCTGGAGACTACCAGTATACCATGTGAGCTATCACACCTAATACATGATTAGCCCATGTCATTTTCCAGGAGGTTTGCCATTTTTTGCATTATACCTACTGTTGGTAACATGTAGACTACATCTTTCCATTGCTCCTTAGCTTACTTATGATTATGATTCTGGTTAAGTATTGGAGTCCCACTGTTTTATTAAACCTACTTCAAAGGAGAGTATCTCAGTTTTTTACTAGAATTTGTTCATCTTGCATCCCCATTGTTTTTGAAGAGATCTCAGACATCAACTAATGGCATCTCTACACCAAGGGAGTCTCTAACGTGAGTGACTGGGGGACTTGGAAGGCAAGGCAGGGGAGCCTACCTCCTCTGGAGGAAGCCTATTCCAATCTGACAGTGATAATTATTAGAAAATTTGTTTTCCTTACAATAAACCCAAATTTTCCTCTCAGCAACTCTCACCAGTTTCTCTTCCTTTTATTCTCTGGGGTCAAGTGGAAGGAGTATCATCTCCCTTCCCCATGACAGCTCTTTAAATATGAGATGACCTCCTCTTCTCCAGGCTAAATATGCCCAGTTTGCTTAATTGTTCATCATATGATATAGACTCTAGCACTTTCACCATCCTGGTTGCCTTCTCCACAGTATCATAAGTGTCCTTTTAAAACTGGGAGACTATTTTATTTTTTATATCTGTATCCCCAGTACCTAGTATAGTGCCTGGCACAGAGTAGACAATAAATGCTTGTGGGTTGATTGACTGATTGATCTCCATGCCAAGATTGTTATCTGCCACAGTTGCCAACAGTGACTGTGCCAGTGATAAATACTTTGCTTCAGCCATAAGCCAAATATAATTGTAACTCCTTGAGCTTTGCCAAGCTGATCGTTATACTCTTCTTCCCAAACTTTATGGAAATAAAACTGTATCTCATCTTACTGATCAGTTTTTATGGATTACCCACTCCCAAATGTCTATAAAAGAAGTCCTTTAGCTTTGTAACCTGGGAGGAATAGAGAATCATTGATGGCAAATGTGCTTTACAAGTGGGGCCTACACTGACAACAGAAATATTGAGCTAGAGAGACCATAAATCTAGTCCTTTCTGGCAAGATCTGTGGGGAAGAATGCTCCTTTCATTTGCAGCATTCAGATTATATTCGTTTTTGTTGTTGTTTGTTTGTTTTTGTTTTTTTAGTGTATTTCTTAAGTTGTGTTATTGCTGTTAGAAGCAATTTGAGACAAGTTAGTTTACTCATTTGTAAATTGAAAGAGTTGGAAGTGGAGCCAAGATGTCAGAGTAGCAGGAAGAAATGAAAACAGAACTAGGAGAACAATTTATACAGTGACAACAACATGGTAAAGACACACAACTTTGAAAGAACTAGGAAATTTGATCAGCATAATGACCAACCATAATTCCAAAAGATTAATGATAAAACATGCTGCTTACCTCCTTAAGGTAGAGAAAGAAAGTACAGCATGATAAATATATTTCTTCATATATGGTCAATACAGAAAATTGTTTTGTTTGATTATACATGTTTGTAGAAGGGTTTTTATTTTTCTTTTACTTTCAATCAGAGCGGGTGGTTGGAAACCTCACTGGAGTGAGAGGGAGAAAAGGCAAATTTTTGCTGATTCAAAAAATACATATTACTTCATTATTAAAAAATAAAATGAGGGAGTTAGACTAGATGACCTTTCAGGTCCTCTCTAGCACTAGATCAATGATCCTATGACTTTTTTTAGAGGCATAGATATGTGTATTGCCCCAGTAGTCCCTGCATGATAGAAGACCTGTGGAAAGAAGGGTCCTTGACTCTGCTAGAGATACCAAAGGTAAAGGACATTCTTTCAGTACAATTCTACAAAATAATTAAGTGCTTATTATATGCAAGATACTGTGTTAAGTAATAGGGATGCAAAATTAATTATAACACAGACCCTGCCTTCATAGAACACATTGTCCAAGGAAGGTAAAGACACGTCTTGTGTACAATTAACTATGATACAAAGGAAAGTAGGTAAGTACCCAGGAGAGGTCCAAGCTAAAAGCTGTGAGACATTTCACAGGGAGGAAGTTGCAAGTCATCCATATTACTTCTCAGACCAAAAGACCTTTGACTAGCCATCACTCCTCATATGTATTGTCTCCACTACCAGAATATCATCTCTTGTAGGGTAAGAACTTTCTCCCTTTTATATTCATATCACTCACTCACACACACACACACGCGCACGCACGCACACACAGAGCTAGCATAGTTCTTTGCACATAGTAAAACTCAAAAAAAATTTTCATTCATCTGAAGAGGGTTAGCTCCTTAGTGAGCCCTTGAAGGTGGGAAGTGACTTTATAAGTCAGAGAGTCCAGTCTAGGCAAGGGAGAATATATAAGCAATGGCACAGAGGTGAGAGGGGTCAAGATGAAAAGGGGGAATTTAACGTGTGCTAATTTCATTGGAAAATAGAGTATTACAGAAACCAGGGGGAAGAATGTATCAAGAAGTTGGGGTGGGCCCACAGTTTCTGATGCTTTAGAAAACTGGAGAAACATGAGAACTTAAAAGATCCCATTGTAGTTAGCAATTAAGAACTTTTTAGTTACTATGTAGCAGATTTTTCATGGTAGGAGAAGTCAGATTACAAGGGGTTAAGGAGGAAATGGTAGTGAAGAAGTGAGGACAATGAATGTAAGACTTTCTTGAAATTTGGTAATAAAGGAGAGAATGCTTGTGAAAGTGATATAGAATAAAAAGGACTTCTTTTTAGGATAGGGAACATTTGGGCATGTTTCAAGGCTAACGGTAGGGTGCCAAAAAAAGATGGAGACTAAATTGTTTGGATAGCCAAAACCCAAGGAATAATTATTAATAGTTCAGTGTCAACCTGGAAGAAGACCCACAGTGGAATACTCAAGAGATCTCTCCTTGGCCCTGTGCTATTTTAATATTTTATCAGTGACTTAGACAAAGATATACCTAGCCTGATTTTAAATTTTCTAATAACCCAGAACTGTGATGGGTAGCTGGATTTGATGGATAGCAGATGATGGAGTCAGGATCCAAAAAGATCTTGACTGACTAGAGTGGCTAAATCTAACAAAAATAAAATTCAGTACAGATAATTTATAAAGTCTTATACTGGAATTTAAAAAAATCAACAACTACAGGATGAAGGAGCATGGTTAAAAAGTAGTTGCTATGAAAAAGATCTTGGGGTTATGATAGGCTACAGTGCCAGGGTGACTCAGCAGTGTGATGTGGCACCAAAAAAAAAATGTATTCTTGATCTGTAGAGCTTCCAGAATAGGGAGATGCTAATCCTCTATTCTTGCCCTAGTCAAACTACGTCTGGAGCATTTTGCTGTGTTCCAGATGCACAATTTAAGAAGATCCTTGATCAGCTGTATATTATCCAGAGACATACTACCAGGATGGAGACAGTCCTCAATTCCATATTGTATGAGGATAGAGAAGAGTGAGACATAGCAGCTATCTTCAGTTTTCTAAAGGACTGTCACATGGATCAGCAACTACACTTATTCTCTTTGGTGCCTGAGTACAGAACCAAGGACAACACATAGAAATTACACAGAGGCTTGTTTAGGGATGATGTCAGGGGAAAACTTGCTCACAATTTGGGCTCTCCAGAAACATGATGGGCTATGTGGAGAGTGGTGGGCCTTCAAGGGTCTTCAAGCAGACGTCGGATGATGTCTGTTTGAGTTGTGTTATAGCGGAGATTCCTTTTGCATACCAATTGGACGAGAAGACTGATGAGGACCCTTCCAGTTTTCAAATTCCATTATTCTGTCCCTCAATCTTTTCCATCATTTGATTGTTTAAAATAATTTTACTCAGTTACAAGTTATTTGTTTGTTATCCTTTGTTTGCAAGGACCAAAATGACATCACTATACTAAAGTCAAGTTTCACTGTGTTCGACCATGGTTGATCAGACCAATACAAGCTTGGAATGCTCTACCACAGGTCGGGCACAAGCTGTCTGTGTGAACATTTGGGGTGGATTCTCCAGATTTGCACATCCTGTGCTTCCTTTGAGCTGTTTCAGTTCTGCTTTACTCATAGAACATAGCACCTTCTCTGATGTGAGCATGCCATGCTGAGCAGTCCTGTGCCAGTGTCTCCCATGTCACACAATCAGTTTCAAAATTCTTGAGAGAGACCTTGAGAGTGCCCCTGTATCACTCCTTCTGACCACCATGTGAATGCTTGCCGTGTGTGAGTTGTCCATGAAATAGTCTTTTTGGAAAGCATACATTTTGCATTTGAGCAACATGGCCAGCCCATTGGAGTTGTGCTCTCTGAAGAAGAATTTGAATGCTTGGCAGTTTAGTTAAAGTAAGGACTTAAGTGTCTGGTACCTTATCCTGCCAGGTGATCTTCAGAATCTTCCTAAGACAATTCAAATGGAAGCTATTCAGTTTCCTGGCATAGCTCTGGTAGACTATCTGGGTTTCACAGTTATACAACAATGAGGTCAGCACAGTGACTCCATAGACCTTCAGTTTGGTATTCAATCTAAGACTTCTTCTCTCACATACTTTCCTTCGGAGCCTCCCAAACACTGAGCTAGCTCAGGCAATTGTAATGGTAATGGGATTTGAAGATCTTTCATGCCGCTCGAACTTGCTGATGTAGCAGGAAGGGGTGGAGCAAGAGAAAGCCAGAGCCAAGCTAGAGACTGTGTGGCGGTGACTGGAAGTAGTGGCAGCAGCTGCGGCTCAAACTCCCTTTTTTTTGAG
Source organism: Pseudocheirus occidentalis (assembly GCA_028646575.1). Lineage (NCBI taxonomy): Eukaryota > Metazoa > Chordata > Mammalia > Diprotodontia > Pseudocheiridae > Pseudocheirus > Pseudocheirus occidentalis. The sequence continues at coordinate 112,280,937 of CM053594.1, forward strand.
CCAGCCAGAATCTCTGCTAAGGAATCCTCCTTAGAACTGCCCAGGGATGGGAACTGCAGGGGGGGCCGGAGCTGCTGGGAGCAAGCTGCCTAGACACTGAGCAGTTGCTGTGAGTGAGGAGAGGAGGTCCTTTGCCTGAGGTAGCCTGTCCTGTTTTGAAGTCTTGATAATGTGGGTGTTTACTACATTAACTATATGTGCCAACTTCATAACTACTGTGTTGGCTTTGACTTTATGGTTTTGGGACTCAGTTTTCTGGTATTTGAATAAATGTTCTAGCTATATTTCCCATGTAGAGAGCCTGTTACATTTTGTGATTAATAACCATATCAGCATACTTATAATTACTGTAGGCATTGTGAATATTGCATTGTTGATACAGCAATGCATGAGTCAACTTCATTATCAATGTGTACATCCCTGGAAAGTATACTACCAAGGTAAGTGAACTCATCCACAGCATTCAAAACTTCTCCATTTGCTGTAACTGATGATTCCATATCTGGATGGTGTGGTGGTGGCTGTGTTTTCTTGGTGTTAATTGTTAGGCCAAAATTAGCACAAGCAGCAGAGAATTGATCCATACTTTGTTGCATCTCAGTTTCAGAGACTGCATTGAGTGTGCAATCATTTGCAAACAAAAAATTATGCACCAACACTCTCTCCACTTTGCTCTTGGCTTGTAGCCTTTTCAAATTGAAGAATTTACCATCAGGGTAGCAGCTGACCTTGATGCCATGTTCATCCTCATTGAAAACATTTGACAACATGGCTGAAAACATCATGCCAAAAAGCATGAGAGCAAGCACACAGCTTGTTTCATTCTATTGGTGACTGGGGAGGCACAAGAACATTGTCCATTATCTAGAACCCAGGGAATTATGCAGCCATGAAATTGATATACAATGCTGATGAACAAGTGAAGATTGTCTTAACATACTATTTGGATAGTTTAACATTATTTCTGGTACTTAATGATTATTTTTGTATACTTAATTCTATTTGTTTATAATACTTGATTTTACACTTTTATTATACATCTCTCTTCCTTCATATTTTGGTAAGCAAATGGAGTTTATGGCAGATTTATTGAGAAAAGCCAACACACCCCAACTGTTTATCTTCTGTACACTTTAAAGACAAGTCAGCATTACTGAATGTTAAGAAACATGAGTAATCAATCATGCTTGAGTCATCTCGTCATCTGTCCCCTAAATCCAGCTTCTTCAATCCCTACTTCTGTCAGTGATGTCTTCATTCTTCCAGATGCCTAGACTCAAGATTTTGAAGCTGTCTTTGACAACTTCCCTTTTGTCCTTCATAACCATTTGCCATTCCTATTTATTCTTCCTCCATGATGTTTTCACTTCCCTCCTCTCCTTCCTTTGCTGCTGCCATCACCCTCGTTCAGACCCTTGTCTTCTCCCGTCTGAGATGTTATCGTTGTTCGCTCGTTCGTTTCCCCCTCTCTTCTCTGTTTATCCATGCTGTGCATGGTTTCCAGAGTAATTTTCTTTAAGCAGTGCTTCAATCATGTAATTCCCTTGCTCAGAACTTTCAGTGATTCTCCATTGACTGTGGAATAAAATCCAATCTTAATTCCCATTACTCCCCTATATACTTATCCTTTGCTCCAAACTCTGTCACTTCTGGTTCCCTGAATGTACTTTTGTCTTTTCTACCTTTGCTTGTTCCCTTACTTCACCCTGGAATTCCTGTCAAATTCTTGCCTTTGATCCTTCAAAGGAATTGTAAGGTCTAGATGAAATGTTGTTTTCTCCATTCTTCCTTGAATATCCCACATAATATTCCAGTGTTCTCTCTTCTGAAATCACTGTAATAGAATTTTTGTCCCATTTATGTCTTGAGAAAGCTAGAATGCCAGACCTCAGAACTGGGTTCAAATGTGGCCTCTGACACTAACAGTGTGAATCTGGAGAGGTCATTTAACTTATGTCTGCCTCAGTTTCCTTACCTGTAAAATGGGGAAAATAAATAGCACCTACCTTCCAGGGCTTTTATGGGGACAAAATGAGATAATATGTGTAACAGTGCCGGGCACATGGGAGGCACTTCATCTGTGCTTGCTTCCTTCTTTTCTTCTAGGAAAGGGTGTTTGAGGCACATACCGCATTGTGAGGGCTTACAGAAACAAGAGATTGATGAAGACAGTGACTAGACTGTCGTTCTGATTAAAATGACAGTAAAAATGAAGAGAGCAATATAGTCAAAGGGTATAAGTCAAGTCTGTATCATTCTACATTGTATCATAAGTGAAATACTTAGGAAACTTTATTATACCTGTCTTACCTCCTTTTAGACTTAAGCTCCTTCAGAGTGGATACCTTGCCTTGTTCATTTGTGTATTTTTCCAGTGTTCCCCATAGTGGGTTCTCCATAAATATTATGTTGTATCATGTTCTGATTTTTTGCATTAGTAAATGGCATGGCACTTTATGCCACTATTCTCATAACGCTGATGAATGTCTTCAGTTATTTGAGTTTGAAGGATCAGTATGCATTTGTTTTGTGTCAGGGGGATAATCTTCCAGAGAAGGACAGTCTAATGCTATGACATTTCACATGGTATAAACGTCCTGCCAAGTTCCCTACCCTCTAGACAGAGCTGAGTTTCGGCTCCCTTCAGTTACATGAAGCCTAAGAATAAAGTACAGAGATGTAGAAATGCCTTTGGCTTTCATCCTGCATTGGAAATCAGAATTATGCTAGGATACTTTTCTCCTGAATATCTACAGTAATTTCATATGAAAACCAGTTGGTGCAGACCTCACAGGCTTCACTTGCAATTCAATTCAACACGCATTCATTACACATATGCCATGTGCTGGGCAGTAGAGTACAACACTACAAAAGAGTCCCAAGAATCCCTGTGCTCAAGGAGCTTCTGTTCTCCAGGGGGAAGCAGCAGTTACCCCTGTAAGTAAATACAAGCAGTGTGTGTGTGAGGGGATACGAGGTAATTCCAAGAGGCAGGGCACACAGACAACTAGGGGAATCAGGAAAGGTCTCAGGTAAGAGGTACTCCTTGACTTCTCTGAAGTAAAGGATTTTAGGAGGCAGCAAGGAAGCAATATTATATTCCATACCTAGGGGATCACTTGTGCAAAGGCCCAAGTGCAGGAGATGGATTGTCACATACAGAAAATAACCATCAGGCCAGTTTGCCTGGAACAAATTGTGTGAATAGGAGAGAGAAAATCAAACTGGCAAGGTAGGTGGGAACCAGATTATGGAGAACTTTAAATGCTAGTCTAAGGATTTTATTCTTTATACTAGAATCCCTTGACTATTTTTTAGTACTGTAACAGCAATTTAGCAGATGCTTAGCACTTAGTAACTTAGGGCTAAGTACGGAAGGTGTGAGCTCCTGTTGCTGATATGGCAGGAGGGGGTTGGCTGAGACAGAAGGCCAGTGTGTGTATATAAGAAGAGTTCTAGAGACAGAGAGACAGAATCAAGAATCTTCCTCCTGGTGGCTCCTGGTAGAGAAAGCAGGATTGTCCCAGCATCTGGGAGCTGGGCTGCTGGAGAATCTGGTGAAGGTTGCTT
>CM053594.1:112284606-112310369 GCA_028646575.1 Pseudocheirus occidentalis
ATCAGAGAGAGACCACCCCAAGTCAAGATAAAGAAAAAGCCTCCCCTTAGATGAAATTCAGGTTTGCTGGACACTGAAGGGTTTGTGTGGTTTTATAATGATTGTATTTAGTGACTGATTTGCTAGATAAGTGACCGATTGAGTTGATCTATGATTGCCCCATGAGTGGAAGATTGATTATTGTATTGTGAATTGATTGAATAATTAAGTATTGATTATTGTACTCTGAGATGACTGAATGATGAAGTAAGGAGGGTTTCCCCCTTGGGGAAACCAGATGATTGTTCTTTTGTTCTTTGTTCTAAATATTGTGGCCATTGTAGTGAAAACTGTGTGGCCATTCTAATGTTAAGCTGTTGTGAACACTATATTGTGATTTTCTGTGACAAGATGTAATGTCGTGAATGTTATATTGTGATTTATTGTGAATGTTTGCCTTGATTTGTAATGGAATAAATGGAGTGTTCACTATACTGTGTAATCCAAACCTTAAAAGCTGTTCACAGTAGCATTCTTTTGGGAATCTGCTCGTGCATGGCGTTACAAGTACAGAGATGAAAGTGGACAACTCTGTGCTTTAAAAATGTCAGTTCAGCAGCTGTGTAGAAGATAGACTAGAGAATTATGAGACCATTTAGGAGGTTATTACAATAACCTAAGCAAGTGATGATGAAATTTTAAACTGGAGTAAAGATTCTTTGAGTGGAGAGGTGGGAAACATGAAAACTGTTCTGGAGGTAAAATTAACAAGACTAGGCAACTTACTGAATGGGATCATTGAAGGTGAGAAAAAAGTCAAAAACGAACCTGATGTTGTCAATCTATGAGATGGGAAAAAAATGATACTCCCCTCAACAGGAATTGGGAAGTTTAGAGGATAGATAGGTTTGAGGAAATATGTAATGAATCTGTTTTGCACATATTTAATTTGAGATATCCAGTGGGCATCCATATTCAATAAGCAGCTGACATGGCAGGACTGGAGTTCATAAGAGAGATGAAAACTTTATCTAGAGATCTGGGCATTGTCTGCATATGGATATACCATGTCTGTATGATAGTTAATGAAGTTGCTAAGGGAGAAGGCTTAGACAGAGAAAATAAGAGGGCTTAGGACAGAGCCTTGTAGGCACACTCAGGTTTATGGAACAGGAAATGAGATGATTTAGCAAAAAAGACTGAGTCAGAGAAAATCAAGATCCAAGGAGAAAATCCAGGAGGAGAGAATGGTAAGCAAGAAGGTAGAAGACTGAAGAAATGGCCTTTGGATTTAGCAACCAGGGTATCATTAGTATACAAAAGTTAGTCTGGTGTTAGTTGTGGTCAAGTGAGGGAGTCAGAAGTCTTGCAAGGGATTGAAAAGTGAGTGGGAAAAAATGAAATGGTGACACAGGACATTTCCTAGGAATTTAGTTATAAAAGGGAGAAGAGAAAAAAGACAATAAGCATTTGGTAGAATAGAGTGAATGGGTTATGTGAGAATTAAGGAGACCTGGGCATATTTGTAGGTGTCAAGGAAAGAGCCAGTAGACAAATCATTCAATAATAAGCATTTATTAGGCTGCTACTGTGTGTCAGGAATTTTGGGTAAGGAGAAATTAAAGATAAGAGAAAGAGAGCCAGTGATTTGTAGACCAGCTCCTGGAGGAAATAGCAATACATAGCATAGTAGTTGTGGGTTGGGGTAGTGATTAGGGTATTCCTTCTATTTGCCCCTTCCCCAACTACTGATCCATTGCCCAAGTGAGTTTCCCAGTATAAAAATCACTCCCCCACTCTGGTAATTAGAATCAAAGAATGTATAATTCTCTTTGCCCATTTTTATTTTTTAAACTCTGAGCCCCCAGCCAAAGATAAGATTTTTGACAAAACATATCAATGTTAGATTTGTCTGTATCTCTTCTCTGAGAATGCTTCTACCATGATTTCTACCTTTCGGTTGCATTTGCTGCAAGCACTCCAGATCAGCAAAGGCTTATGGTTAACACATCATAAAGCTAAAGCAAATGTCTAAAACAAATAATAATAATAATTAATTGAAAGGTTTCAGACTTCCATGAGAGAGCCAAGGGGAGAAAATAAAGGATTAAAACTACAGAGACTAGAATCTGAAGGGGTTTAACAACAGCATCTGGTTAAATGCTCCTTGTGCCCAGTTGGACCAAGCAGCTTTGATCCCAGAGCCTGGGCCCCACTGCTTGTGGCAGTTACCTCTACCTCCACTTCTGTTTTCCCATATCAACGTAGTCAACATGGCTTCTTATAGTTTCCTCTTACTCAGTCCTGTAAAGGTCACCCAAAGGCAATGCCTGTCATTCTTCATCCTATGGTGTTGCTTCCTTTTTAATTAGCTCAAGAGACTCATTTACACTTCATAAAGGGATCACCTGGCATGACCACATTTTTACAGTTAGTTTAACACCTCATTATCTGGCTCCTTTTCTGTGATTAGATCAACTTCCTTAAAGCACCAATGAACAAAAATTTATCTGAATAAATTGCTGTCAGCATCATAATTTATTAATAGGATTTGTGAGGGAAAACTTCATGTTACTTTAAAAATTAAGCTGTAAATTAATGTGAACAAATTTTTAAAAATATGACTTCAACATTGTGTTAAATGTATTTGTTCACAAGAAAGGGGAAAAAGATGTTGGGCACTCCATAATTTTCCTTATGTTTTAACTTTTTTCGTATTAAATATAGTATGATATATTTAGCTATAGTGAATAAGATAGGAAATTCCTTGAAGCACGGTTAAGAGCATCATTTAAAAAGCATAAGATATGTAATTTTAAACATGACAGAACTTGGGCAAAACTTAAATTTTGTAAAGAAAGATACTTTTCGTGCTAAAGAAATGGCACTGATCTGATACTGAATTTCATCAAGTTGCAGAGTCATAGAATTTTAAAGCTGAAGGGAATCTTAAAATAATAAATCCAAAAGCTTTTCAGGTTAGCTTTACAAATGGTAGTTATTTGATCCTTTATTTCAGTTCACTGTAACATACACAATGGAGATATTTACATTTATTGTACAACATGAATGAAAATAAATGATGAAACAGGAATCTATACTAGTAAAGTAAAGAGTCTTGGGAGCACATCATATTTTTATTTAAAATCATAAACACATTCTGGTTGGTGTGAGGTGAAAGTGTTCATTTACTCAGGTCCATCCATGGATTAAGTCATCTGTACATCTATTTGTTCAACAACTTTTTGAGTTCCCATTATGTGTTGGATAAAAAGAAGAATGGAATATTGTCCCTATACTCTTATAATCTAATTGGAGAGACAAGATACATATGCTAATTATTATAAGTTAGTATATATAAATGCCTCGAAAGTGGTACAGGAACAAGTAGAATGGTTATTCAGTGGATGGAGAGGTTACATTTGGCTGGTGTGATCTGGGAAAACTTCATCAAGAAGGCAGGATTTAAAGGAAGTATAGGACCTTGATAGATCCAGATGGAATGATGAAGAGTCTTTTAGCTGAAGGAAATGTCATGAGAATAAAGGATATAGGTATGTCATATGCCTACCATGTTATGTCAGTCGTTCACCCTGCATAATCATGTTTCAAAGACTGTGATTTATCTAAACTTTGGATATTATTATATCTAAAATGTGTATAACAATGAGTCATGTTATCATGAAGTCCTATTGTATTATTTTTTTTTCTTATTAGAGAAATTAAGACACAGGAAAATTACATAATTGTCCAGGATCATATTTCTATTTAATGTAATACTGACATTAACAAAAGACTACCTCATACTCGATATTTTATTTTATTTATTATTTTATTTTTTCATTAAATATTTTCATGTTCATTAAACAACTTAATCTCTTTACCTGTAATTACTGATTTCTGAGACTATTGAGGGCCATTGTGTTCAGATTCATATGCTCCTCCTATTAAGCATCCTATTATGAAATACTCACTTTGGACAGAATTTCCTTTTCTTTACCCATCATTTATAGTCAGATGAGTTATATAAATATTTTAATTAATTTATTACAGAGCTCAAAGTTATGCTCTCCTTTCTTCAACATATGTAAAAGCTAGCATTTTACATAGGTTAAAGTTGTGGTGGTCTTTTTTTTCCTCAATAGTATATTCTCCTGAATTCGTATTTATTTTCATTGATATGGTATACTATATTTGTTTGTAACTCCATTTTGTAACAATGCACCAAACTAAGTACCAAGGATCTCAAAATGTAAGGTAGCAACAGCACAATTTAAGATAAACACGAAATTGATTAGGGTTGCTGCAGAAATTAAGCAGGTAGGAAGTCCAGTTAAGAGTATGAAGGAAGATAAATTTGGCATCAGTAGTATATTGTATGAATTAAAAGAAAGACCTATGAGCAGGAGGACGATTTTTGAGGTAGGACATAACCAGAATATATATGAGATTCCTGCCATTAGAGTCAAGAGAGATAAAAAGCATTTTTTAAAGTATTCTAGGAAAAACCAGCATAAAAATTTGCTAGATTTTTAGAAAAATAATTAGAAAGTACTTTGAGGATAAAAGTGTACCTCACTATGAAAATGATAGCAACTTTCACAAATGTATTGAAAAATTAATTATATGAGTCTTTATTATTTGTATTCCTCTATCAGAGTCTTATCTTGATTCCTCCTTATAATGTACACTGGAGTCAGAGGCTACTATCGCTTGCTTGCAGATCCTACTAGGCTGAATAGATTCTAAGTATAGGCCCAGTGGTAGATTGCCTGTCATCTAAGGCCCAATTTAAAGAGGTTTATCACCAGTGTAGTCAAATGATAGAGTTTTGTGTTTTTTTCTAATCTATAATGGATAGAGTGTTGGACCCCAAATCAGGAAGACCTGAGTTCACATTCCACCTCTGAAACTTCCTAGTTTTGTGAGTCACTTAAACTTCTTTGCACCTCAGTATCTTCACCTGTAAAATTGGGCTAATCTTACCTTATAGGGTGGAAGTGAGAATTACATGAAATAGTGCATAAAAAACATTTTTCAAAGTTCAAACTGCTATATAAATGTCTGTTTTCATTATTATTATTATTACCTACTAAGACAAAGAAGGGTTGAGAGATCTTTTCTAGTATAAGGTGCACCTATACGTATGAAATCATAGATCCTTTTAGTTTTGAAATATTATTATGATCGCTCTTACGTATTAGATATCATAAACAAACATCTCCACGTGGAGGTAGTGGGATGCAAAGAGGTAAAAGATGTATTCTTACACCCAGGGGGATTGCAGTCTTGTGAGGGAGAAAAAGATATATAGGTAAAAAGATAAATAATGACAAAAAGCAGCATATATAGCTATACTTCACTTAAAATCATACATGTGGCTACAGAGGTTCATTTAGATGTTTAAAAGTTTAGAATTCTAAAGGGGAAAGTGGACTTGATGGGAGAAAGAGGAAGGAGATTTATTTTAGCGGTCCATGATTTCATAGACTTCCTTTATTGAAAAGGCAGTTTCTTGGCTTTAGAATTTAGTACAGAATTTCAAAATGGGAAAAATAAGAACTGGAATCCTTAAAAGAAGTGTTCACAAGGGTAACAGGAAGAGAGGATACAAAAGCAAGCTGTGTAATTTGTTTATTTCTAGTGGAAAGAGGCAGTGCTGTAAGCCAAAGAAATCAATGCATTTGTGCACAATTCACTTTTGTTTATCACATTTAAAAGTCAGGGAAATGACTTTTTAAAGTAATAGTAGTATAATTATAAAAGCACCACAAAACTAAGTTAGAAGAACAAAGAACAAAAAAACACTTGCATGTTTGTAAGCCCACGGGAGACCCCATGCTAGAGTCTATGCAATCTTTGTTCCAAGGTGCATTCATGATGTTCTTTGTATTTATTTAATACACTGAGATCTTAGATTAAATTATTGTGTTTCTTCAGCTATTATTTTTTCCTTCATTCTTACTCATTTTCTTCATTCACACATCAGATATCTATTGAGTTCCTAGTATGTGAAAGACACAGTGGAGAATAGGCAGTGATTTTATAATCAAGGCCTTTCTTTTGGGGACATGTATCCTTTCAATGATATGACTACATATTACATTGGAAACTTCTTTGCTGTCCCCAGTTCTTAGACTTTATGAGAGATTTACATGTGATGAAACTTTCTACAGTTAATGATGAATTTACATTATGATAATTAGTATGTCTGTAATGATTCTAGCGTGTTTCTTTCCCAGAATTAACCTTCACATTTATCCATAAGTTGAACTGCATACTTATCATATCTTTTAAACTGATCAGCTTCTTTTTCTGTCATAATTATAAATCATATTCAAATGTTTCATATCATCCAAGAAATTTAGGACTGTATATGTCATTGTATTAACCTTGTTATTATCATTACATCAACATTTTAAGAATCTTTAACTTAATTGCTATAGGTATAGTCTCTACCAATGCATATAAGGACTCCATTATACCTGAATGCCTAATATTTATTAGTTCCCTCCCAAATCCATTACCTAGTGGCCAACTTTTTAAGAATTAAATAGATATCCCAGTTTTCCAAAAAGTGAAAAGGGTTTGTCAGCTCTGGTTTATTAACTTGACTTCTATTAATGAAAAAAATCTGAAATATATTATTAAAGGGAAGGTTTGTGTATAGGTGAGTTGATCTTTGACTAACACCTCATCTCCACCCCATCCCCGAGCTCTGGAAGGCCAGAATGCAATCACAAAAATTAAAGAACAAGTAACAAAGTATTAATTATCTGTTATTTATCCCATATGTTTTTGTTTACATATTTTCCCCCATTAGAGTGTACGCTTCTTGAGGGCAGGGACTCTCTTTTGCTCCCCAGCTCTTAGCACTGTGCCTGAAACATCATGAGCATTTACTAAATGTTAAAATTGATTGATTAATTGAGTGAACTAACCATAAACACACCCAGTGATCATTTAGGATGTATAAACCAAGTTCTTTGAAGTAGAAGGGGGAGTCTGGTCCTTAGCTGGAAAAACAATTGGCCACTCCCCTGCGTGGTCCTTAAAATGACAGTTAGACAATTCAAGAATGAATTGGTTCAGGTGAGCCCAAGCCAACATCAACTTTGTAGAATGTTTCCTGTGTGAGAGACAGCATATATACCATTGTCATGCATCACAGTATGTGGAAAGGAGCAAGGTGCAAGAATATTGGAAAGGTAGGAAGGAGTGAAGTTACCAACATCTTGGAAAGCCAGAGGATTTTATATTTGGTCCTGGAGATAATAGAGAGCCACTAGAGTTTATTGAATGTTGGGGGAGGGAGAGGAGGAGATCTATATCACCAGTCTGACCAGCTCATTAATTCATTTTGTAGATTATTTCTAGATCATGTATCTATCTCTGTCCTCTCTCCTGAGCTCCAGCCTCTCATTACAAACTGCCTCTTGGACATCTTAAACTGGATCTCCCAAAGCCATCTCAAATTCAATATATACAAAACAGAAGGCATTATTTTTCCCAAAGTATCTTCTCCTCTTCCAAATTTCCTAATTGCTGTCTAAGGCACCACAAATCCTAGTTATCCAAACTCACAAACTCGGTATTCTCCTTAATTCCTTTCTTGCATTCATCCTACATATCCAATTCATTGTCAAAGTCTATTGTTTCTACCTCTAAAAGTTCTCTCATATATGTCCCTTTCTCTCTACTCACATATTCATAAACCTGGTTCAGGCTTTCATCATCTCTGTCCTGGACTACTATAGTAACATTCTTCCTGGTCTTCCAGCCTCAAGGATCCCTCCAGTCCATCCTGCCAAAATGATTTTCCTGAAGCAGAGGTCTGAACATGCTATTCCTGCTCTGCTTAATAAGCTCCAGTGGCTCAATATTACCTCCAGGATCAAATATAAATTTCTGTTTAGTATTTAAAGCTCTTCAAAACCTTGCTCCTCCTATCTTCCCCATCTTCTTGTACTCTATTCTCTTTTCATTCTATGTTCCCACTATACTGCCTACTAGCAGTTCCTCAAACAGGACCATCATCTCCTATTACTGGGACTTTGCACTGGCTGTTTGTCACACATAGAATGCTCTTCTAGCTCAGTTCCACTTCTTTCTGGAGGAGGCCTTTCCTCTTCCACCCAGCTGCTAGTGTCTTCTGCTCTCAGTTTACCTCCCATCTACTCTGAATATGTCTTTTAGACCCTTATTTGTTTGCATGTTGTCTCCCCCATTAGACTGTAAGCTCCTTGAGAGTAGGGATGTTTTTACCTTTCTTTGTGTCCCCAGAACTTATCCCAGGAGCTGGTACATAGTAAATGCTTGGTAAAGGCACTAAAACTAGCAGATATGAGAGAAAAGATTATGTTGCATGAGGTGTTGCATGCTATTGACACAAAAGGAGAATCCTTCAAAGAGCTGCTCAGAACACTAATGTGACTGAACTGTGTAAAGCCTAGAAAGAGTAGAAGGAAGCATTCTGGGGTGTTTCTTTTCAGCTGGATCAGGCTGTTTACTTATTGCTCCACATATGTTCCCAGAATTACCAAGTCTATTTATTTTATGTGCACCTCCTGCCCACTGGCAGTTGTACTAATGTGTCTCAGAGGGCTTTACTCCTATCCATCATATTTAGGAGTGGTACTTAAAGCCAGATATGAGATTCATTGTTGTTGAAAAGCAAAAAAGGAAGAAAGAAAGAAAAAGGAAATAGTCCTGGGGGCCTCAAGGAAGCAAGCAGTAGAGACAGATTCTTAGGAACTGAAGATGGGAATGGGGTCTAGTAAAGCCTCTTTGATGCTTTGTAAAGTACTTCTAACTGATAGACACTGTAAAAAAAAATCTTTTGGCATTGGGGAACAGAACTAGATCTACTTCTAAGTCTTTTCAATCCAGAAGCTATCTCTTCTTTGGACATTTAAGAAAAAATATAAAGTAAACTATTCCCTAGATAATTCCCATTTTCATAGAAAGTAAAGAACATCTGAAAATGTGCAATAAGAATCTTTCCCAATAGTGTTTGCATAGAGTTGTAGAAAAAGCCCTGGACTGTAAGATGGGAAATTTGGCTTCTGACCTACTGACTTTTTTCATCTTAAAATGAAGGAATTCATCCAGGTGACTTCTAAGGTCATTCCAGCTCTAAGTCCATTGTTCTATTATTTATTTTATTCCCCAGCGTGAAGGCCCCCAGAAAGAAATCACCAATGGAAAAAGGAGGCCAGCATGGTGGAGAGATGTCATAGGGTGAGAGGGCTCCTGAAACTGACAGAAGTTCCAGGATAAAATGGCAATTATGGTGGCATAGATTGAAGGGAAATAGAGCATAACCAGCCTGGACCTACCCCCCAAAAGGAGGCAAAAGACAAAGACAGAAGTGAAATAGTCCCTGCCCAAAAGGAGCCTTTAATCTGTTGAGGGAAGAAAATCTGTACATTTGTGCATTCAGTGAATGTAGTGCTAGACCTGAAGTCAGAAAGACCTGAGTTCATATCCAGGCTCAGATACTTACAATATGTTTGAACCTGGGCAAGTCCCTTAACTGCTCTCTGCCCCAGATTCCTAGCTGTAAAAAAAAAAAAAAAAAAAGGTGTGTTTTAAAAAATCTACTTCCTAGGGTTTTTGTGAATATAAAATGAGATAATATTTGTAAAGCTGTCAAACATTAAATCACCATATAAATTATTGCATAGGAAGATACAAAATAGATATGAGATAATTAGGGGTGGGGGAAGTCACTGACAGTTGGGGAGATCAAGAAAGACTTCATGTGTAAGGTAGTGGTTGTTGAAGAGGGGATATATTGAAAAATGTCATGAGTAAAGTGTAATAAGGATGGGAAAGTAAGATGAAACCACGTTGTGAAGAGCTTTAAATACCAAGATGAGTTTATATTGGACCTTAGAGGTAAAAAGAAACCAGGAGAGTTTCTTGATAGTGGAGAAGGAAAGAGAAAGAGAAGGGGGAGGTGAGAAAGAATGAACGAATGAGTGAGTGAATATATTTTTGGTCAAGGTCCAAAGTTACTCACCCTTCCCTAGAAGTTAAACAAAGGTACTTCCTTCACCCAGGGGCAGCTAGGTAGCACTGAGTTCATATCTGGCCTCAGACATTTACTAGCTGTGTGGTCCTGGGCAAGTCACTTAACCCTGTTTGCCTCAGTTTCCTATGTAAAATGAATTGGAGAAGAAATGGCAAACCACTCTAGATACTCCAGTGTCTTTGTGAAGAAAACTACAAATGAGGGTCATCAACAACTTCTTTCCCCTCCCAGTGTTGATATGTGGAGCTGGTATTAAGCCATCCTTAAAATCCTGTGGATGGGAGAAGGCAAAGATGTAAATGACAAACTCTTTTAATGTAATTATGTTAAAAGCTTAGTTGCTGCCCTTAGTCCATTTACTTAAGAAAGACCTTTTTTTTCTTTTGTCCTGACTTCCTACCCACATTAAGTAAAAGTTTTTTTCCTTCAGTCCAGAGGGGGCTTTAAACAAAAATTTTATACCTTAACATTTTCAGAGTTACTTTAAATGAGATATAAAAAATTATTCCATACTACAAATATGCACAGTTCTCACTCATCCTTAAAAAAAACTCAAGGTATCTCTTCTCCCTTTCATAGTCAAACTTTTAAAGAAAGCCATTTATACTCTTTTCCTGTTCTTCCTCCTATCTTACTTCTCAACTCCTTTCAGTCTAGCCATGGGTCTAAGATTCATCTTGCCTCCATGAAGGTGCTGAGATTCAATTTAGTGCAGATTCAGTTTGGGTCAGATTGTTCTGGCCCACTTATCTAACAATAAAAGCCTCACATATTCATAGGTGGGGTTAAGGGCTAGGTGGAGAAGTGAATAGAGCACTGGCGCTGGAGTCAGGAGGACCTGAGTTCAAATTTGGTCTCAGACACTTAACATTTACTAACTGTGTGATCTTCGGCAAGTCACTTAATCCCAATTGCCCTGCCCTCCCCCCTCCAAAAAAATAAAATAAAATAACCCAAACAAATACTGAGGCTCCTTAAGATTCTACCCATTATGGTGAATCTTTAATAAACTTTGTTTTACTTTTGCTAAGAGAAGACTTGAGTCGAATTCATTCAGTAGGACCCAGTGTGTCAGCATTTTGGGGTCTTGAGCACCCCTAAACCCTAAACCTCAACAATCCTTCTTGATCTCTCTGCAAATTGGACATCGTTAATCACTTCTCCTGGGGGATGTTTTGGCTTCTGTGACACAGCTCTTTCCTGTTTCTTCTACTGTCTAGACTGGGTGTCCACAGTCTTCTTGGCTGGTTGATCATTCTTCTCCTCCCCTAACCGGGTATGAGCCCCAAGGCTCTAGCCTAACCACTATTCTCCTTATTCTGTGTGACCTCCTTCAGTGATTCCATCAGATCTCATGGGTTCCTAGTGTTAGAGGTAGCAAAGGGTTAAGTTTCCACAGGACTGCAAAACTGCTGAAATTAGGCTACTGATAAGAGTAAGGTTAGCAGACCATTCTTAGGGAGGAGTTGGGTTTCTGGTTCCCATAACTACTAGACAACATTAAATAAAATAAGAAGAAGATAGCAAATAGCAGGTAGACCTGACCAATTAGAAAGTGGACAGCAGCCCAGGTGAGGAGAGATCTAGGTTAAATTGGGGAAGGCTCAGTATTCCAGGATTATTACTGTGCTTGCTTAATGAGCCTGTATTATGTATATTATCTATAATGCCCAGCCTAGAATTAGAGCCTCATTAACAATAAAGTATGATAAAAGGAGAGGTGTACCCAGAAGAGAATGAACCAATCCATTCTCTAAGGGAATGTCTGCACAGAATTAATGCATAAAACTTGCTTCACTTTTGTATCCCCCACTCCTCCTTTCAGAAGCAGGGCGGAATCCACTTCTGGCCAGGGAGGTTCAATTCCTCTGGATTTCTCCTTAATAGACTTCTTTTGATATCCAGATTTTTGGTATCAATTGTGTTTTGCATTTCCAACACTAGCCTCCTTATGCAGAGGACTGCCAGATCTATATATACAGCCCTACTCACTCCATCAAGTACTAGTAACATTTCAGCCACACTTCATTACATATCTCTACTTGGTTATCACATGAGCATCTCACACTAAACTCATGACTAAAAACAATCTTTCCCTATAAACCCATTCCGTCTTTAAAACTTGCCTTTTTCTATTGAGGTACTGTACTCCTTCCAGGCTCCAATTATTATAACTGTTTTCTCATCTTTGACTCTTCACTTTCCCTCACTTAACTTCTAACTCCACCTCTCTTAAATCCAGTCCTTTCTATCCATTTGTAAACTTGTGGATGATATTCAAATTGAATGGTCAGTGAGAAACCCATTATCTCAAATACCACTTAAAGTCACTTTAGGAGACAATGAAATTCCAGTAGGCTCCTCAATGAAATATTGAACCCAGGTTCCTATGCTCCTCCATCTTGGCCTGAACAGTGGAATAATGTGGTTCCTAGATGTTCATGAAACTCTAAACTGCTCTCCCTTGGTCACCTCATCTCCCCACCAATGGCAGGTTTTAACTGTATAAGAATCCGTAGTCTCTCCTGGCCTGTAGATGTCTTCCTTAAGTGGAGGGCATCCCCCTTAAACTGGGATCTCTCTTGATGGGTGTCTCCCTTAAGGATCCATCTCCCTTTAGCCAGAAGTGTCCCCCTTAAGTGGTCATCTCCCTTGGGGTCTCTCCCTTGCAGAGCTACCCCCTCTCTGCTAGGGTGCTGCTAGGACGGCCTTAAGCTGGAATTTCCCTTAAGGGGACAAGAACCCTGCTTAGTGTGTTGTGTTACCCAAAATAAATGCCTTTATTCAATTTGGAGACTGCCTGAGCAAATTCTTTAAAGACTGCCTTATACCCCAACGTTTTGCAGTGCCACTGAACCTCATAATTTCTGGTCCCCCCCAACCTCATCACTTATCATCCTCACTGCTGGCTTCCTTTCTCCTGGTCTCTTCTTTTTCCAACCCATTATCCACATGGCTGCCACAGGAATCTTCCTAAAGAATAGGTTATTGGGAGCGGCTAGGTGGCACAGGGAATAGAGCACTGGCCCTGGAGTCAAGAGGACCTGAGTTCAAATCCGACCTCAGACACTTAACACAAAACTAGATGTGTGACCTTAGGCAAGCCACTTAACCCCAAATGCCCTACCTTTCCCCCTCTAAAAAGCAAAAAAAAAAAAAGAATAGGTTATTGCAATGAAATGAGCAAAACCAAGAAAATATTGTACACAGTATCAGCAACATTGTGTGATGATCAACTATGAATAACTCAGTTCTCAGCAATACAAAGATCCAGGAGAGGTACAAAGGATTCAGGAAGGAAAATGCTATCCATATCCAGATTAAAAACTGATGGACTCTGAATGCAGGTCAAACCATATTTTTTTCATGTTATTCTTTCTCATGGTTTTATTTCCTTTTGATCTGTTTCTTCTTCCACAACTGTGACAAACATGGAAATGTGTTTTACATGATAGCACATGTATAAACTATATCAAACCTGTCTACCATTTTCAGAAGCCAGAACAGGAGGGAGGGAAGGAGAAAAATTTGGAACTCAAGATCTTGTAAAAATGAATGCCAAAAATTTTCTTGATGCATAATTGGGGGGAAAAAATAAAATGCTATTTAAATTTTAAAATGAATAAGTTATTGCCCTGCTCAAGAAGCTTTACTGGTTCCCTTTTGCCTCTAGGAAAAAATATAAACTCCTCAGTTTAGCACTTAGAGCTTTTATATTATGGTGTTAGCTTATTTTTTCAGACTAATTTCACATTATTCCCCTTCATACATTATATTTCAGCTAAATCAACCTATTCACTTCTCCCCAAATTCATTACTGGATCTTTTGCCTTCATGGTTTTGCAATCTGTCCTCCATGCAGGAAATGCCCTTTCTGCTTCATCTGTTAAGATTTTTAGTTTCCCTTAAGACTCAATTTATGTCTCATTTCTTACAGGAAGTCTTTCTTGATTTTCCTAGTTATTAATATTCTATCCTTCAAATTAATCCTGTGTCACTTACCTGTTTACATACTGGTCCTCCAGTCAAATGTAAGATCCTTAAGGACAGGGACTGTTTTGGAGGGTGTAATGCCAAGCAAAGGCAACTTCCAAGGTTCAGATTAGCAGCATAGCAAACCCCATTTATTCAGTGACAGATTAAGGCAAACATTCACAGAACAGAGAAAATTAAAATACAGTGTAAGTCATTCATTTAGCAAATAAGTTCCCAATTCAATCCAGGTACTACTCCACCCCTGGACAGTACATTCATTTAGTCAGTCAAAGTCTCTCAAAAGTCTCTCTTCTCAAATGGAGATTATTTTCCAATCATAAACAAAGTACATTCATTTGGTCAATCACAGAGCACAAAGAAAAATTAACAGTTTCCCACCCCTGGATCTCAGCTGAATTACAATACCATCCATTAATGCCAAGCACTTTCTCAAAAGGGGCAGGAGAGCACAAAAGGCCACCTACCCTTAAGATACAACAAGGTTAAGATATCTTCACAGCATAGAAAACCCAAGGAAAGGCCCTTCCTTCATCTTGACAGGAGGCAAGTTCTTAGCAATCTCTGTTCCTGGAGAGACAAAGCTCAACAAAGCCACAATATACATTGCCAGTGTCCTCATCAAGTCACTCTCTGCCTGCAGAACAGTCCCAGAACCCCTAAAAACATAAGCAAGTCCCTCTTCCAGGATTTCTGTACACATACAACAAGAAAATCCTCCTTCAGGGCTTCTGAACCAACAGCAAAGTTCCAGGGCCTCTACAACAGCAGCACTGTCCTTCATCATCAGGTGAATCTGGCAAAACAACATCAAAACAGAAAGACAAAATACTGGCATCACAGCCATGCCTCTTCAGTTCTTGGCAGCTCCGGGTGGCAGTTCTCAAAAGTCCTAGGCAGCTCCAACTGCCCCTCAGCTGTCTTTCTCTCAGACACTCTGGTCTCTTCTGCTTGGGCCTTCTCTCTGCTTGGACTTCTTTCCAAATCCATGGCTCCTCCAGGTTCAGCCCTCTCTTCACATCAACAAGTCCACACAAGTGGGATTCACAAGCTCTGGGTTTTAATACCCAACCCAAAAACCAAGCCAACACAGGGGGAGCTCCAAATTCCATTACCGTTATAGGGGGGTTTTGGTCTTTGATTTCATAGAACTTCAAATATGATCCATTAACATTTATTAAGCACCTACTGTGTGTCAGACACTGTGGTAAAAGCTGGGGATGCAAACAAGAAAAAGAAAAGGCAGTCCCTGCCCTCAAGGAGCTAGCAATGAAACACTGCAAGACAATACACAAAAGGAAGCTCAAGAGGGGTTAGGGATTTGAACAGCTTGTTGAGGGGGATGGCATTTCTACAGTGAAAACGAAGCAGAACAGCTCATGGAAATTAGGATAAAGGAATATAGATAAGTTGGTAAGTTCTTCCTGGAACCTCCATTTTCAGAAAGGTCCAAGGATCAGCCATTCTTCATTTTCCAAACTTAGTTTCCATACACTTGTCCCCCACCTTCCCCTTTCCTGCTTATCTTTTATATGTTGCATTCCTCCACTAGAACCAAAGCTCCTTGAGAGATAGGACTGTCTTTCTTTTTGTTATATTTACATCCCCAGAGCTTAGTATAAGCACTTTGTTAGCTCTTAATAAATGGTTGTTAATTTATCTTGACTTGACTAACCTCTACCATTACTGTAGATCAAAAATGGTTGTATGGAAGTTCTCAGTTTAGACCAAGGCCTCTCAGAAGTAAGGAACTGGGTCATTCCATTTCCTCAACCCCAAGAAGCATCATGGATGTTGTTCAGTGTCAGAATTAGATCCTATGGACCTATATTTGGTAGTCACCACTGTGACAGCCTCATCCTGCTGCTTTTCTGCCTTTTTGACTTATATTCTTTGACAGTTTAGTCTGTTATATATGAAGAAAAGTTTGCCTTCCTACATAAAAAAACATATTGATGTGTGTACTTGGGGGTGAGGGAGCATTGCGGGGGGGGGGCGCTGTTAGAAGGCTTACATAGCAAATGAGATTTTTCAAATCAAAAACCAATAAATAGTTTGAAATGCTAGCATTCCTTGCCTTTCAAAAAAGGAGGAGGCAGGGAAGGAATCTGTCAATAAGATGTGCTTTTAAAATAAATGAAAAACATTTGCAAACCAAAAGAATCCTGAAGTCATTTTTATCCTGTGGCTTTATTTGGTAGTAGATATTTTATCAGCTTTCTTTCAGTTTTCCTACTAAATACTCTTACATAAAACATCCACTTCATCTTTTAATGAAGAATTTTGCTCAGTGTCTGACTTAAGGGTGCTAAAGACAACATTAATATCTGCTGCTCAGTTCAGAAAATATTTTTAAAGAGGCTGATAAATAGAAATTGATCATCTAATATTGGATTAGTTTTCTATTTTCCTGAGTAAAATCATATCTTTTGTGGAATTAACTCGAAGAACTGCCAAACAGAAACAATAGCTTTGCTCTATAAAACAGAGGAAAGAACATAATAATGTGGAAGAAAAAAGAAGCCATCCTCCAGCAGCCCTTCTCCATAGTTAAAAACTTTCTTTTCTTTCTCCATGTTCTCAGAAGAAGCAATAGTTTCCTTCCTGCCAGGGCTAATCCCCTTCTACCTGTGCCTTTGTGATTAACTCATCAGTCATCTTCATCTGCACCAGTGGTTCTCAACCTTCCTAATGCCACCACCCTTTAATACTGGTATGTGGGTGTATCTACATGTGGGCGAACCCACCTGGAGACTGATAGAGGAGCCGTGTCTTTGTTCCTAAGACCATCGGAAATATGTGTTTTCTGATGGTCTTAGGCGACCCCTGTGAAAGAGTCGTTCAACCCCCAAAGGGGTCACAACCTCCTGGCTTCCGTGGCTTCCTTCAAGTCTCAGCTACAATCTTACCTTCTACAGGAAGTTTTTCCTAATCCCTTTTAATTCTACTGCCTTCCTTTTACCATTTCATTTTTATCTTGTATATAGCTTGTTTGTACATATCTGTTTGCTGGTTGCCTCCCCTATTAGACTGTTAAGTTCCTCAAAGGCAGGAACTTTATTTTTCCTTTCTTTATATCCTCAGCACTTAGCACAGTGCCTGGCATATAATAGATACTTAATAAATGCTTGTTGACTGACTGCTTTCTGACTAGACCCTTCTTTTCTGCACACTGGTATTCTCAGACCTCCCTTTCCAAAAAAAAAAAAAAAGATTGTGACCCAGCTTTCCCTTTAAGGCATTATCCCCATTACCCTCTTCCCCTTCATTACCAAATTTTTAGGGGGAATAATTCACACTCACTGTTCCTTTATCCCCATGCACACACTCCTCAGCTCCTCACAACTCCTTGAAATTGTTCTCAAAGGTCACCACTGACTTACCCAGTCAATAAGGCCAGTGGTTCTTTGGCTGTTCTCCTCAGTTTTTGGCCTGCAGGATTTGAAATTGTTTATGAACCCTCTTCTTACTATTTCCCTTCCTTGACTTCTGTGGTACTTTTTTCATTACCTTCTTGTCCTTTAACATCCACGTATTTTTCATGGTTCAAATGTTACTTTCTTCTTGAAACTTTCCCTGGTTCATCTCAACTAGAAGCAATCTCCTTGCTCTGAACTTTCATAACACTTTGTAACTTTGACCAACCACATACCCACAGTATTATCTTTTTTTGTATAATTAATAGTGATAACTTTTGACATAATTATGTAATAATTATTATTAATAGTATGATATATTAATATTATAGTATTAACATATTGATAATAATAATAATAATACCTGACATAATTCTGTAGCTTTAAACTTTGCAAAGCTCTTTATTGTTATCCCTCAAGTCTCACAACAACCTTATAAAATAGGCACAGTTTTTATTCCCATTTCACAGATGACAAAACTGATTACACTCTCCTACCAGATTCTTCCTTCACTGGAGCTCATTAACTATATGGAACATGAATAGGAAATAAATTAGAAGGTATGTTTTTTGCAAGATTCTCAGATTTGTACAAGAATTCACTCTAAGTTTCCTTTAAAAATTGAGTTCCATCTCCATTAAGTTGTCATCAGTAGGACTATTTGATGACTAGAGATATGTAAAATTATATTGTTTGGGAGCTACTGCCATTGGATAATTAGCTTGAAAGTAAAATAATGAATTTTGGAGTTCTTTTCTGTTTATAGACCTATGGAAATTATCTGGGCATTAACCCTGTAATCAAATAAATAAGAATTGCATTTATCTCTAATTCCAGATGTCCAATAGATGAGATCACTTGTTTTAAGCAGTTCTTTTCATCCACTTATCACATAGAGAAAGCTTATCATTCATATGAATGAAGGTCATTTTACAAAACTATTTCTGTCTGTTCTGTAAAGAATACACTAGAGGGGTGGCTAGGTGGCCCAGTGGGGGCAGCTAGGTGGAACAGTGAGTAGAGCACCGGCCCTGGAGTCAGAAGGACCTGGAGTCAGAGTTCAAATCCAGCCTCAGACACCTAATGCAGAACTAGCCATGTGACTTTGAGCAAGTTACTTAACCCCAATTGCCCTCAAAAAAAAAAAAAAAGAATATACTACAACTAAGAAGTTTTTAAAAAAGTGTCTAAGTCACGAATATTCAAGATGACTGTAAACTAAAGCAGAAAAACAGCCGTTTTTTGTGGCTGTGGATGGGTTACAATACACTGTTTCCCTCTTTAAAAATGATGACTATTGAAGCAAAAAAGATAGGTCCTCCTGAGCTTTTTAGATAACTTCCACTTTGTAATGGGGTCATAAAAAGGCCACTTCTTGAATGAAGAGTCGAGACTGAGAAGGCCCCTGTTCCTAGGCTACTCAGCTTCTTTGTCACTGTTTCCTAGTTTGTAAGCCAGATGACCTCTGTAGGTCATTCAAGTACGCAATTCTATGATCTTATTCTAATTCACTTTTTTTTTTTAACCTTTTAAACAGTGTTAGGGAGTTATCATTTCTACTTTAAATACATGCTTTTAAAAGGATCATAGAGTCATTGATTTGAAACCAGAAAGGACTGTAGAGATCATGTAGTCCAGCCCTTCATTTTACACAGAAGCCCTTCATTACACAGAAAATGAGGCCCAGAGAGGAGATAAAAGGGACCTAGCTGAGGTTACATGGGCATTAAGACCCCAAATCATTTCACTAGTTTCATAGTGCCTCTAACTCCAAATCCAGGGTTCTTTTCACAGCATCAGGGATATATGATTCACTGCATTCTTAATGGTGATTTTTTTTGTTGTTGTTACATCTGGGGACCAAATGTTTTCTTGGGTATGCATCTCAGAAATTGTGTCAGTTAAAAGGAAAATATGGTTCAATCTATAGAAATTTGGTGTACAGGAATTGTTTTTCCAAGAACGCATCTGTCACATAAAGTGTGGTTCACCTCTTAGTGAAAGATGAGATGATTATGTAGCTGGTCCCATATACAAGTTTACATTTGATTTAAAGAGTTCTGGGAATATGTTGGTAGTGAGTGAAATTATACATCAGTTCAACTAATGGGGAATCTAGAGGCAAAAAGTCCAGTAAGAAGGTTACAATAGCCTTGACATGAATTAACCAAGATCTAGATAATGCTAAGGGGATGTATATGCCAGAAAGGCCATATCTGTAATACTGTTGTAAATTAAACCACCAAACTTGAGGAATTATTAGGATCAAAAAACAAAAAAGTATGGAGGAGGAGTGAAAGACAGGTAAAATGGTGACTTGACCCACAGAGATGCAATCGCTTGCTTTTAAGGAGAAGATAAACTCTTTGAGTTTATTTGAGCTTAGGATACTGGGCTGACTATTGAAGGCATCTATACCCAGTGACAGATGCTAGTTAGAGGAACAAAGGTAAGAGATGGAAGAAGAAAATATGATATCTTCATTAGAGTTATTTGCCTATTCCTCCTCAACCTTCTTAACCAGTTCCTTTTTCTCTTGCCCCTAAATGTGGACTTTTCTTCAGAATTCAGTCTTTGACCTCTGCTTTTTTCTCTCTACATTCCTTCCCTTAAAGAACTCATATATTCCATGACTTAAAGTATTATCTCATTTAAGCTGATTCCCAAATAAGAATATTCAGCCTTGACCCCCTGAGCTCTAATCCCACATCTTCATTGGTTTATTATCTACTTTCATTTAGGTGACTTGCTATCACCTCATATTCAACATGTCTAAAATTATATTAATTACCTTTCCAGTAAAACTAGCTGGTCCTTCTAAATTCCCTGTTTTCTGTCAGTCATATCACAAAGGCAAAGAGTGTGAAGTGTCACTTACACTTACTTAAAACATCAAACCTATGGTTGACTGCTCCTTCTTCATTTATCAAATCTAATAAGTCACTGAGTCCTATAGTTCTTCCTTCAAAATCTTTTTCATGTATTATTTCCTTTCCATTCCCATTGTTATCCTCTAACTTAAGCCTTTATTACTTCACACTTAAATGACTAACTGAATTCCCTGACTCCAATTCATGTTTGTCCTCCTATATGAAGTTTTGTTAATCCCTTCCAGATTATAGTGATGTCACAGAGTCACTGAATTTCAGAACTGAAAGCAACCTCAGCAGCCATCTAGCCCAGCTTATGTAAGAAAGTAATCTCCACCATAGAAAACCTAACAAATGGTCATCGTGCTTCTGCTTGAAGCCCTCTAAAGAGGGGGAACCCATTACCTCTTAAGGCAGCCCATTCTAGTTTTTGGATAGCTCCAGTGGGTAGAAAGTTTTTCCTGACATCAAGCCTAAATTTTCTTCTTTTCAAATTTTACTCATTGCTCATTGTTCTATCTTCTGTGTCTAAGCAGAACAAGTCTGATTCCTTCTTCACATGAAAGCTCTTCAGATACTGTAAGAGAAGACAGCTCTCAGATCTTCCTTGAACCTTCACTTCTATAACTTGAACATCCCTAAATTCCTTTAGCCTATTGTCATATGATATAAACTGAAGACTCCACCAATTAATTCTGTTCACCTTGCTCTGGATGCTCTTAGGCTTATAAATATCCCTCTTAAGTTGTGGTGCCCAGAACTGAACACAGTACTTCAGGTGAGGTCTTACAAAGGCTAATTACAATATACTATCACTTCTATATTCTTGGGAACTATTCTTAATGCAGCCCAATATTGCATTAACTTTTTTGGCTACCACATACACTCCTGACTCATATTGAACTTTTGGTCTCCTAAACCCCCCAAATCTTTTTCAGCACAACTGCATCCTAATTATGCCTACCTCATATTATACTTATGAAGCTGAGTCTTTGTACACAAGTGTGTAGTACTTTATATTTATCCTTGTTGAATTTCATTTTATTAGAGTAAGTTCAGTGCTCAAGCATATCACGATCTCTTTGGATCCTGACTTTGTCATCCAGTATCTCTCCCAACTTTGTGTCATCTGCAAATTTTATGAGTATACCTTCTATGCCAATTAAATAACACATAGCCAGGCATAGATTCTTGAGGCATTCCACTGCAGACCTCCTGCCATCTAGTCATTGGACTATCAACAACTACACTTTTAGCCCTTTCTTTCTAAACTCATAGTACTTACATATAATCCTTTTGTTAGATTATGCCCTTATTTTTTAAAAAATGGTTTTGGATTCTGAAAACTGGAGACATTTATCTCCTTAAAATTTCCAGAACTGATTATTAAACAAAAGATTTCTTAACCCAGAAAAGGTGTGGATGGTTTCCCATCAGCTCTATTGGAGATAAGATCACATATCCATTGAAGTATTGTTAAAGGAAGACAAAGTCATGATATCCAAGAAACAACATTCATCTCTGAAGAACAAATCATGCCATTCTAACATTATTTCATTTTTATAGGGCTATTACACTAATGGCAGCATGACTGTCTACCTAGTACTAGACCTAATGTCAGAAAAAGAAGTTTAAATCCTAACTCTGAAGCTTGCTCAGCAGTACTGGCCTCTGAGCTTTATGCAATTCTCTATTTAGATCTAGATAGATTTTCCTTTCCATTGGTGGAGGGAGTTCCCATGCCAATGAAATTACAGATCCACAGAACATCAACTGGACTGGCAGATGAGGAAAGTGACATAGACATAGTCTATTTGTATTTCATCAATTCATTTGAATAATCTCTCATTTTATACATGTAGAAAAATGCAGAGATATGAACTAGAAAAGATTATTGCCAGATGGATTTGTTAAACAACTATACCAAAAAAATATTGATTAATGGATTGAGTTCAGCCATCAGGGAGGCCTCTATAACTAATGGTATGCTACAATACTCTGTTTGGGTCAACATTTTTATCAGTAACTTGCATGCAGAATGAAGACAGAGAAGGCTTATTTATATAATTTTAAGGTGGAGTGAAGCTGGGCAGAATAATGTATCAGATGACAGAATTAGGATTCATTCAGCAATTCTGCAGCCATTTGTTATGCTCTTACTATGTGCAAAACTCTGTGCTGGTTATTGCTAGGGAAGAAATAAGATACTCTTCCTGCTCCATGAGAGTCATGCCAGCAAAATGAAATTTAACAGGCATAAATGTAAAAGGCAGGATTAGACTTAGAGAGAGGAACAGAGAACCCAAAAGAAAGTTTTAGGAAACAGGCACATTGAGGAAATAGTGAAAGAAAGGGGGAGGATGATTCCAGAAAGTGAGATATAGAACTAAAATTTAACAGTACCCTGGAAGTAAGATCTCATGCTGGCAGGGTAGGTATCCTGGGTTCTTCATATCAGTGCCAGCAGACTAGACTATCAGCTCTGACATATCCACCCAGCTGTTGAAGCATCCAGAACAGACTCTTACCTGCCTTACCTGCCATCTAAGTCAGTCTGACTTGAGAGACTCTTCACCTTAGGGTCTGCCATATATTGGCCAAACCATAAGGTGTCATGGGAGCAAGATCTTGACTCAACAGGCACTTGTTAAGTATGTTAAATGTGCAACATGCTGTGTTATGCACTAGAAATAAAAAGACAAAACAAAAATGCCTCTTACTCCCTAGAAGCTAACACTCCACCGGCAGAACATTATCTCCATGTTATCCTGTCTGTATCTTGTTTGTATTTAGTTCTTTGCATGTTGTGTCTCCTTAAATTGTGAGTTTCTTGAACTCAGCAACTGTTTTTGTCTTTTTTTGTATCCCAGACACTTAACACAGCACTGCCCACAGAATAGGCAATGAATAAATCATTGTGGACTTGATTTAGCAGGTACACAGATAAGGAAATGCAAGACCATTTGAGGAAGGAAGTCTAACCATGAGGGGCATCAGAAAAGTCCTCAGAAAATAAGACTTCTAAGAGTCAGACATAAGGAGAGAGTATGTGTGTTAAATATAACTAAAATTATGGATCCATGAAGGATCGATGGATCCTGGCCAGACCTGACCTCAGTCCCCACAGATTTCTCTGTGCTGGCCTGGGCATGAAAAATTGCTTTGTTTATTGTGTATGTGTGTGTGTTTTTCCCATTAGGGTTCTACCTGGTACATATTTCTAGATATGTTTGGAGGAATTTGGGGGCCATGATGGGAGCTTCATGTACTTCTTCTTGCTGTTCAATCTTGGCTCTTCTAAATACAGGGGTTCTTAACCCAGGGTCTGTTAACATTTTTTAAATATATTTTGAAAGCTGTTTCATCATAATTGGTTTTCTTTATAATCCTATACATTTTATTGTCTGCATTTAAATAAAAACATTCTAAGAAATCCATAGGTCCAGACTTCAAGGGGTATCCATGCCACAAAAAAAAGTTAAGTACAGATTATGATAGATCTCTCTGTGTCCATTCTTTTCCCACTCTAGTCCATTCTACAACTGCTACTAAAGTAGTATTCTTAAAGTGCAAATCTGAACATTAATTCCCCTAGTTAATCATTTCTGGTGGATTACTGCTACCTCTTACATGAAAGTTTCCTGCTTTAACTTTTAAAGCCCTGTACAGCTGGGCTTGCCTCAGTCTTCCTAGTCTCATTACTCTACTTCCTGTGTTCTGCAACTCAGTCAAACTGATTTTCCCTCTGTTATTCACTGAACACTCTGTCTTTTATTTCTGTGCCTTTGTCTTAACCCCCATGTCTTTCCTCATGGCTAGAATGCACTACTTCTTTACCCCTGTCTCATGGAGTCGTTCTATTCTTTTAAGATGCATCTCAAACACCATCTTCTTCCTAAAGCCTTTCCTGATTCCCACAATTTCTAGTGCCCTCCTACCCAAACTACTCTGTATTTATATTTTAATACTTTGTATAGACACACATATATATGTATGACATACATATGTCTTTATTAAGTTTGTATTTATGCCATATGTATTTTATATGTGTTTGTTGCCTCTTCAGTTATAATATAAGCTCCTTGTGAGTAGATTTGTTTTCTTCTTTGGACTTATGTCCCTGTACCATGCTGCCTCTCAATTTAAAAATGGCTCATGTAGGGATTAAACCCCCCAAATTGGCATTTTTATTTGTTGTTGTTCAGTTGTTTGTTTTGAGGTTTTCTTGGCAAAGATACTGGAGTGCTTCTTCATTTCCTTCTCCATCTCATTTTACAGATCAGAAAGCTGAGGCAAACAGGGTTAAGTGACTTGCCCAAGATCACACAGCTAGTGTTTGAGATGTGATTTGAATTCAGGTCTTCCAGACTCCAAGCCAGGCAGTCTATCTACTCTGCCACCTAGCTGCCTATCTTTTTGCATATCGTTGAGTAATTTGCAAATCATATGAGTAGGCCAAATATTTGTAGCTGTCTTCCTTCCTAATAAAAATGTACTTTTGAGTAAAAACACAAGCAACCTCTTTTTAAGGACCCTAAATATTCTTTAAAAGGGAAGAAATTAAGTATTATCATTTGTGGGAAAAGTTTCATGCAATATTTTAGGAGTAATTTCCCTAAACCGTAGAAGTAAATCCAGTGCCATAAGCTACATAGTACCCTAAGGCAGAAGCATATACTCTCATTAATTTTAGTAGAAATTGTTCATGCATAAATAAGGGCAAAATTGGCTCTATAAATATTATTCCTTGTTTATATGGGAAAGTAAATGGGTAGTCTAAAACGCAAAATCTCAGTAATGGAAAAAACAGCGGTACCACGTTATTCAACAAAAACTATTAAAAGTTAATATGTGTGAGGCGGATATGGCCTGCCTTATATAGGCCTCACCAGTGGGTAGGCCATCATCCAAATCTGAACTACAGCACTACCAAAGCCAGATGCTTATCTCGTCAATGAGGTGTGGATGAGGCTAGTATGGAAGTTCCACAAATGTACTGAATATCAAGCTGTATTTGTGTTACCAACTGAATATTATCACACAAACCCACTACTTTTAAACCTCAGTTTCCTCATATGTAAAATGAATATAATGCCTAAAGGAATGACCTCACAAGATTGTTAAGAAGTTCAAATGAGAATCATGTGTGTAAAGCACCTCGCAAACTATAAATGTCAGTGATGACAAGGATGATGAACTGTATCCTCTGTGAGCCTTGGTTTCCTCATTTGTAAGATGTAGATAATGTGTATCCTGCCTACAAAGCAGAATTATAGGGAAAATTAAATGAGGTAATGGATGTGAAAGAGCTTTGTAAAAGGGAGAGTGTTGGGGGCCAAGACCTTCAGAGGTCCTGGCACACTAGCACCCCAATTCTACAAGGGCACTAGGCAAGGATAGTGTAATCTTGTTGGGTGGATGCTCTCATTGGCCTCATGAATATCTAAAGTATGTACATTTGCAAGTCCT